>CAWUFW010016382.1:0-312463 GCA_963921515.1 Calotriton arnoldi | reverse complement strand
TTGCTCCCCTGTGGGTACAGGTGAATGACCAGACGCGCGTGTGGTCTCACATGCTCCTGTCTCTCTTTGGCAGGTCCGCTATTTTCAAAATGGTTTCCATACCTCGTCTTCTTTATCAATTGCAAAATCACCCCTATCCAATCAAGCCGACGTGGTTTCGTCAACTAAACGCTATTCTTGCCCTTTTTCTCTGGGGGGGGCGGTGCGTCACGAGTAGCGCTGAGGACCTGCTTCCAATCCATGTACTCCGATGGAGTGGCCACCCCGGACGTCCATGCGTACTACATGGCCTCACACCTCCTCGTCCTCAATGACTGGTGGTACGGCGACCGCGGAGACCCGGCGTATGCCGTGGACCGTTGGCTGCTGGGAGACAATACCCTACACATGGTTCTCTATTCAGCGGCGCTGCGTAAGGGGCTACCGCCTGCCACCGCCACGATCTTCAGGATCTGGAAGTCTGCGCTCCGCCAGATGGGTTGGTGGGGGAGACTCACCAGAGAAACTCCATTGTGGAACAACGGACAGCTACCACAGCTGGCGTGCTGGCCCGGCTTTCGGGGTTGGGGAGCCATTGGGATAGACACGGTGGGGGCAGTTGTACGTGGCTGCACCCTCAGGTCCTTTCTTGACATACAAACGGAGTATGATATGCCCCGCACGCAATTCTACCGCTACCTTCAATTCAGGCATGCTTTTACCCCATACATATCCCGTTTAACGGAGATACCCGAATTTAACCCAGTTGAGGCAAAAGTCTTTATGGGCGAATTGGGAGACCATAAGATAACCAAAATATACCGTACACTTATCAATAACACACCTACCACCTTACATAAAACTAGAGAGGCATGGCAGCAGGATCTGGGTCCCCTGAAGGAAGACGACTGGGTGGAGGCCCTGGAGTCCCCACGCAGTGCAGCAATCGCGGCCCGCCTGCGTCTTATCCAATTTAAGTATCTACATAGAGCCTATTATACCAGCCACAGACTGTGGCGTGCTGGGCTAATTGCATCCCCACATTGTTTACGATGTGGGTCTATGGAGGGTACTTTCCTGCATACCGTGTGATCCTGCCCTACACTGTCGAGGTTCTGGAGGCGGGTGTTTGTATGTCTATCTGAGGTTTTGGGGTGGGACGTTCCTTCTTCTCCGAGGCTGGCTATGCTACATATTACAGAGGGTCTGGGTGGCAACAGGTACAAGCGCCACCTCTTATTTCTAGGCCTCACATTGGCGAAAAGAGACATTGCCCGAGCCTGGAAAGATGAATCCTCACCGTTGATCGGGGTATGGAAAAGGGGTCTGGACTTTTGTATGGGCCTGGAAATCCCGGTCTTTGAAGCGAGGGGGTGCACTCGAAAGCACTACAAGATCTGGAAAAGGTGGGCTGACTATAGGGGACTATATCTGGAGCCTCCTCCCCCCCCCGCCTGATGCTGAAGAACCATTGTTATGAATCCAGCGGACTGGAATATGCATAGTACACATGTTGGATGTGGCTACGGGTGGCAAAGGCTCTCCCTATATATGAGATGTCTCTTAATGTCAAACAAAGGCAATGTGGCGCAGTTATTTGTTTTTCTGTTATTATTTCTCTTCGCAATTTACTCTTTGTATGACCGATATCATGTCATTGCTGAAAATGTTGATATGCATACTTGTCATCTTCTATGCGTATTTTGGGTGCCCTGCGAGGCATTCTCTTTGTCTTCGCTATCAACAATAAAATTATGTTGTGGAAAAAATAATAAAATGTGTGTAACCACTGCCTGCCCCCTATTTGAGCAGCCCCTCTCCCAAGTGTTAGTCACTTTCCCTTCAAAGGCAGCTTACTCTTTGAAGCTCGTCTTCTGGGCCAACACCATCATAACTTCCTACCTGGAAGAGGTAAAACCTCTCCCCCATGCAGGCTTATATTCTGCCCCTTCATGGGAGTCATTTTCTCAACTCCCCAGAAGGGCACAAGGCGGTCTGTGAGGACAGTCCTTGTGTGCAACCGTAAACGGGCACTGGATACCTAGAGCAACATAAGGGGCGACTTCTAAAGTTACACTTTGCCCACCAGTGACATTAAATTCAATGTAATCATTAAACCAGATTTAATGCACTGATTCTTTTGATACCTTATTGTACCAACTTCAAGAATCCCATTCTGAAAGTTAGCAGGGATGAGATCTCAGCCTTTAACTCTGTATTTGCCAATGGAGCTACTAGCCTTTTCCACAGTAAAAACGACAATTTCGGGTTTTTACTGATAGCATATTTAATTACATGTTCCACCTTTTAATATACTGCACCGTGCCTGAGGGCTTGACAGGCCTACCTTAGGGGTGACTTGCACATATTAAAATGGAGGACTGACCTTTGCCATTACCTTAAATGGCAATGTTGAGTTAGCAGTTTTAAGCTGCCCTTCCAGACTGGGAGCCATGTTTTACCTTGTCCCACTCAGGTAGCACTTCAAGTGTTGCAGTCCCTGAGAGAACACTCTAACTTACAGGCCCTGGGTACCCCTGGTACCATATACTAGGGACTCACAAGTAAGTTAGGCTATGCCAATTGGTTATAAGGCCATCAACCATGTACCTTTCTAAGGGTCAGAGCACCTGCACTGAGTCCTGTTTAGTATGGTTCGGGGCATTTCAGAACCATTGCACCAGTGCCTAGTGGTTAAAAATGGGGCAAAAAGAGTGTGTGGGGGGGTGAACTTGAAAAAAGCCTGTTTCCTCACACTCCCTGTGCGCAAAATTGTAAATATAGAAGTGTAAAGAAATTGTAAACATGAATGTCTTTGTGAAATGCAAATGTGTAACTCCACAACTGGTGTACAGTGCTCTGTGGCAATGCAAATAGGTTTGCACTAAATAAATGCCAATGTATGTATACAGATATGATAAATGTGATATCATATGACCCTATTTAGGGTACGTAAAGTAGACTCCTGTAGTAATCTTTTACGTACTCTTACATGCCGTGGTTAATTGGCCCCAAACAAATCAGATGGGAATAAAATTTAACTATTAAGGAAATAACCATACACACTTGGTACAAATACAAAAGACTGTGTCCTCTTTGCACTTTACTAAAAGTGTGTTTGATGTTTCGGCTGTTTCACAAAGGCATGTAAGAGCACATAAAAGAGTTCTCCTGTCGTAGCACTTCTCATACTCATAAATGCTTCTTTGAATCAATGCCTCAGTCTTTTTCTTGTTCATTGATCTGCTGGTGGCAATGAGAGCGGACTCTCGGCCCCAGTTGTAGAGTCCTTCTCCCAGGAGATTATAGTTTTACATTCCCATACATAGAATGATGTTTCTGCAGAGGGAGCCATAGCATGCAGACAAGCTCCATCCCTGTCCTGCAACTGCTCATCTCACTAACTCAGGGTGCCCGCGACTGTTGGTGTGCTCCGCGCCTTCACTGAGTCGTGCATGCAGTCACAGCTACTGAGAATCCGCACTCCTCTCCGTGGCGGTGGAGGAGAAGGTTATTGGAGCGAGACTGCTGTGGCGCAGTCTTTCATTCTGGCTCCCATCAGGTGTGAGCTGCTGGGAGGATTAATGAACTGAGGAAAACTAATGAGCTTCTAAAGAAGAAATGATGGAGCTCATAGGAGCAATTAATGCTCTAATAGGGGATTAATATGATGAAGGGATAATTAATTATCAGATGACAATGGCAAAGAAATGGATAATAGGAAATGAATGATCAGATGACGGCCATTCATATGTTGATAGTGTGATTCAGGAGCTGTATGCTCAATTCATCAGCAGTCGGGGCATGATGAGAAGAAAAGGCAAATTATGAGCTTACAGAGGAAGTTTGTCGGATGTGGGGGCATTTCATGAGCTTCTACAAGTGAAGCCAGAATGGGGCAAATCATGAGCTGATGACAACGGCAACCAATGGATCAATGCACAGCCTTTTCTTTCGGGTACTGGGACGGCCAATGACTGCAAGGTATTATTTGTATTGTGCTCTATCCTCACCTGAGCATCAGTGCAAACTGCCAACAGCACCTTCTGATGGCCTCTGGAGAAAGGACCGCCTCTAACCATTATTGATGGAAGTAAAGAAACCTGGTGTGATCATGGACTCCAACCTCTCACTCTAAACCAAAGTTAACAAATTGACTGGAGACATTTCATGCACAACGGAAAGATTACCAATGCGTTCAAAGCCCTACATTGGCTCCCACTCTCAAGACGAATATGCTTCAAAGCCCTGCGTTGGCTTCCTCTACAAGACAAATATCCTTCAAAGCCCTGCATTGGCTTCCTCTACAAGACGAATATCCTTCAAAGCCCTGCATTGGCTTCCTCTACAAGACGAATAGCCTTCAAAGCCCTGCATTGGCTTCCTCTACAAGACGAATATCCTTCAAAGCCCTGCATTGGCTTCCTCTACAAGACGAATATCCTTCAAAGCCCTGCATTGGCTTCCTCTACAAGACAAATATCCTTCAAAGTCCTGCATTGGCTTCCTCTACAAGACGAATATCCTTCAAAGCCCTGCATTGGCTTCCTCTACAAGACGAATATCCTTCATAGACATCTGCATTGATCACGAGAGAATAACAGGGCAAGACCAAAGCCAGACTGTACAGTCAAAGGCCCAATTTCTGATTATTCTCTCATTTCAAAATACATGCATTGGCGGGAGCTCATTATCTGAACAGACATGCAAGTTCTAGAACTCATTCAGTGAGAGAACAGAAACTATCAGCAGTCACCTAAATTTCAGGAAAGCAATAAAACCCTGGCTGTTCCCCAAATCATGACTCAACTAACTTCAAACTACAAATGCATTAGTTTGGATATACAACTTGCAAACCTGTCCCCGACACTCTTTACATCCCACCTTATGCACAAGATGTTGCTGCTTGTCTTACATACCAGTCTGGAGAACACATTTGAGCCTTAGCACGAAACACAGATCACAGCTCAACCAACCCTCTTACAAGCATACATAACAAACTGAGCAGCTACTTATTCAACTAACCAGAAAGGGTAGGAAAGCACTATACAAATGCTACAAAACAAAAAATAATAATACCCTCATTTACAACTAGCATCCCATGGCCATCATTACCAGCGGACATCTGAGTTACACCCAGTGAGTTCAAACAGTTAAGACTTATGCTAGCTGGTGGAAGGATTTAGAAACTCAAATGCAGCAGTACACAGTAAATAAATGCTAAATATTCAAAATGTCAAATCAGTGCTATGAACTCAAAGGCGAAGGAAACGTTATTAACTGGTAAGTAAAATAGGGCAGTTGAACGTAGAATCTAAATTTTAAAAAACACAAGACACTAGCACGTGCTAGGTCCATGATGCAGACACCAGACCTATGGGTCGTGTTTAAGAGCTAGATGATGTAGTAGTTTTAAATAACATTGTGCCCTATGGCCAGTGTTATCTTGAGTGGAGCACTCTGGGAGTCTTTGACACTCTTGGTCTTTCCAGAGTGTAAACAAAGCTATGACCGATGTATATATCTGTTCCTCTAATTCCAATGCCTCTGACTATCGATGTAAAGTGGGCAATTCTGTGGGTTTGAAACCCTGCTCCTGATTTTCCCCTAAAAATAAATATAAAAATTCCCTTTTGCCTAAAAATCCAAACCAAAAAACCTGTCTATCCAAGCTAGAATTTAGGCTACCAATATTTATTTGCAGTCTCCTAGTCCAGTTCATTGGTGTTAGCGGGTATTTGGTACTAGGTAGTCAGTGATCAGTGGAAAGTCACTACAGGAGAGGCTATTTAAGTCTTTGTATCAAACATAAGGAGCCAGAAAACAGGTAGGGTAAGATATTCTAGTGGCACAGGCATGCATGGGAACAGGGACAACCTCTCAACCATAGAGCTGAAGGGTGATTTAAAATTACCACATCTGAGAAAGCAGCTAAGCTAGAAGTGGGTTCAAATGGTGCCAAATTCAGGCAACTTACTCACAGACTAACAAGTCCACCCCCCAAATTAATTTCATATTTCCGTATACTAATTCTCCACTAATCCTGTTTGGGTTCTGGAGTAGTCCAAAAAGCACTTCAACATCTCATCAGGGGTAGCAAGCGCTATATAAATGCATACCCTTTCCCTCTTCTATCCCTCCACTATCCTTTTTCAATACAAATAACAAACTCACTAGCCCACCGCTCAAAATGAATTTCTTATCTCCCTATACTAATTCACCACTAATCCTCTTTGGGTTCCGGAGTAGTGCGCTTCATGCCGAAAAAGCACTTTGACGCCTCGTCAGGGTTAGTAAGCGCTATATAAATGCAATTTAATTACAATTACAAGTACATTGGCAGGATTGAAGAGGACAGACGTCTGTGTCGCCCTGGGGCTGAAGGGATGCAGATACAGGCATGGTAAGTGTACTGGGATGGCACGGATGCAGACAGGGAAGTTTTAAGGACACAACCAATGGCTTGTTTTGCTGTGGTAGTTCTAGTCAGCTGTACTACATGTTTCTCATGGATCCTGGGTTGCCTGGTCTTTTGAGGCAAACTCAACACACTTCTTCACTCAGCTGGGCCTTGTGCAGCTGTTCCTGGCAGTGGGGTGCATGCACCTCTCCAAACTGGGCAATGCAGGCAAGTACCCCTTTTTAGGTCTTGCCTGAGCCAGCGCATGCGCTGCTCTGGTGAGACTTTTAGTTAGTGGGCTTCAAAAATCGACCACACGCTTTTTGTGTGGCCTAAAGCGCGCGGTTACGTGCACAGGCACCATCTGGCTTTCCTCCGTCATGGCTCATTAAGCGCATCGCTCGCGGACACCCTTACAGCGCGCGATCGCGATCACTTTCACGTTTGTGTTTATTTGTGAAACGCGGTATGGGGAAAACCAGTTATTCGCCGGGTATAACACAATTTGGTCGAATAAATAAACGGGGATTATTATAATTACGTTTTCACGCTAGGCATTGAGTACTGAAGCCACTAAAACTCTTAGATGTAGCACCAAGAACGGTCTGCCTTTGCCGCTTCAATCGCTATATTATCATAATTGCCAGCTGATTCTGTTTGCAGCCGTGACCCTTTCTCCCGAGCAGCTCTTTGAAACTAAGTAGCCTCCTCCAATTCACCAACCCCTTTTCCCACTACCACTTCCCACTCGAACTCATGCCTGGCACGCCTCGCAGGTGTGACACTCTGTGACGTGCGCTGGTGTCGGTTCTCAGCTTGTGTTTCCCATGGCTTGGCAGTCACATGCTCCCGAATATGTTGCCAGTTGCTAGGAGACTGCAGGAGGGCTGTACTCGCCGAGATGCTGCAGACACCCTGGGGTTAAAATCTCACTTTTTCACTTCCCCGAACAGTTTTCGTTTACTGCTTTTTTGACACCCCTTCTCCGAATCGCACTTAAACCTTACATTTGCTTTATCATGGGGCCAAATTAGATCTGTGCAGCACATGGTGCTGCTGATGTGTGCTGTCATTAGTGCGGCCCTTGTGCATGGTTTAAGCTGTTGCAGAACATCGGCGAACCACGCCATTACGATTTCTGGCGGGCTCTTGGCATTTCATTGATGCAGCTTGTAGTAAATAAACCTCAGACTGGGCGGAAAGTAATGCAGCGTTGACACCATGTGCGTGCTTCTTAAAGGTGCACTAACCTATTCAGGGTTTTCAGAAGATCACTTAAGAGAGGCAGCGGGGTGTTGAGAAAAACGCACTCTTGGGTTATTTTAGAAACAAAAATCACGTTTGCGGTATTGAATGATGTTTTCAGAAAATACACGTTTGTTAACTGTTCAGACTTGTGTTTTTATTTGTTTTGAGGCATAGATTTTGGCATCGGTAAACATGCACTCAGAGGACTGTTTGTTTTTTTGTTTGCATATTTCTGTCTACTGCTCACGAATACCCACTTTAAATCATTCAGTGGCATGCAAATAATTTAACCGTATCAAGGTAATACCTGTTAATATGAGAGGCCGGTTTATTTTCTCTCATACATCGAGCGCCTAAAATTCCAAACTTAACTGGGTATGTTTTATGCCAATGTGTGTGGATTACACTGTGTCACGGCAGCATCACTCAGCACCACCACAGCATCACTCAGCACCACCACAACATCACTCAGCGCAACAGCAGCATCACTCAGCGCCACCACAGCATCACTCAGCGCCACCACAGCATCACTCAGCGCCACCACAGCATCACTCAACGTCACCACAGCATCACTCAGCGCCACCACAGCATCACTCAGCACCACCGCAGCATCACTCAGCACCACCGCAGCCTCACTCAGCGCAACAGCAGCCTCACTCAGCGCGACCACAGCATCACACAGCGCCACCACAGCATCACTCAGAGCCACCACAGCATCACTCAGCGCCACAACAGCATCACTCATCGCCACCACAGCATCACTCAGCGCCACCACAGCATCACTCAGCTCCACCACAGCATCACTCAGCACCACCACAGCATCACTCAGCACCACCACAGCATCACTCAGCACCACCACAGCATCACTCAGCGCAACAGCAGCATCACTCAGCCCCACCACAGCATCACTCAGTGCCACCACAGCATCACTCAGCGCCACCACAGCATCACTCAGCGCCACCACAGCATCACTCATCGCCACCACAGCATCACTCAGTGCCACCACAGCATCACTCAGCACCACCACAGCATCACTCAGGGCCACCACAGCATCACTCAGCACCACCACAGCATCACTCAGGGCCACCACAGCATCACTCACTGCCACAACAATATCACTCAGCACCACCACAGCATCACTCAGCACCACCACAGCATCACTCAGCACCACCACAATATCACTCAGCGCCACCACAGCATCACTCAGCACCACCACAGCATCACTCAGCGCCACCACCAAAAATGCTTCTGACACTTTTTTATTAAAACTTTTCAGCATGCTGCACAGCAGCCACACTTCTCTACAGCACAGCTTAAAGACATTGGCAAAGTCAATAGCTCTGGCTCAACACTTATAAGGCCCCAAAGGCGAGACCTATTGGCTATGCCAATGCTTGTTCTGGTAGGTGACGAGCAAATATTCATTCACAGTTCATGGCTCATCTTCAGCCCTTAAGAAAAACAGCCTCCTGAATGTTGTTTTCCCGGCAAACTTCCTTCCGAACACTGGTGCCTGGGGTCTCCTCGAAGTCCAGACAAGTACATGCTATTGGTTTGAAAGGGCGAGTATTTCCCCCATTTCGAGGCGCAGGCCGGAAGAATGAGCCAGCCAAAATGTAGCTATAGTAAAAGTTTAGAATCTTCCTCCAACTGTTATGAAGTGTGTCTTGCCCTTTGCCCTTGTCTTGTAGGCTTTTCCAGGCATGTAGCAATAACCAATCAATATCCTTTAATTGCTCTGAGACATACTAATAAGACCACCAAGCCACAGAGAAAAACGTTTCACTGAGATCAGAGGAGATCTGGTCTTACAATGGAAGAGATTGGGTTTCCCCCCTTACTCACCAGGCAACCAAGGAAGAGGGTTTCTTTGGAAAGGAAAGGTAGTCTGTCACGGCCACAGCTAAGGACAGCCTACATGGGAACCACCACTGTGTATGCTCATGAACATGGTGTTCCTAATGGACACCCACCGTCTAGGTCCAATACAAGCAAAACACATTCCCTCACATGTCCCAAACATGAGGTAAGGGACGTATGGGAGACTGTACAGACTTTTAACGATGAGTAATCTTTCCACTAGGATGCATGTAAAAAGACTTGTCCCACTGAACTGAAGCCTGTTGCCATCACTGGCAGTTTCCTCATAGCCTAGTAAAAGGCTGCAGTAGCCCCTCTGATTGGTAGAACACTTTATGCATAACCCCTTTAAGCAGTGCTAGGTTCTGCTGTCAAATGTCTTGTTAAAGCCAGAGCACCTCCAGTGCCCTCACAGAATGTCATATCCTTTGGAAGAAAAATAGGGCAGCTTTACAAAGTCATACAGAGGATTTCTATCCTAACAATGTGAGCTAGGAGCACATAATAACCTGACAATGGTAATTAATATATTAATCACGTGGGCATTTATTGCACTCAATGACCTGAAATACACGTGCTTTGATGTTTGTATTTAAATAAAGGCTGTACTAGTGAATTTTAAGGGCCATTCACATCTTCTGAGACCCAGTAGTCCATAAATATAGGCACAAGTAGTCGCTGCCTTTACTACACCCTTGCTGTCTCCCCAACCTTCCTTCGATTACAAGGATTCAACAGCAGAGAAATGCCAAATCTACACCAAACACAGATTTCTTAGTTCCCAGCAGATTTCTTACTTCTCAGAGCTTGGATATTTTTAGCTAGTTTTCCACTGATTATGGAAATTACCTGCAGAATTGTCTAGCTCTGTTTACTCCATAGACTATCAACTGCAATTAACAACTGCAGACCCTCTTCCTGCTGCTCAATATTTTAATACTAGCTCAGCTGAGTTGCACCCTGGCACCTGCGGTGACCTTGTAAGGTTGTCATTGGCCTTACTGGAACCACGATGAATGGGCCCCAAGGTTTAATAGCATAATCGGAGTTCAGTGGCCCTTCATAGCCCTCAGTCCCTGTGCAACTGCACCAGTTGCATTAATGATAGCTCCAGTCCTGGACTTTGCACAGTAAATCTTTGCAAGTATGCTGCACATCCTAGCTTACTCAGTCCCCTAGAAGATCCTAATCCCTTGAATGAAATTAATCCAGCACATGTGCAATGATAGGTGTACAAACATTCAGAGAGATGGTTGTGATGGTGCATATATACTTAAATCAGGAACTGGAAAAGCTGCTGAGAGATGTGCAAGGGAGACAGAAACATTGAACGCAATAGTAGTAATCTGTAGCTAAGGAGTGATGTGCACTAAGAGCACCGAAATCCTTCATATTTCAGAGGAGATTATTGAGTAGCTCATCCAATCCAGGTATTTTTCTTTTCATTCTAGGATTTGTAGTCATTTTTATCCCATTATGAAATCAAGAGTGCAAATGCCGGGGGCATGGCTTGGCCACCAAAGATGGAAGCTGCAATTCTGCGAGCTCCTGCTTGGTAGGCCAAACATACGCTACAATTCGCAGATGTGTCCTAAATACCTTTGCCACACCAAAGGCAGGTGCTGTGCCATGGACCTGCTGCTTGGCCTGCCTGCATCTGGTTCAACTACATTTATTCTGGGGTCCCAATTAGTGTCAGATGCCGAGATGACCAAAGAGGTGCTCCTGCCCAATCGTCATCACTACTTGGTGGCACAAGCTTGCTGTGCTGAGCTGCCCTGTGGTCACCGAATGCTTGGGGGGGAGGAATTACGTGTCTTGGGCAGGAGCTAGTGGAGTCCCAGGCGCACCTGGTGGGCTTGAGCGGAGCATGGCCAAGCTGAACTGTGCAGAAGGGTCCCTGAGCCTTGAAGCTGGAGCCGATCCTAGAGGGCTGAGACTGCCGCAAGTCAACATTAAGATCCCACTGCTCGACCCAAAAGTCGAACAGTTCTTACATCATCGCTGCTGATCCTTGGCGGCACAGCTTGAGCGACAGATGCCGCCCTAGTAGACAACAGGCGCCCGAGGCAGTGTGTTCAAGACCTGGGGCCGGGTGGGGCCTTGGCGTACTCAGCTCACCACAAATCCAGTGGAAGACAAGAGGTAGGATCATTGGGGGGAGAGGAAGCCTAGAGAACTGGGCTTGCCACCACTTCCCAGCTATCTTAATTAGGGACATTATACTTGGAACTGGTGACACAGCCACAAGGCAGCGTTTGCTCTCCTCATTGCTCTACCCAAAACCACCAGGCCAGATCATGGTGAGTTCACTATTGTGTGACCCTCACCTCCTTCACTGCTAATTAGAAATATGAAAAGATAAACTGCTTCTGACTAGAGGCCAGGCCACTATACAGTCAAAGAATACACACTTTTCTCTGGAGTCTAAAATTAGTGAGGTCAGCTTGGAACTCTGCCTTCTCCTTCAAGATATCCGCAATGTTGTGGATAGAGTGGCAAAAAACAGAAGGTCTGATTACTGGGGTTGAAGACTCCCTACACACTCCCCAATATCAGGTCACTCAATACTTCGAACTACAAAAGAGCTCAAAACAGTACGAAAGATGCTGAGGAATGCTTTTGGTGAAATAACATTTGAGTAGTAGGAATGCCGGAGGGAACAGAGGGGCCTCAGTCAACCCAATACATCACTTGATGGCTTCAATCTTGGGTACTTGCAGAACATCTATCTCAGTGTTTCATCACAGAGCAGGCGCACAGATCGTTGACTTCAACGCTTCCCCACGTGCCCTGCTGAGACCCTTCATAGATTGTTTCCTTAACTATAGACACCATAAACACTGTCCTCCAGGCGTCAAGCAAGGAGAGGGGTCTCATCCTTCAGAACAGGCATCACCGTGATTTTTGCACACTATACCATCACAGTCCAACAGCAAACAAGATTGCCCTTGCCGTTCAAAAAAAAGCTCTAGGCTATGCAACTGACCTATATGTTATTATTTTCTGTCAGATTTAAGGTCCTCCATAACGAGAAGTCATACTTCTTTGACACCCCTGAAGAGGAGTGGAACTAAATGGAGGAACATAAGAGCCTCAGGCACCCTGATTCACCTGGGAATAATCCCCCATAGCCTCACTATACACAAGATATGGGTAGATGGCAAAGACAAGGCTCTCTTTGAGGTCCGTGCATGGCCAGACCAGAGGGCAGGGGCGAACAGGGGACTAAAGAGGAACCTGCAGACATGGAGACAGAGAACTTAAATGTGGCCATCACATTCAGGAAATTCCTTGACAGAATGCTACATTGAGGAGGAGCTATGGTTCTCGCCCTCCCTCAGCCCGGATGCACTGAAGACATGAAATCCTTACACTACATCTGAGGCTGATCGGCAATGCTGGTGCGTTGACGCCTGAACCGCACTGATTACAAAAGGATTGTTGGATATGGCGTGACACACACTCATTC
The DNA here is from genome assembly GCA_963921515.1 of Calotriton arnoldi. Taxonomy (NCBI): domain Eukaryota; kingdom Metazoa; phylum Chordata; class Amphibia; order Caudata; family Salamandridae; genus Calotriton; species Calotriton arnoldi. The sequence goes on along the minus strand of CAWUFW010016382.1, from coordinate 299,504 downwards.
AGACTGACGTAAGCAAATCTGCACTATGGAGTTAGAGAAAAAACAGCCCCACACACAAAAACCCTTTTGTTTGAACAGTAAACGGATCTATGTAGTTGTGTGATAACATTGTTTCCTTTATGGGTTATATGGACGACAGATACTTCTTAGGCAGAAGTGTGAGTTTCAGTTTAGGTTTTATTTAGGGACAGGGTTTGTTCTAGAAGTTCACATCAAGCTACACAAGGCTATACATTCCCATACCAGATTATCCACTGCAGAGTTGCTGCACCCCAATCTAATCCAGTTATTATCATGGAGCATGAACGAGTTAAACGACGAGATCAAAAGTGGAGAAATGATGCCGTATTTTAGAAGACACCCCCCAAGCATTCTTTTTCTCCAGGAAACCCATCTTTTGGGCACCAATTGCAGTTGTTAGGGGCGGCATGGCTACGACAGGATGTACCATGCAGAGTTCATATCAGGCTCCTGAGGCATGGCAATCATGAGCCATAGAACATCCCTATTTGTTGCAAGTCAGTCTAAAGAAAACCCAGAGGGTAGACATGTCTTAGTCACAGGATCTATGTGATGGCGGAAGTGGACGCTCCTAAGCCCCTGCCCTCCTTAGTAACACCATACAGACACTCACTGCTGCTTAGCTGACGTGTCACCTAATAATAGGAGGGAACCTATGGAATTATGAAGTTATGAACATAGACAAATGGCATCTAGGCTCCTCGTCAATGCAAACGCAATGGGCTCGGTGAACACATGGCACACTCAGAGGGCCCGAGGGGGAGGGAGGGATTTACTTTTCATTCATCAGCGCATAGCTCTCTCTCTCTCTCTCACTTTGATTATTTTTTCTTACAACTTACCAACATGTTGGAGGTTTTTAAGGTGTCTATGCTTCCTAGGGGCATCTCAGATCACTCTCCGCTCTTGCTGGAGCTGCATGGCACCAAACTGAGACCCATGAAATGCTGGAGATTTAGATCCAGGTGGCTAATGTGTGAAGAGCTGGTTGCCTTACTCCGGGTGGATATTGAAGAATACTTTAAAGTAAATGTGCAGCTGATTAGGTCTGCTGTTACCTTGTGGGAGGCATTCAAAGCAGTGATCGGGGAGGGCCATGATGCATGTCATACTGTGACAAGGGGAGAGAGAGGCCAAAATCATAACCCTAGAAGAGAAAATGCTGCAGCTAAAACACAAAGTGGTTGAGTCTAGGGACCTATCCCTCCCCCAGAAGTTGGAAAACACCAAAGCCCAACTGCAAGATGCCATTTTAGATATAGCCAGACAGGTGTGGTTGGTCTCTCAGAGCAAAATATGCAAACTTGGGAATAAGTTCGGCAAATTGACACACTGGTTGGACATTGATGAGTTACAGACACGAATAATTCTACACGTTCTTCCTGACAGAATTCTTTAGCAAATTATCGTTCCTGATCAACCCCCACCTTTATACTCTTTTCACCGAAGAAACTCAAAATTGTTGCTTACCCCAAGATCTGCCAGGTGCCACAATCTCAGTACTCCCTAAATTAGGGAAGACTCCAGAACAATGTACATCCTGTAGCCCAGTCTCAAGGTGGAGGCCAAAATCTTTGCCAAACTTCTAGCCAACAATAGTGAAAGTTATAAGATCCCTAGTTCACTGGGATCAAAACAGGTTTATGTCAGGTCAAGGCACCTGTCACTCTATCAGCAACTTCACCTGATTCTTTTTTTAATTTTTTATAATAGCTTTCCATACATGTATTGCCATTCAGGATCTACATTTTGCTTGGCATTCTTTTTCGAAAGTATCATTACAGAACAAACTACGCACCACATGTCCTGTACAATAATCACCATTTCAACCAATATGAGTTATATGTCCATCCAATTACACCTGATTCTTAACAGATTTTGGGAACCTAGCCCTCATGCCTTCCTCCTATTAGATTTCAAGAAGACATTTCATTCTATTAGATGGAATTTCCTATTTCAAGTTTTATGGAAAATTAATGTTGGCCCACGTTTTTTGTCCTACGTAAAGACTTTTTACTCGAAACCAAGGGCAAGGGCTGGGGTTAATGGATTCCTATTGGATTCATTCCCAATTGAAGGGGGAACCAGACAGGGATGTCCTCTCTCCCCACTCCTTTTCGCCCTGGCCATTGAGGCTTTGGTGGAATGGATACAGAGCGAGGCATTGATTTGGAGCTTTGAATGGAACAGCCTGCTTGAGGATCATGTTTCTCTTTACATGGATGATATACTTCTCTTCATTTGTGCGCCCCACTCCTCTTTAGTAGGCCCTTGAGTTTTACAGATATTAACACTGTATGAAGAGGGGGGCGGAGCTTGCCTGGCCCGAAGATGGCCGCCTGTTAGGCAAGCCCCTTCGGCCGTTGACAGAATCCTACATAATTCTGCACCATCATGCATTCAAGCACGCAACTAGTCATTGCCCTGTGTACCCCGCACTCCAGTGCCTATTTTGAGATCACTGGTCCGGGTGTGCGGAGGCTCCCGGAACTGCGCTACTGTCCTTCACTGCCGGCTCCGCAGCTGTGGCGTGGCCTGCTGCGCGGGGCCCGATGCTGAGTGGCGTTCCGGTGACTGCCCCTGCTGGTTCCTGCCTGGGGCCCTCGGTGTCTTGCGGGGAGCTCCTCACTGTGTCAGAACCCTTTCTGTGGGTGGGAACCCTGTTGCCTGTGCTGGAGCCTGAGTTTTCCTGTGGCCTTCCCTGCACATCCTAAGGAGAGCTGAAGTTGCAGGCTCAGAGGGATGCCCAGTGAATTCACCGGGCAGGTGTGTGCTGCGGTGGGTCTCGCCCCTACACCCGAGGGCTCTCCCTGCATCAGGGGATAACCAGACTTGTTGGAACTGGGTTTGTCGCCTAGCCCTCACCTGGCTGGTGGTGGGGTGTCCCATCTCATGGCTGTTTTACCTATCTCTGGGGCGCCCATAGGAGATTCTACCCCCCATGCCCTTGCGGTTTGGGGCGAAGCTGGACCCCGGTGTCTGTTGGCTCTGTCTGGAGTGGGGGTCCTGTCCTGAGCCTGCTATTTGACTTGTTCCTCTGTTCTGGCCCTCTCTGCAGTACTGTGCCTAGAGGGTCAGCCTGTGAATTTTTGGGCTGAGGCCTCCATTGCTGGTGTGACCTGTGCCAGCTCCCTCTGGGTGCCTCAACATGCTTACTGGGGCCTTTCTGCCGTGCCTTTGTTGCGCCCCTCTCTGTGGGCGATCGATGGCGGGGATTGCAGTGGCGGTTGTGGGTCTTGGCCAGGGCCGGACTGGGAATGCAAACCGGCCCTGGCAATTGAGTCGGGCTGGCCCGGCCCCAGAGGGTGCAGGGGGTGGGGGAGTATGGGTGGAAAACACTGCAGCTGCTTTTGTTACAGGGGCTGATATTGCAGCTATGCTGAAAACCAACCCTCGGTAACAAAGACGGCCCCCACCCTGACGGCTTACTGGGGAAACGCCCGGTGCCCGCTACGGCCAGTCCAGCCCTGGTGCTGACTCCCTGGTTGAGGCTACTTTCACTGCACTGATGTCCAGGGGAGTGGCGCCGGACACAGTGGCCATTCATCCATAGTGCCTTCAGGATATAACTCACATTGACATCAGGATTGTGGTCCGAAGTGTGGATTCTCTCTTGTCTCTCTGGACACTCTTCTATTTAGATTAGCGCATACTCATAGTTACGCACTCGTACAGCTTTAAAACTGAATGCATTGCTAGTGATAAGCAGACAAGGCCCAACCCAAACTACAATTTGAGCAACGTAAGACCTCTAGGCTGTGCGAGGATGTGGCGGCAGCACTAGGGGCAGACGCAGATACTTCGGGGCCTGAGCTGGGATGGGGATCTGTGCCAAATCTTGTCTGCTATGCAACTCAGCCTTACAAAGAACGATGGGACAAATCAACACCCTCACTTACCACATGGATAGGATGTCAAAGCGTATCGACAAACATGCGGAGCATCTCAATATGGTTGAGAGACATGTGTCAGAGGCGGAGGATGAGCAGAGCTCAGCGATGGGGCCCGAAGCAGTTGGAGAAGACAGTTTAGGTGCTGCATGCTAAGGCCGAGGATTTGGAGGCCCGCTCTAGGTGAAATAATCTCCACATTACTGGGCTCGCTGAATCCTCTACTGTGGGCAATATGGAGACCTTCGTGGAAAAGCTCCTTGTAGACCTTCTGGGGCAAGATACATTTTCCGATATGTTTGTGTTGGCACGCGCTCACCATTCGTTGGCCCTGAGGCGGATACCTGGGACCAGACCCTGTCCGATTATAGTAAGATTGCTTAATTACAGAGATCGAGATGCAGCACTGCGCCACTCCAGAGAATTGCAAACCCTTAGCTATGAAGGTGCAGAACTTTCAATTATCCCAGACTTTACACCACATGTCCAGGAAGCACGGAGGCAGTTCCTTCTAGTTAAGAGGAAACTACAGGAACTGAAAATTGACTAGGCTATGTTTTGCCCAGCTTGCCTGAGGGTGACTGTCGATGGCAAAACAAAGATCTTTGATGATCCTAAGAGTTTGCAACAATTTCTCAAACATTATGAGTTAGCGGGCAGTAGACGTAGATCCCCGAGGGCAGAGGATGGAGAGTCAGAAACCTCTTCTAATTTAGATAAACCTAGGTTGACAAATACTCATTCTTGATCTTTTGCATGTCAGAAATCCCATGGGTTTGCTTATTTTCTAATAATATTATTTGCATAGTTGTTTTCTTTTTGAAGATGACTGGATTTGACAATTTGTTATAACAGGTATGATGTTTGAATTATATGCGGGGTGGTGGGGTAGGGGAACATGTTCCTGAATTTCAGCTGCACGATTATCGTATTGTTTATTTTATAAGCGGCCCTTCTGTGACTTTATGTTACGGAGATGCTCGATGGGTGTCCTCTGCCTCCATGTGTGCACCACGTTGTTCTCATAGGGGTTTGTTGCTTGGGGGATTTGGATGGACTGAGCCTCATAGGGGTTTATTGATTGGGGTGGGCTACCCTGTGCTGTGTCACAAGTTGGGAGACATGGCGTGGGAGAGGGGAGGATATTGGTACATCGAATTTATTTTCCGGCTCAAACGATACTATACTCAGGTGCAGTTGTTGCAGTTTGTTTACTGTTTTTTCACCATATGGGGTAGTCATGCCTGATGGAGTGGGGGATACGACCGCTTCTAATAAGTGTCCTTTATTGCTGAATTTCCTAACTTGGAACGTTAGAGGGTTGAATGATAACAGGAAAATTCACAAAGTTACAACAATACAAGATAGATGTTGCTATTTTGCAGGAGACACATCTGGCTCCTAATAGCGGGCTGCTCACACATAGGCGCACAAATGGGGTATGTTATGCTGCTGGTTTGTACTACTCATGCTCGCGGGTCCTGATTTGGGCCAGAGGTGGCTCAGGGATACAATTGCAGGAAGCGTGTGTGGACCCTGCTAGGCCTTTTGTGGTGGTGCATTGCCGCAAAGATCACTTTGAGGTGTTACTGGTTGTGATCTATGGGCCTAACTATGATGGCCCACAGTTTTATCATGCACTCCATGCCAAGTTGGCCGGTTATGATAGTTTACCCCAAATTTAGGGCAGTGACTTTAATTGCGTTCAATCACCTGATCCCGGGGCTCACCTTGACAACCCTCACTGGCAGCCCGTGCAATAACGGATGTGGCTGGACGTAGTGGCCAGGTAGATGTATGGCGCTGCTGTCCCCCGCAGGCTGGGGAATGTACACATTATTCTACTATTCATGACATCCATACTCGAATTGACTATTGGCTTATCTCGCGCAGTCTAATGTCCATGGTCAGGCATTATGAGTATCTGCCTTGAACGTACTCGGATCACTCCCTGTTGTGCTTAGTGCTCGAACTAGAGGGCTCACGCCCACTGGGGTTTTCCTGGTGCCTCTCACAATACCCATTGTTAGACACTGTGTTTCATCAAGAGCTGGCACAGGAGATCGATGATTACTTTCGCATCAATTTGGTCTTGGTGACTAAATTCACCACTATTTGGGAGGCTTTTGAAGTCTATGTCCATGGGATTACTATCTCAACGCATGCTGGAGTACTCCGCTCAATTCAGGATCCCCTCGCAAGGTTAGAAAGGTACTTGGCCACATTGGAGCGTGCACACAGTGAGACGGCAGAGCAGACACTTTTGAGTGACATCCAAGCTAAACTGGTGGAATATAATGACCTGGCTCATGATGAGGTTACGCACTTAGGTGGGTATGCCACAGCTAGAATTTATGGTGAGGGTGAGCATCCGGGCGCTCCTCTGGCTGCTCCTATTTGGCTTAGCCGCAAAGAAAGTACAATATTAAGTGTTCGGGATGAACAGGGCATGCCTCTCCATGAGGCAGACCATTAAAGATAATGGGGTAACCCCAGAGTCCCTCAGAACCTGGGTATGAGCAATATAAACTACAGTAAGTTCTGTCGGGTAAGACAATTGCTTTAACAATAATTGGATTAATAATAACCTAAATGACACATATTGTCATGGAATAGTCTTGTAGTTACTTTAGACGGTGTCAAAAATCAAAATGCACCACAAGCAAAAGATCGGCTTTGTGAAGAATAATTATTATTAATAATGATTACATTTGTAAATGGCTGTCACATACACAAATGATAACAACAAAAAGGAAGGAAGTGACTTTGGTGAAGGAATGTGACTTAGAGTGCTTGTGAGATTTAAACAAAATATGACATAAATTAGGATACATAGACTTATATACAAAATGTAGGTCCGTCCCTTTACAAGTATATAGGTTCTAACAACACCCTTTGAATTGTCTTCCTCTTGATGAGAAGGTGAAGAGACTTCGGGAATGGACAAATAGATGAAGCGTCGACGTTTCGACCCAAAGGCATGCGTAATTAAATATACGTCACAGCGGGTCTTCCTCAGGACAGGTATAAGGACTGTGGACAGCCTCTGTAGAATAAATTGATTCTGGTGAGTGCGGTGCGTGGCGACTAATTGGTGGTGGTGAAAAATATTAATTGAGTGAACTCACCAATACTACAAGACTCCTTCTATTTTTGGGAAATAAGGGATCGATATTCTTAAACAAGAATTCACTTATGAATATCACACGTGGTAAGTCTACCACCTTGGCCTTTTCCTTTTGCCTTGAGCGCTTATTATTATTTTTAGCCTTTTTAGAATATACGACCTGCTTCACCATTCCTCATTCCAGATTCACCTATTGGGGTCACTCATTCCGGCGCTTCAATTCAGGAGCCATTTGCCTTGGAAATAGTTTGATTCCATCTCTAACCCATTAACTGAATTGAGAGATGATACATGTCTTCTCTCCCATACTCACCTAGATTCCATCCAGGCCTGGAGGAGTCTTGTAGAATTGGTGAGTATGTATGTGACAGCCATTTACAAATTTAATCATTATAAATAATAATTATTCTTCACAAAGTCAATCTTTTGCTTGTGGTGCGTTTTGATTTTTGACACCGTCTAAAGTAACTACAAGACTATTCCATGACAATGTGTCATTTAGGTTATTATTAATCCAATTATTGTTAAAGCACTTGTCTTACCCGATAGAACTTACTGTAGTTTATATTTCTCCATGAGGCAGGGCAGGTGTTAGATCGATTCCGCTGATATTACATTGACCCATACACTTTGTGCAGCACCCATGATGAGCAAGCTGTAACTGACTACTTAATGCACATAACTATGAAATGGCTGACTGATAATCATAGGGAGTGGCTTACGGCACCTCTTCACCCCACAGAAATCGTAGCTGCGTTAAAAGACATGCCGAACAGGAATGCGCCGAGCTCTGGAGCCTAGACGTGGCCTTCTTTAGGGCTTACCAGAAAAACTTATACCGCATTTGGTTAGCCTTTTCGAAGAGATGGTGCGCGAAGGTTGTATGCCCCCGACAATGCGTGAGACGTTGTTGGATACTCTGCTCAAGCCAGATAAACTGGCTGATCAGTTTTCCTCCTAGCGGACGCTTTCTCTTTTAAATACAGATACTAAGCTCTTTGCCAAGGTCTTGGCCAATGGATTGGTGCCTTTGCTCCCCAACATTGTGGGTCCTTAGCAATTCGGCTTTATACCTGGCCGGTCTCTCATATATAACCGCTGTACTATTTTGGTGTTATGTCGCACATTGACCCTGATGTTTGCGCTGCTGCGATTTTTCTAGACGTAGAAAAAAGCTTTTGATTCTGTTGAGTAGGGATTTATGTTTTCTGTGTTGAGTCGCGTGGGAGTAGGTGGGACCTTCCTACAAATTGTTTGGGTTCTTTACACAGAACCGACGACACGTATACGTCTAAATGGTGGGGTGTTGGCACCATTAACCATCACAAGGGGCATGCTCCAAGGTTGCCCCTTATACCCATTGCTTTACACATTGGTCGCGGAGCCCTTGGCTGCCGCGTTGTGGGAAGATCACTCTCACCGGAGTATTCTCTTTCCACATTATAAACTTATCATATGCTGATGACACACTCTTGTACATACGGGACCTTGAACAAAATCTTTCTCCAATTCAGTGGCCATTCTGGATTACGTATTAACTGGGACAAGTCCCTTATGTTTCCACTTAACACTGCTACGACTCGATGGGGGGCGCTAGAGGGCGCACGGCAAAATGGCCGCACTGGTGTGAGGCTCTGCCCGGCCGAGCCGATATCCGACCATTATCTGCTGCCATACGGGGTAAAAGTACCCGCAAACCACTGGAGTGCCTCCCGGAACCGAAGCGGCACCATAGGGCAGGATAGCTGGGCCGGCGACGTCAGTGGGGACACGCTGGCGGCGATTGACAGTGCGGAGGCTGCCACTCAGAAAATGGCGACCGCTACTCGGGCGTAGGCCTCCCTGGGCAGGCATGCTGTGTTGCTGTCCTGCAACTGCCTACTGTCCGTAGCGACGCTGTGTGCTGGACTCTGCGGCAGCGGCGGCCCCCCCCCGGTGAGGCCGAGGGCCCGGTGAGGGAACTGCGCAGTGGAGCGGCGGAACGCTACTTGACTGCTGAGCCTAGTAGCTGCGGGGACGCAATCGGCAGCACTGACATCGGCTGCGACTACCTGTGGACCCGGACGCCCATCGGCGCCGGTTGCGGTGAGTGGGGTGCACGGCTGGGCCTGGGCTACAGCTGCGTAGGTGGGTGTGGGCCCGGGCCTGGGCTGCGGCCTGCGAACTGTGGCTGGTGCGGGGCATAGGGGATTTTGGCTGTTGCGGCTACGGAGGGGCCACGGAGGAGATCGCTGCCTGCCTGCTGCCCCGGGTATTAGACTACGCTGGATGCTGGCATACATGAGAGTCTGTGGCGAGTACTCCCCCCGGCTTGAGGTGTGATCTTGGGGCAACATCGCTACTACCCCCTTGGCGCACTTGGTGGGTCTGCACTGGAGGGGTCCCATATTGATGCCCAGTGGGTGACGCTGCAACCTTTCCACCCCCTCCCGCCGTGGTGTCGGCGCTCTGTGGTGGTGCTGCCTACTCGCTCTGGGTGCCAGGAGGCGCATATACTGGGCACACCATTGGGAGATACAATTGAACAGCGATCGGCGCACTGGGCTGAAGCGGCTACTGGGGCTACATAGGCACTGATCCCCTCAGTGAGGGGAGTGCAGGTGTAAAATGGGGAAGACGGACAAGTCCCAGCCGCGCTTGACATTCGACCTGCGCAAGCCCGCGAAAACTGCGCAAAAGGCGGCCTCTGACTCGGAGGCGGATGCGCAGGCGGACGGCCCTACCACACTAGAAAGCACGCTGCTAGCCATGCAGCGCTCTCTACAGACCATAGAAGGCACGATGGCCTCGGTCAACAACCGCCTTGATCATGTGTCCTCCCAGCTGGAGAAACAGAGTGCACGCATGGGGGAGGTGGAGCAGAGGGTGTCTGACACCGAGGATGGTTTGAGCACTGTCGCAGAAAAAACGTTGAATATGGAAAAAATACTGGCCGTGATTCAAGCCAAGAATGAGGAGTTAGAGGCGAGATCGAGGCGCAGCAACATCCGCATCACAGGCCTACCGGAGTCCACAAATGTGGGGAAAATGGAGACGTATATCGAAGGCCTGGTATCAGAGATCTTCGGGCCTGAACATCTCTCCAGAATGTTCATTGTGGAGCGAGCCCACCGCTCGCTAGCTGCCCGTCCGGCCCCGGGGGCTCCTCCCCGCCCTATAATTGCCAGGATCCTAAATTACAGAGACCGAGACACAATCTTACGGCTCGCCAGGGAGAAGGGTTCGATAGTACATCAGGGCAACGCGCTCTCCTTTTTTCCCGATTTTACGGTGGCAGTGCAGGCTGCCCGCCGTGAATTTGGCTCCGTAAAAAAGCTCCTACAGGCCAATGGGGTCCCATACGCCATGCTGTATCCAGCTCGTCTTCGCATTGGCGGGGACGGTGACTCCAAGATCTTTGCTTCTCCTAAGGCCGCGATGGAACACGCTAAACATCTGAAGCGACAGCGACGAGAGTCTGGTACAGCTCCCGAGGACGAATAGAAATAAAAAGATGGGAACACCTACCTGAACTGGCACGCACATTAAGTTTTTTATATTGGCTGGTAGACGAGGGGCGTTTAACTCTATTGGAACATGTGGACGCTATACAACATGTGTTACTGGACATCGGAGCTGGCTGGGTTATTGTCCTTAACTGGCTTCCCTCCCCTGAGCTGCTGCCTTATAATTATTCCTATAGTTTTGGGGATTGGCGCTGCTTGACCGTAGCCGGTGGGGACCTGCTGGTTGTTTGTCCGTGTGGGGTGGGCGCTGGTGTCGGGGTCATGGCACTAATACACATCTGTGACTGTAAATATGGGCGATTCCCCTGTATTGGCAATTAGTAGACCTACTCGGCCACCTCCTGTTTTGTGGGAGGTTAGTAGCACTCAGTGCCCCCCGTAAATGGGTATACCCCAAAGTTGCGTTTTGTTTATTGGGATAGGGGAGGGGGAAGGGTTGAGCTATGGGATGGCTTTGGCGTGTTGGGGAAGCTAAAGTGGGTGGGGGAGGAAGGGTCCTGGGCTGGGCAGGCAGAACGTGGGGGTTTATTGATCAAACTATCACTGTGTGGGTGGGCACGGATTCGTGGTTATCCTTGAAGAAGATTGTCCATTCTTATGTTTCTAATGTCCCACTATGGCCGGCCGGCTGCAATGACTTCTCCATTTAAATTCCTGACTTGGAATGTTCGAGGCTTGAACACACCTAAAAAGATTAGATCTGTAATTGCCTATTTAGATCGGGTGGGTGTCCATGTTGCCTTACTACAGGAGACACATTTAACCCGGGAGTCAGCTGGTAAGATAGGCGCACGCTGGTCGTGCGTAAAGGTTGCCTCGTCCTTCTCCAGTTATTCTAGGGGCGTGCTCATCCTGGTAAAGAGAGGTGTGCCTTTCACTGTGGTTAAATCGGAGACGGATGACAGCGGACGAGTGGCGATGGTGCATGGATGCTTGGGGGGTGAAAGTGTGCTGATAGTTAATGTCTATGGTCCGAATGTGGATGACCCCTCTTTTTATTCTGATGTGTGGCGGAGAATATCGAAGTTCCCCCCAGCGGCGATAGTGTGGGGGGGAGATTTTAATTTGTGTTTGGATGCAGCCATGGATAGGGTAAGTAGTGGTATGTTGCGGCCTAAACTTGCGACAGATATGCTGCTAGGCCTGATGGATACTGGTCAACTAATTGATATCTGGCGCTCACGGAATCCAGAGGCCCGGGAGAGCACTTTCGCTTCGGCGGCCCATGGTTCCTGGTCCCGCATTGATTTTTGGCTCGTCTCGGCGCAGGTCTGTAATTGGACTACAGTAGTGTCGCATGAGGCACGTACTCTGTCGGACCATTCCCCTGTACTTCTGGAGCTGCAGATCCCGACCTACCAGAGACCGCCCTTTGCGTGGAGGCTTCAACCTTCAGAGCTCAAAGACCCGGTTTTCCACCAGACCGTGGCTGAGGCAATCAGGAATTATTTTCTGGAAAATGAAGGATCGGTAGACAGCGCGGGCACGCTCTGGGAAGCGTTTAAGGTTACCATAAGGGGAACCTGTATTGGAGCGCAGTCTGGTATCCTGCGAGATATTCGCCGTAGAATACGGAAATTGACATCTGATATATCTCAGCGGGAGCGAGAATTCGAGTCTGACCCATCCTCAGCTAAACTTGCGGCCATGAGGGAGCTTATCTTGGAACACAATGAGGCGGTGGATCAGGAGCTCTCACATTGCTCCAGACGGCGGATAGCGCGCTACTACGGGGAGGGGGCAGACCGGGCCGCTCGCTAGCACAAAAACTTTCGGAACCGCGCCGTCAAGTTGACATTGCGGAGCTGTTGGATGAAAATGGGATCGCCCGTCATTCAACTGTGGACCTCTGCGATACGGTTTTGCAATTCTATACAAGTCTCTATGCCACAAGAGAGTCTCCATCGGCGGTGGAGACAGATGCCTATCTCGACGAAATAGCGTTAGGATGGTTATCTCCAGCACATCGAGAACACCTCGTACAACCATTCGGAGTGGAAGATGTCAGGGAAGCTATCACGTCGTTACCAACCTGTAAAGCCGCAGGACCTGACGGGCTACCTGGCGAATTTTACAAAACCTATGCAGCGGACCTGGCCCCTCGGCTCCTGGCTGTATATGCAGAGGCTTATGATAGTGGGACACTGCCGCATTCCCTCCGGGAGGCCCTCCTGGTCACCCTATTGAAACCAGATAAGCCCCCAAATCAATGCGGCTCCTACCGACCTTTGTCCATCATCAATATCGACGCAAAGATTCTCGCCAAAATGATCGCCACCAGGCTGCAGCCGTTGGTTCCTCTACTGGTGTTGCCTGATCAGTCCGGCTTCGTCACGGAGCGCTCTACGACACACAACTTGCGCACGCTCTTCGCCACGCTACACTACTTTGAACCTGATTTCCAGGCGGTGGCCGTATTACTTGATGCGGCTAAGGCCTTTGACTCGTTGCAGTGGCCATTTATGTTTGCCGTGCTGGGCCGCATGGGCTTCCCGCCTTTTTTTCTGCAGTGGATTAGGGTGCTTTACAGCGGACCGGTGGCTCGCGTTCGGGTTAATGGATGGGTGTCCTCATTGTTTTGCATTGAACGGGGTACAAGGCAGGGATGCCCTCTGTCCCCTATGCTTTTCTCTTTGGCGCTGGAGCCCCTCGCCTGTATGCTGCGTCAGAAACATGCTGCGGCGGCTCTGAGGTTCAGGCTGCGACCCTTAATTGTCTCACTGTACGCAGATGACATGCTGCTGTATGTTCGCGAACCTGCTACGTACCTATCTGCGCTGCTGCGAGAATACGTAAAATTTGAAAGATTCTCGGGCCTGGGGATTAACTGGTCCAAATCCGTAGTGTTTCCGTTAACTGCGCGAACGGCTGAGGTCGAGGTGGACTTCCCATTGGCCTGGACATCGGACCCGGTCAAATATCTTGGAGTTTGGGTGCACAGGGACCCAACTGTCGTTGTCTCCGAGAACTATGGTCGCACGGTTTCACGTATATCTGAACAAGCCGTGCGGTGGGCACACTTACCTCTCTCATTAGCCGATAGAATTGCCGTTGTGAAGATGGTCTTTTTACCCAAGCTGTTGTATTTTTTCGTTAACATCCCTATCAAACTGAATATGGCACTGTTCCGCACGTTACAGTCTGCGCTCTTAACATTTGTGTGGGGTGGTAAGAAGCCCCGGTGTCGATGGGAACTGCTGGTGCTGCCATTTGACCGCGGTGGTTTCGAGGCCCCAGACTTTCGTCTTTATTATCTATGTGCGCAGGCGCAATTCGCACATTACTGGCATTTCCCACAGCGCTTTCAGCCCCACGTGGCGATTGAATCAGATGCTGTTTTTCCTCTTCCAGTACAGGCAGTTGCGCTTTCGGGGGGAACAGGAGGCCCACGAAATGAGATCAACCCCACGCAGTGCACGGCGTGGGCGTGGCGAATGCTTGCACTCCGGGCTCAACTTTCTTACCTATACGCTTCATCCGTACCATTAGTCTCACATCCCGATATCTCTGCGGCACGAGAGTCGACGGCCAGGAAGGAGCTCACGGCTGCGGGCATCACCACACTGGGCGACTTGTATGAGGGCGGTAAATTCAAAGACTTACGGGCGGCGCAGGGTGGCGTAAATCGACCTTTTATGTTTAACTTTACCTATGTCCGGGTCCGGCAGGCTGTCCGTGCGGCATATCCAAATTATCCAACCGAACCAACCACTCTGCAGGCGCTGCAGGTGATGCTCTCAGGTGCGTCCCGAAGGGGTCTCATTACTAGGCTGTATAACGCCTCGCTGCGGGAACGGGAGCAAGAAGACTCCCCCTCGTGTGTACGGTGGGGAACGATGTTGGGCACCCCTATTACACCTGAGACCTGGAGGGAGTGTTGTCGGCTCACGGGACGTCTCACAGCTAATTGCAACCTCCGAATTATTCATTTTAAATTCCTACATCAGGTATATTACACCCCCCTACAACTGCATAAATATGGTCTGAGAGAGGCTGCTAACTGTGTGAGATGTGGAGCCCCGGATGCGGATTTTCTTCATGTGGCTTGGATGTGTCCGGGTGTGCTTGCGTTCTGGACTGCGGTGACGACCATGCTTACGGCGGTTGTGTCAGAACCTGTGTGCTGTACCCCTGAGATGTGCTTGCTGGGCCACGTCAAACCTCTCAAACCATGTAACAGGCGCCTAGTGGCACTCTCGACTCTTTTTGCAAAAAGGGCAGTAGCGCAATGCTGGGGAGCCAAGGTAGTACCCACTGTTAAGAAATGGCTTAAGGACTTACTATACTGTAGGGATCAGCTTCGGATATATGGCGAAGAACTACCTGAGTCTTCCCGCCCCAAGGACTTTTGGGCTCCCCTTGCAATATATTTGATGTCTCACCCTGACCTGGCATGAATGATGGATGCCCCTGGGAGAGGGACCAGTTGGCAAGCATGGTAGGCGCTGTCTCCCTTTGGGACGTTACTACAGGTGTGTTCGAGTTGGCTGGCCATAGATGTGGACTGTGTAGGAGAGTTTTTATCACTGTCACCACCCACCATGCATACGTTGATTTTTTTGCAATAAGCAAAGTGTTTTGGAAATCTGTTAAGGATCTGCCTGGGAGGGAGGGTGAGGGGGGGGTATGGGAGGGAAGTACTGCGAAATTATTTTTCTGAGTTCATTGAATTGATTATTGGCTTGTGTATACCGAGTTGTAACTATGCACTAAAATAAAAAAAAAAATAAAAAAAAACAAAAAAAAAAAAACACTGCTACGACTCCAGTACCACCGGAGTTTCCGCTTACTTGGACAACGGAGCCAGTTTGTTATTTGGATATCCAAATTCGCTCTGACCCAGAAGTCATGCTGCGTGATAACTAGGGGAATGCAGTACATCACCTCAGGGAAGTGGTAGACCGTTGGATTTGCTTGCCCCTTTCGCTGTGTGGACGCAAAGCTCTTATGAAGATGGTAATTCTCCCCAGAGTTTTGTTTCTTTTTGCAAATATCCCGATACTCTTGCCTAACGTGTTTTTTCAAACACTACGGGACATATTGGTGCGATTGGTGTGGGCTGGTAAGCAGCCGCATGTGCTCTGGGATACGCTCACACTCCCATACGAATTGGGTGGATTTACCGCTCCAGATTTTGAAGCCTACTACAGGGCGGTACAATGTATCTTCACCTATTATTGGCTTCATGGGCCACCGGACTGACAACATCTTAGCTTAGAACGTGACGTGGCATCCCCGCTTGTGTTGCTTCAATATTTATTTGATAGGCCGACGCGTCGGTTTCATGTGATTGATCCTATAGATACCACACTGTGCCTTTGGAAGAAGCCAATGGACTTGCTAAAGACACATTTGCTATACTCTCAACTCCTCCCAACAGAGTGGTGTAGATGGTTACTGCTAGGACAGGAGAGATTGGCAATGGCGGCATTGCATGGTCTCGGAATACGATACATGGGCAATTTCTTTGAGGATGTGTTCTACGTGACTGGGAACAGGTTTGCGCTCAGAGCTAGGTACCGTCCACACTGGCACGAGTCCACTATCACAGGGCACGCCACGTGATGTGTGCCTTACTGGATGATTCCCTTGCAGAACCATTGAAGCTCCCGCCTCTAATCTATGTTTCGCAGGTGACTTCGCCAATTGCGGAAAACTGCAAAGCTATATTCTTTTTCTCAAGAGGCTCAGGGGTCTGACTTTTCTGAGGCCTGCCACGCCTGGCAAGAAGATTTAGGCATAGAGATTAGCGCCGCAATGGGCTCACTGCTGTTCTCAGACTTGTACCCTCTCCTTAAATGGCCGTCATCGACTTATACATTTTAAATATCTTAACCCAGTATACCATACCCCTGCCCGTTTATTTCGGTATGGCTTGCGCGAGGATTTTAAATGCTTGCACTGTGGATTGGACGAATCTGACTTAATGCATTTAGCATGGTTTTGCCCTGGAGTACACAACTTTTGGCTCATGATATTTAAGACTCTTGAGGAGATCACTGGGGAGTCCTTGGTTTGTACTCCATTACTGGCCCTTCTGGGCTATGATAAAGATGTCCCTAAAACATATAGGCGCATGGTGGCCTTGGGTGTACTCCTGGCACACAATAGGGTGGCAATGCGCTGGATGAAGGGTGCAATTCCCACAGTGAAGGAGGGGCACACTGATATGGTATATTGCAATACTCAAACAGACGCATATCATGACCTTATGCCACCCTGTAGTCGCCCGAAAGACATATGGGGCCCATACCAAACGTATTTGGCCCTCGGAGTAGTGATATTGGTAGGGAGGAAGAGTTGAGTGCTGTTGATTGATATGTGCGATTATTTGTATGCATGTTTGGAGAGTACCGACCTGTATAATGTGCATAGAAATCAATGCAGTTGCAGCTGTAGTTCCCATTTCCTGTAATTTACCATTCATTTATAAACGAGGTGTTATATGATTGCTCCCTGAGGAGCCTCAGTGATGGGCATGTTCCTCATGTCATAATACCATCTGCGACTGCTGGCAAGTGCTCGCCCCATCTATAATTTTACCTATGCTTTACATTGTACTTACTATGTACCTGAGTTACAAAGGTATATGTGTGCTGTTTGTTGGAGCCAGAAATGCCACACCTTATTGTCTTGCTGTTTATGATGATAACATGAAAATAAAGTAAAAAAAAAAAAAACACTGTATGGAGACTGGTCCGGCTTGAAAGTAAACTGGAACAAGTCAGCCCTGGTACCCCGCAGCGGCAATGTAAACAAAGTGGCATGGCAGCCGCAGCTCCAAGTCAATGCAACTAGTTTTAAATACCTGGGAATACATGTCTTACCGTCCACAGCTGCCATGGATTCTCAACATTCCTCCTCTTATAAATCAGATCACTGATTACCTCTGCAAATGGAGGAGTCGCCCACACTCAATCATGTACAAAGCTGTGTTGATAAAAATGATTGTGCTCCTTAAACGCCTGTATATAATACAAAACTTCCCACAGATTATCCTGAAATCCTTCTTTGATACTCTACAACCCCACTTTTGGGCATTTCTGGGGGCAGGTAGGCAACCAAGAGTATCAATGATTAAATGCAGGCAATCGGCATATGAAAGTGAACTTGGCATGGCCAATGCACAATTTCATTACTGGGCTGCAAATCTTGTAGGTATTAACAACTGGATATTTGAGGATGGATATGACCCGGCATATCGATTAGAACATGATCTTTTCCACACTAAAGGACCCCTGCACTATCTCTATCAATATGAGGTTCCAGCTCACCTCCCCACAGTCAAATTAACCCTGGCTGCATGGCAAGGGGTTTTTAATGAGATTGGCCAACATCGCAAGCTAATGCAGGAAACCCCTCTTTGGCTTGGGGGATAGGCTCCCTTCTGGCTGTGAGAGGCTAGGACGACATCAGGATCTCCAAGCTAGGCGACATGTGGAAGGTAGACCATATGGAATCCTTTCAAGACCTACAGACAGAATAAGAAATGTACAAATCTCTGTTTTTTGGATTTCTACAGCTTAGATCCATACTCAACCCCCTCCAAGATCAGTTATTACACCGCCCAGCTTTCAGCCCTCTGGAGGCCTAGCTGATGCTAGATCTGCTGGGAAACAAACTATATTGTAGTTTTATCATTCATTGATTGCCAGTGTGCCAAATCCCTTGGTCCTCCTGCGGGAGGGGTGGGAGGCAGACATGGGCCCACTCGACAACAACGAGTGGAAAGCCAAAATGGCCTTTCGAATGCTCACTATACGATCCCGACTCAGACTCATTCAGTTACAATTCCGGCATAGGCTTTATTATAGCCCAGAAGAGCTGGCCAAGATGAAAGGCTCCTTCTAATCGACTTGTACTAGATGCTATTCCTCAAGAGGCACTGTGCTGCATTTTGCCTGGGCCTGTCTTGACATTCAGCCCTATTGGAAGCAAATCCAACGAACACTGGATTCTATGCTAGTATACCCATTTGACTTGACACCTAATGTAGCCCTATTAAGGATCATTGACGAAAGGGAGGCGCTATGGCACTTTGTACACTTGTTGGTCTTGGTTACCTGATTGCCACGCGTGATATAGCTAAGAAACGGAGGGCACAAACACCCCCCCACCACCACCCACCCCCTTCCATGTTATTCAGATTGGGTACTTGACATGGGCTATTGCTGTAATCGCTAAAGGGCAGTATAGAGAACTAGGGGATGCCCTTCTAAACATGGTAGGATTTGGGGATCAAAGACAAACACAATATAACCCAGTATCTCTGTCTGCAAATCTCTCGTCCAAACCCCCGGGGGCGCTGATAAATATACAGGGTGTCATTTTAAGTAAGGCAGACCTACTTTCTTTGTCGAAGGGAACGAACACCAAAATATAAAAAATTGGTCTATTGGTTTTATCAAGGGGTCAGCATATCAATGTATATAAAGCAGACCTATTGTCTTTGCCAAAAAATCATCAATAATTATAATTAAATCTTCTATATTACATAAAATCACACCTTGCAATGTTTAATAAATGTGAAAGTCATAAAAATGTCAATAAAAAATTAGACAGCTACTTGTTTTTATTTTAACATTTTTCAAGCCATAAAATGCAGCCATAGAGACAACCACAAGATGTTTTCCCCACATTACAGCTGAAGTATAAAGCTCCAACCTGGACTGCTTTAAAAACATATGGTAAGAACTCCTGGAGTTTTAATCACCCAGGAGACTTACAGATTTTTTTTAATGTTTCTGGGGGGCTGCTGTGCTCCCAGCAGCCTTCCAAAAGTATAAAAAAAAATACCTGGCGGCGCTCCTGCTTCTTCGAAGGGGCACCACCAGGATTTCCAAAATATACATAAAAAGCCCTCACAGGGCATTATGGGATGCTCCATACCAGAGCAGTGAATAATAAATGAGCGGCTCCTGCCTCTCGTTTTATTATTCATGTGGGACACACACATTTGAATAACTTGGGGTCGCAGGGGGAGCCCCAGTCCCCGCGGTCCAGGCCAGTTCACCAGCCGGGAGCTGTTCATTGTGTTAATTTTGGTGGGTTCCTCAGTGCCCACCCAGAGCACCCACAAGGGAGCTTCATTGGGGGCCTTGGTGGGTGTCCCACGGCCCCTGTCAGCTTCCTTGGTGGAAGCTTGCAATTTTAACATTTTTAGGGCATCGACAAGGCAGCTTTGTAGGCCCTGGCTGACTCCCCGGCCAGCACCAATTTGGGTGCTGCCGGGAGCTGGCACCATTCCTTTGCTCCCGCCTAGGAGGCAGCACCATTTTTTGTACTGCTCTCGCCAGGTGGGAGCAAATTTCTATTCCCTGTAGGGGAAAGTGCAGGCAGGGAACCACAGTGCCCCGGGGGGTGGGCTCCCCAGGACGCTGCAAATTATTGTGCCCCGGGGGATAGGGTTCCCAGGCCTGATGTAGGGGGGCCTCGTACCCCCTCTCCCCTGCATTTGAAAATGGCCCACGGGGATGGGGTCCCTGGGGCCCTCATTGAGATTCCACCCCCCTTATTAAAATAAAGCTACCCCAGGGGATGGGGTTCCCAAGGCCTGTAGAGGCTCAAAGAGCAGGGGCACAGACCCCCTCCACATTAAATGTGTATCAACTCCTGAGGGTGCGGTCCCCTGAGCCTCTATGAGGCTCGAGGGCGGGGCTGCATGCCCACTCATTTATTAATTGATTTGGCCCTGGGGGGGGGTGAGGCCCCCCAAACACTGAAGAAGGCTCAGGAGGAGGGCCACATGGCCCTACCCCTTTAAAAACTATTCTGTCTCCCAGATCCTGACCCACCTGCCACCGATCCACTGCAAATTTTCTGCAATTTGTTTTTATATATATGTTTTTGTACCCCCGGGTCTCTACACCCCACCCCTACCAGGCCTAGGGGAGCAGGATATCCCTACCCTGCTTGCTTATACCTATTGTATCATTTTTTACAGGACAAGGGACTGAGTCTTGAGTCCTAAGATGACTGCCGCCACATCGGTTCTTGATGTGGTGCCAGCCAATCAGATCTCGTCTTGAGTAATATACAAAGTTTTTGAGTCTTAATAGCTCAAAAGCTGCTGAACGGGGTTACACCAAATCACAAAAGGCAGGCTTTCTGGACCAAGATCTAGCTTTCTGCCAAATTTGGCGTAATTCCGTTCAGTCGTTTGGGCAGTAGCTGTGTCTAATTTTCCTATGGAAAAATGAATGGGGAAAACACATTTTGGAACCCTTCCCCCCTTTTTCTCGGCCCCTGCCTGACAGATCACCCCAAAGCTTTCTAGTTAGGAGTTGAGGCGGAAGAACATTTTTTGGGAAAGTTTTGCGAAGATTCATCAAAGAGCACAAAGTTATTTGGGAAACAAAAAATGGCTTTTCTATGGAAATGTGGTCCTACCTATAACTACCCAGGGGTGACGGCTACGCGGTAATATATAACACGCACAATGTCTCAAACTGGAGAAATGGTCAAATGGTCTGGGCTGGTGTCCCCATGAGGATCCCTCTGGCTCTAAATCCTGCTTCTGCCACTGTTCTCCAGACTGCAGTGGCCAACTGGAAATCTGCCTTCCTAGGACCCCATCTTACCATGGTAGGACTGAGGACTTCATTCCAAGTGGTACTTAAGAACCAATGAAATAATACTGTTCCCAAAATGACAGAATTACCCATAACTTGGGGTATGCAAATTACCACCTGTAGTATTATCGCACCATTGTGAGTTTTTACTTTTTGATTAGGGAATAAATGCCGGAATTGCAGTTTGTGCACCGATTTCTGAAACTTTTCCCAACATTCTGGGCACATTTCCACAGATGTATTCTGACAGGTTTTCACTGGCGCAATAAGTGAGTGGAAAAAAAGAAAAGGTGCAGATTTTGCTGCACAGCTCGTAATTCTGAATCAGCTTCGAAATACCTGTTTTGCTCTAAAGTTGTAAGGATGCCTCGGTCGGTCCATCGACACTCCAGGAGGTAACATGGAGGCAGTGGTCGAAGTGGGCTGGATCGGCAGGGCACGGCGTGACCCTACTTTTTCAATTTAATAGAATCCGTTCCCCTACTTTTTTTATTTTAAGAATTCGTCCCAGGACAGCAGAAATAGCTAAGCCCTAAAGATAAGGCTCAGCCGTTCGGGACGGGCGGGGTGGGCAGAGAAGGAAAAGGACTCTGTTTTTCCTTCTTGCTCAGAGAAGAGACAGGGTCAGTGTCCACTTCTCCTGCTCTGCGCTGGCAGCTGTCCCACCCCTCTCTCTCTTTCTTCCTCTTATTCCCTCTCAGGGCCGGCTTTAGGGCAGTGCGACTGGTGCGGCCGCACTGGGCGCTGACCTGTGGAGGGGGCGCTGACCTCAGGGGGGGGCACTGTGTTTAGCAATAACTTATGATTGAAGAGATGAGGGGCGCTTTTTCCCGGTGGTAGTGAGAGAATCCGGGGATGCGGTCATGGGTGTGGGGGCGCCAAAAATGATTGTTGCACCGGGCGCCACCAGCGCTAAAGCCGGCCCTGTTCCCTCTCTTTCTATCTGTCTCGCTACTCCTCACTTGCTGAATGAAATCGTGACTTCAAGATACCCTCTCTATCCTCTCCTTTCCTTCATTCGTTACCCTGTGAAATGGATTTTTGCTGGAAATGTCGTCTTTTTCTGACATTTTTCTATTTCAAAGTGCAGCCTCGTGAGGTAGAGAAACAAAGGTTTGAAATATGAAAAATACCTAAAGCAAGACAGAATGGTCGCAAAGTGGCCAGATTGGTTTTATTCACATACAAACACCAGTCACGGCCGGCATTAATTGCGGGTGGGGGTACGGGGGGTCACGTGGGGAGGGGGGGTTAATTTAATAATAAATAAAAAACATACCTGTCCGCCGGCCGGGTCACGCGTTTTCTCAGCTCCTGCTCCTGCGCTCCTGCCTCCGGCAGGAACAGGAAGCAAGCAGCCTCCCTCCTCTCCCCTAAGCCAATCACAATGCTGCAATGGCAGCGTTGTGATTGGTAGGGGCGCCGCCCAGCCAGGGGCTTACGGGGAGGCCATGTTCTCCATGCAGGCCTTTTTAAACCATACTGCTTACGTTTTGGAAGGATATAAGCAATGGACAGTAAAACGGGTCCCTTCCGGGCCCTGTAGTCCCGTGTGTAAAAGTGTTAAGGAACCATGTTGTTTCTGCTTACATTTCACATGCTTTACTTAATCTTACATTACGTATGAGTGTTGGCTTTTTCCAGGATGTTGTTACTTTTTTTTTCAGGCATCATATTACTCTTGTCTAGGGCATAATTTAAATTGAGTCGCATTCAGGTGTTTATAGCGGGGCACAATGGGGCTGTATCTGAAGGTAGCGCGAGTTTCTCTTAGTGGGGCAGTATGGTGTTCAGTGGGGGAGAGGATTTGGCACTATGGACAGAGCTGCCGAATTCGGAACTGGGGAACCAGGTCCAGCCTTCATGACCAGTCACCAGACCACTCTCCTGGGGGAGCACATTCCCATGCTAGATGTTAGAAGGCCCCACTAGACCTTAGAAGCTCTGGTGTCTTAGCACCAGCAGGTGGACCCTAGCGGTGGAAAGTGTGGGTTAACCTTGAAGACGTGTCCACCACAATCCATGATGAAGTTCACCTCCAGTCTTGCGGGCAGGCCTACAAAGCAGCAAACCCTAGAGCCACAGTGACACTGTCACTAAGGTCACAGGACCGTTGAGGCCTGTCCGCCTCACCCATTGGTACCTCCATTGGCCTTGTTTCAGCAGTAGTAGTGCAACTCACCAGGAATCAGCAATGCAGGTTTTGCACACACCCCAAACTAAGTTCGCAAACTTCACGGTCTCTCTGCTTCATGCACAAGTACTTTTAACATGTGTTGCCTGCTTTGGGGCCACTGGAATTATGCAGCAATGGAGGACAAAATTATGTCGCATTGTTGACTAAATTATGCAGCAAAAAAAAGGCTGCAGCGTAATGCAGTACATTTTCTGATACTTTATTATTTATACTAACAGTCTCTGCAAAGATTTTTGGGCACATGCATAAAGCAAAGGAATTGCGATTTCTTAATAGCGATTATTAAGGAATCGCTATTAAGGACTCGTAATTCCTTATGCATGTAGGAATCGCAAAATAAATTGCGATTCCTACACATTCCTAATAGCGAATCGCAAATTGCGATTCGCTATTAGGGAATGCCTTCCCATTGATTCCTATGGGCCTAGAGGCCCATAGGAATTAATGGGACAGCATTCGCAAATTGTGATTACCATTTAGGGAATCGCAAATTGCGCGTGCAATTTCAAGGGTGCTAGGGGGCCAAAAGGCCACCCTGAAGCACCCCTAAAAATGGTATGTGTGCACATGTGGCGCACACACAAGCCCTAAGGGCATGTGTGATCGCCACATAGCACTTAGAAAAATGCAATTTTGTGCATTTGTCTAAGGATTTGCAAATTAACATCAACTTTCAGTTGATGTTAATTTGCGATTCCTTAATGCAAAGTCGCATTCTGAGAATGCTTCTTGCATTGCATTTAGGGAATTGCAAATTGCGATTACCTAACTGCATTCGCAAAATAGGTAATCACAAAAATTGTGATTACCTATTTTGCTAATGCATTTTGGGTTGAAGCATCGGAAATGGCTTTTTACCGGTTGCAAACAGAAATAGCTAGATGCATGTACCCCTTTGCGTCATTAGTACCAGTGTTCGATAGTGGTATTTGTAAAAAAAAAAACATACGTGCCGGGGCTCTCGTCAGGAGGCAGCTTGCACCAGCTCATTTCTCCTGTTAGCGCCACCTAAAACAGAACCAACTACTAACCATTAAAGTGGGGAGAGGATGTGGCGTAATGGCCAGAGCTGCCAACTTCAGAGCTGGGGAACCGGGTTCGAGTCTGCGTCAGCTCAACATCCTGTGATTCTGGCCAAATCACGTAATGTGTCCTTCACTGGTGCTCATGAAAGTGCCGGTGTTGATGATTAAGGGCCGGCTCAAATTAAGCACTGCCAGTGTAACATGCAAATGCAGCAGTGACAAAGGTGACCATTCAACCTTTGCAAAGGGTCCTCCACTTCGCAGCAACACAAGTCACATTTTCTAGTAACGTTTAATACATTTGAGCTACAATATTTTAGTTAAAATCGTCAGATTATGCAGCAGAGGATGTATTAGGTGTCAAAAATGGCAGAGCCATAATTATGTGGAAAACATTTGCAAGCTAGGATATTTTGCCATTCACGTTTGTGGAAAAAGGTGGGAGAAGTGCTAACGACGGAAACTGCATGGCTCGGAGACAAATGGCTTGTGATTCCACTTTTAAGCGTATTTGGGACAGTCTGTGATTGGAAACATATCCCATGTTGTGAATGTATTTTAATGTCAATAACTCATATTAAACCTTAAATAAACATATTGTACCCATTGGTTGAATTACATAACTCAATAAGATGTAACTGGTCCGTGAAATGCCAAACAAATACAAAAAATTGGGATGTTTTTCTCTTTCTGGCCACACTTCTGACTCCGCCCACTGACCCAATCCTCAGGTTATTCCCTCCTCTGCTTCTCCGCCCACAGTTCCCCTACTTTTTTTCCCCCTCACTTCGACCACTGCATGGAGGCTGCACTGAGTCGGTGCCAACCCGCTGGGTTATCTTATGGATATATGCCTAGATTTCCACAGCATTTTCGAAGTATCCTCTTTCCCTGCATTTTTTTCGGCTTCTTGAGTGTGCTGGTATTTTTGGGTACTTCTTGAGTGGGGCTGTTTTAGGTCTCCTTGCCACGAGGGCCATTATGTTCCATTTCAAGTGCTCCAAGGTGACTGCTGTATTGTTAAGCGCCCATTTTCTCCCCCTCTTTTCCTCTAAGTCGCGGCACACCACAGGGGTCACCTCCAGTTCTTTATTATTCTCTGCCTTTATCAGAGGCTGTGGGAATGCGTGTAACCTGTCACTGTGCCGCTGTAGGTACACAAATCACGCGTCTGTCGGGCGGGGAGAAGGGGGCGCCCGAGTTTCAATCCATCACGCGACAGAAAAACAATCTTGCTCCTCAATTTATAATTTACAAACCGCTATTTGAGAAAAATAATGAAGCAGGCGCTGGTGTATAATGTGCAGGCTCGCGGCACGTTTTTTGGTTGCATTTTACAGCAGATACCTGCAGAGAAGAGGCTCGCCCACCACCTACCTCATGCACTTTACCTCACATGCCTCCGGCATGGCATGCATGAACCACTCTGCTTGACGCCTCCTGCCTCCGAGAGTTACCGGGTGCACCACGGGCGCCATGTTTCCAGTCCAGAGCTCTCTTTTTAGACACCATTGTAATTTGGTACTTCTGCCCTTTGAAGAACAGTAAACCACTTTAAAGTGGAGGAGTGGAAACGAGGCCTTCGTGTGCCCTAAAGGCAACCAATGAAGACCGATTCTATGGGCCCCTTTACCCAAAGCATACTGGTATGTGCCCCGCCCCCACTCCAACAATACCACAAGTCCTTTAAGGGGATCCTCAGGGTACCCTAGTCTAGAGGCTGTGCTCTGCCCTAGGCCGCCTAACTAGGGCACCAGCGCAGGGCATAACACCAGCAGCAGGCCAGCCTTTGTAGATCAGACTCTGTGCTCTGTGCATCAAATTTGTTCTACGTTGCATGAAAAATGAGTACATTTACCCTAAAGTTTTTTATAGGTGCAAAAATGGATGCAAATGTGAGTGGAGTTCCACAGACACTTTGTAATTTGGCTCATGGTGTCCCCTTGCTAGAGAATTATCTGGTAACTACTTGTAATAATATCTCTTTCATATAGAGTTTCACACCACACCTATGCAGGTTATAAGCAAGGTAAAGACCAGATATTATTATTACCAACTGTCAATTAATCAGGGGTTTGTAAAGCGTAGCTACTCACCCGCAAGGGTCTCAAGGCGCTAGGAAACTATATGGTACTCAGTTTACCAGTTATGGATAAGTCGTAACTGTGAATGAGAAAAAAAAAACAGTAAAGCGAAATTGGCAAAATACAGCATTTTTTCAGTCCACCCATTCAGTGGAATTTGGCTTGAAAAAAAATAAAATCCATCCTCTCCTCTGGAAGACTACTTAACTGTCGATGCTTTTGCCTGAGCACAGAAGACCTCCTGTGTTTGGTGTTCTAGGACCTCTGTGGACCACAAAAAATGGTAAAGGAAGGCTCCGTGTTTAATTTGTGTCGGTGGTTGCAGGTGATGGGCACCAGCACTCATTATTGGGGCCAGGACTTCATCCTCAGATTTTAACCCAGTGATGGAAAAGGGAGAAAGGATGAGAAGGAAAGGAAAGGAAAAAAACTGTGACAAAGGGAGAAAGAAGAGTTCAGAGTCTAAGGCGGTGGAAGAAAGAGGCATGAAATCAAGACAAGATAGCTTGCTTTGGGCATTCAACAGTGGTGGGGTTCTAAAAAAAACCTTTGAGCCCATGCACTTATTTTATTTTTTTATACAAATTAGCCACATGCTACTCACAGCAATGGCTATCAGAATTGTCCTTACAGACTAACCTATTTTGATTTATTGAAGGGGCCTCTATTTCAGTAATCACACTGGCCACCCCTTAAAGGAATCAGACTAGGGCCCTGTTTTAGGCCCACTCTGACTGGTGACCCAGAGCATATCTAATCAGCCCTGGCACGCACTGCCGCGACACGTGAGTAAGGCGACAATCCTGCAACAGAGCTTGGGCAGCTGCAGGATACCACCTGAGGTTTGTGGGGATTTTTAAATCTGTGGTTAGCAGAAGATGACCCCTGA
The DNA here is from genome assembly GCA_963921515.1 of Calotriton arnoldi. Taxonomy (NCBI): domain Eukaryota; kingdom Metazoa; phylum Chordata; class Amphibia; order Caudata; family Salamandridae; genus Calotriton; species Calotriton arnoldi. The sequence continues at coordinate 272,194 of CAWUFW010016382.1, read as the reverse complement.
AGTATATTTGTATAATGATTCACCTACGTAAATAAATTAAAAAAGAAATTACCCAGGCATGCTATAGATCACTGTCAGAGGCGAGCGTTTACTCAATGAACCATCTTCTTGGCTGAAGGGTCCAGCTACTCTGAAGTACAGACTGAAGAAGAGAACAGGAATGGGACCCGGTAATCAGACCAGAAGATTGCTCACGCCTACAGAATCTTCTTTCACACATATTGCTTCCTCTACCCACACACAACAACTTCCCACCTTTTGAAACCTACATGGTGTCCACAACGGTGCAGGCAAGAAAGCTGCCATTGCTGGAAATTCAAATGACAGCTTTCCCTCCATAGTTGTTCTGCATCGTACGGCGGCGGCAACAAGCCCACAGGGTTTGGACTTCTCTTGTACATGGCAGTGCATACCCGCTAAGTTTGTTTACTTACTTCTTTGCCAGGACTAGATTTACCAATGTGAATTGAATCTTCAGCACTAACAAGTCCTTGTTTTTAGATCAGGAGTAGGCCTGGGACATTACACATTGATGGGGCACCTAGGCACCACCTGTCTGACCCCAAGAACCTGTGTGCATTGGAAGTTACCTACCGCCCATAGGAGCAGACTCAACGAGAAGAAGGGCCTTACGTGAGAAACTGCCTTGCCCCCCCCACAGGACCAGGAAGAATCAATTGTGAGTGCTGAAAGACTGTGTGGGAAGGAGAGTAATTGCTGAATGGTTGCAAGTTTTGAAACAGATCAATGTTTGATTCGTTTGGGAGTGTAAGTAAGGATGAGATTTGAAATATATTGACCTATTGGCCGTTTTGGATCTCTCTTCTGCAATTGAAATATTGGACCGTGATTTACTTTGCTGTGTCTTCTCTAGATAGAAAGGTAACTTTACAGCAGCACTGAACTGATTCTGTTCATTTTTATTTTTTTTAAAACAAATTTTATTGAGTTTTGTTATACATTCAGTATCAAGCATATGGGAGATGTAATACCTTCCAGTATATTACATTGGACACATTGTAAAATACATTATTAAGGTGCGTGCAATGTTGTAAACAATGTACATTCTCAAGTACACAATAGATAGCATGTTCGTGATCATTGAGACTGTCCATATACCATCATCTTTTGTTTCAATATAGTCCATAACAATAGCATAAGACTCAGTTGAAGCATACTCTTGATAACAAACTTCCCCCCTCCCACCACCAATAACTCCCCCCTCTCCCCTCCCGCCAGGCGTGTCATGGTATGGATTGGTCCCCCCTTACAGAGTATGTGTCGCAAGGACCATGCTTCTATGTGTGGATCTAGTCCTTGTGCTCTATCCTTTCTCAATCTACACTACTAATCTTTACTGAGGAATTGCCTCTAGTTTACACCTCAGGGTATCATGGAAGTAGTTGTGCCTTGTCCCCAGATCTTATGTCGCCCCCAGCATTTCCTCATCTGAGTTGGTTTCTGGGTGCCTAAGAAGTGTCACCAGCGCTTCGCATGCCCTGGCTGCCTCCAAGGATCCCCCGCTCCCTCTGGCCTCTCTCAGCCGCACCTCCCCCTCGTAATCCGCCCATCGTGTGAGCTCCCTCTTCAACCTGTCTGCCCTGGGACCTCCTTGAGTCTTCCAGTGTCTGGTGATCTCTCGCTTGGCCAGCACCAGTCCCAAGTCTTGAAATTTACTTGTTACTTTAATTTTGGAGGTGTGAGGGAACCAATGTAAGAGGCAGTACCCTGGTGTTATGGCCACTTCCCGTTACTTCTGTCAGTACTGTGGCCACTGTCCTCCAGAAGTTCCCTAGTACAGGGCAGTTCCAGAACATATGTAAAAATTTGGCCCCGCCCTCCCCACATCGGGAACATGCAGCTGTTTTTGTGTCAAAGTATCTATTAAAGCGTGCTGGTGTGAGGTAGGTATGCTCTGTGGAGGACATAAAAGTTTATTAATTGAAACCTGGCATTTCTAGAGATCTTGGTTGCTCGTTCAACTAGGCCAACCCATACTTTCTCATCTATAGGTTCCCCCAGATCTTCTTCCCATCGTAGTCGTAGATGAGTGAGTGCTGGTAGTGTCTCGTTACGGAGGCGCCTGTATAAGCAGGTAACTGCTTTGAATGTCCCGGAGGCCGTTACAATATATTGGCACCGTTCTGATAATGGTGGTTTGGAGAGACCCCCTCCCCATTGTTTGCGTATCGCCGCTGTAAGAGCACTATGTAGCAGAAAATGTCCCTGGGGCAAGTCATATCGTTCCCTAACGTCGTTAAATGGTAGCGGGGACCCGTCCTCATATAGCATGCCGACAGTAGTCACCCCTGCCGCTATCCAAGCCTCTAGATCTCTCCAGTCTCCCCCATGCGGGAGTTCCATACAGATGGACAACGGGATGTCCGGGGCATACGGTCGTTTAGTTTTGGACCTCTTAAATTTTGAGCCCAGCATTTGCGAATTACTTTTATTTCAGTGGTGTCCTCTCTCCCCTGTGTGGGCAGGCGTAATACTATGCAAGATATTAGGCTTAGACTTGGGGCTGCTGAGTCTAGGCGATCAATCCTCCGCACTAGTTCGGCTACCCACTTCGTGAGCCACTGCATCTGAGCGGCTATATAGTAATATTTTAGCCGCTGCCTTTGGTCTCAAGAGTGTAGCCAGTGCCACCCTGCGCCTCTCCACCCCCATATGAATGTTTGACGCATATGGTAACCATGGTGCTGTGTACCTCAATGCTTGCTTCCAGTAACTCAGGGCAACCTGCGCGTCTAGTCTAACATGTAGCTTGTATGGATGTGAGAAGAACGAGTAATCCCTATCCCCAGGGTGCTGCGCCCTCCAAGAATCAATCAGCCCCCTTTGGTGTTGCAAGTCCCTCCATGCTTCAGCTGTTCTACTGGTGGGAGAGTCCCGTAGGGGCGGGTGAGAGCTGTCTAGGTCAATGTCCTCAACGCAATTATAGTCCCCACTGAGTATTACCGAGCCGTTCAGGACAGGTGCCAGTGTTCAAGAAAGGGTCGCTAAGAATGAGGCTTGGTCGACATTCGGCCCGTAGATACTTCCATTCGTCATGTCCTTTCCGTCTAATTTGCCAACTAACACTACATATCGTCCCTCGGGATCTTCTATATGTCTGGTGCACTGGAAAGGGACGCCCGCCCTCACCCATATTAGGACCCCTCTGGCAAAGGCCGAGTAGTTCGTATGGTATACCTGTCCCCTCCATCTGCGCTGCAGCGAGACCCCCTCCTTGGCATTTATATGTTTCCTGTAACATCGCGATCTGTACCCCCCTTCTGATTAAGTATGCATGTATCTTGTGGCGTTTGGTCATGGTATGCATCCCCCGTACATTCCACGAGAGGCACTTAAGATCTATGGCGGGTGCCATTGGGTTGGTACTAAAAGATCCTCAATACATTTCCTACCCCAGACACGCCTGGCCCCCAATTGTAAACCCCGCTTAAAACAAACTCCCCAACTCCCCTCTCCCCAGGACAGGTGATAGTCCAATACCCATCCAAACTCAAGAACCACTCAACTGTGCTTGGGGTAGTGGATTCAGCCAATAAGCCCCGGCAGCCTCACAACCCGGTTCCCCCCCATCCAGGACTGTGAATTTGTAGCCCCAGCTCCCCTCTTATTTCTGCATGGTATCTCAGTGCAGGGCTACATGCACTCAGAGGGTAGGACCAAAAGGATACAGGCTATTAAGTCCAATGTTCTGTTTCCCTCGGCAGCCACTCTTTATATAATCTCATCGGCTGACTTGGGAGTGACTTTGGGTAGGTCCACCTCGGAGTCTTCCGCCGCACTTGAACCCTGGGAGCGGTCAGACCGCCCCTCTCCATGGTCGCTCCGTGAGGATCTGGGACGAACTCCGTGTGGCTGAGCTCTGCCACAGCTTTAAGGACTTTATGACGTTCTTCTCTGGCTTCTGTTGAAGATGGTGTTCTGGCTTTGTCTGGAACTCTTTCCCTCCCCCGAGCTGTTGACCCCGGGGAGCCCCCACGCGGTCCGCGATCCAGGGCAGAGTCAAGCCAGGCCCAAGCATCCTGCGGTGTCTGAAAGAACTGGGCCCCGGTTGGGGTGACTACTCTCAGTCAGGCCGGGAACAGCATTGCATATGGTATCTGCAGTTGGCATAGGCGCTTCTTTACCGCCAGAAAGGTGGCCCTCTGTCTCTGTACCTCCTTAGTGAAGTTAGGGAACACCATGACCCTGCTGTCCCCGATCTGTAGGTTATTTTTCTGGCGGACTTCTGTCAGGATATGGTCTCAGTCTCTAAAATGGAGCAGCCGGGCCACAAATGGGCGTGGGGGAGCGCCCGGTTTAGGGGGCCTCGCTGGAACTCTGTGCGCTTTTTCCAGTGCGTAGAATGGGGAAAGTTCTTCCGGGGCCACTTCTGTCTTTAGCCAGTCCTCCAGGAATTGCACCATATCATTCCCCTCTTCACGCTCCGGTACCCTTATGATGCGTAGGTTGTTCCTGCGGGATCTGCCTTCACTGTCCTCCGCTATCATTTCTAGGATCTGCACCTTGGCTTCTATATCAGCTAGAGCTTTTCGCAGCTCAACGACCTCTGAGGGGATGTCGGCCATTGTGCGTTCAGTGCTCATCACTCTTTACGCCAGCCGGCGGTGATCATCTTTCAATAGGCTTAGATCAGTGTCAATGGCATCAATCTTAGCTTCAAGGACTTCACGCGACGCCGTAATAGCCTGCATGATGTCTGTTAGTGTCGGACGAGTTTGAGCGACCTCCTTCGCTGCTTCATTATTGTCCTCCTCCTCGTCCGTCTGGACGATCACCCTTCCTGAGTCGAGGGAGCTTTGCCCTCGTTTCTTGGGTATTTTCCCCATTCTCAGTGAGGGGTATTCCTTCTCCACGATTTTGGGCTTCTTATGGGGGTGATCAGAAATATCCGCGGTTGCCTTCTTATCAACCACTGCGTCCAAGACTTTCGCCACTCAATGACCTTTGTTCCCAGAGCGAAGCCGCGGCATTGGCCCGATCCGAGCACCAGGCAGGAGAACAGCACCGCTCAGTGATTACAGTCCACGATTATTAGAGGTGTGTATCCAGAATAAGTGCTGGGTTATGGGTCTTCTACCCTCAGTCCGCGGACCCTCTCCTTAGGGCCAGTTCTCTAGTGGTGCTCCAGAGTGGGCGGTCCTCGCTGTCCCGGTCGGGAACTCCCTAGGGTACACCTCCAGAACCCCTAACAGTGGCCTCCAGGGCCTCCCCATCTCCGTCTTTGTTCATTCAGGCTCCCTTCTACGGTATCACTCCTTCCGGATCCTGCCCCCATGTAGAGAACGGCTCCACAATCCAGATTTCAGTCTAAGCTGATTCTCCTCCCGGGTTCTCCTACAGTACTGTGGTGAGGGTGCGGGGTCCCTCCTGCTCCTTGCAGCCTTTTCAGCCCCAGATCTCCAGGCCCCGCCGCAGCTTCCCCCACCAACCGCTCACCACAGCGCTCCGTCTTTGAGGCACCACCGGATCATAGACAGTCTCTGGGATTACACTCCCAGCTCTCAGTAAGACGGGGTGGTCCCGGAGCTTCTCACTGGTATCCTACCTTCACTTCAGTTTCACGCCCTCCACTGTGCTTCCTGCGTACGGGCCCGCTCCGGTGTCTTCGGTGTCATCTCTCTCCAGTCACGCCGTCAGTTCTTCCTGCCCGGACCCTCCGACAGCCCCCAGGGCCAGCAGCAAGCCCCCGAGTTGTGTCCAAGGGTTCACCGCCGCCTGCACTGCGTTCTGTTCAACCTGCCCTCCTGTTTACTCTTCCCTCATTCTCCCGGCGTTAATTTGCCGAGTCCGTGGTGGCCACCATTTTGCAGAGGCCGTCTCGGATCTGTGCCTCTTGAGTGGGTTTACTGCGGTGACTGCCGAGCCAGACCCACTTTCTTTTGTTTAATGCCCCCTTGAGTGCCTTCCCCGTGCTCTCGACTAGCAGACAAAGGCGCTGCAGCTCAGGATCATGGCGGAGGAGGGATTCCCGGGACGTAGCTCCGCGGCTCGTGTCCGGGTACATCGGCGCCTGGCCAAGCCCCCTCACTGAACTGATTCTCTTTCATTACAGGAAGATCATAATACTTAAAAATCAAGACATTCATGTCACATGCATGCCGCTTGCAGTGTGTAGTACCCAGGTTTCAAACTTATGTTCTGCTATGTTGAATTCATACCTAGATCTTGATCCACCATTATGCAGACAACATCTGTCTACCAGAGAATGTTTTTTTCCGATGACTTGAAATCTCTTCTCCACTCCAGGGCAAAATGGATGGTCTCTTTCTTACTGAAGGTGCACCCTGCTAGCTAGGAAAGACTCTATAGATGCTCCCGTTCCCCCCCTCTTCTCTTCTTATACATGGTTGGCTCTTAAGTGACCCATAGCGGTTAGAAATTTTGGGTAGGGATCCGGGTGGGTGGGATTTGACATGCTATTTCTGATCTTTTGACCATGATGATTCTTGTTGTACTACTTGTTACATTTTCAAGTATAAATGACCGCACCCACTATGCAATTGTATTAAGGGTAACATACGTTTATATGCCATATTATGCTTGAACATTGGTATCCTGTAATATTGTCTATGACATTATGAAAAATTCAATAAAATATGTGTAAAAAGAAAGAAACTGGGAAAGACTCATCTACCCTTCACATTTAGAGTCGGAATGGTAATGTTTAAGATGAAGGGAATGGGCTCCGATGCAAATCCACCACTCTCCACTAAATAACAGCTGCATGCCAAGAAGTGAGGGGACTCCACGCCACAAGTTTTTGTTAGGGGGAAATGGAGAAAGAGCAGAGAGGAGGAACACAATGGAGGTTGTTGACTCGCCTCACAACAGTTTAGTTGATACATGTCCCTTTCTCTCTTTGTGTCTCTCTCTCTCGCAGGTGTTAAAAGACTGCACATGCTACTTGTACAGCTAGACTAATGATAACAACAAATGCAGGCCATTAGACAGAGTAATAAATACAAATTGTATCACAGAATAACACAATCCCCATTCCTATGTAATTCAACTAATGCTCCATAAGAGAGAGCAGTTAACGAACCCAAGAAGTACCTGGAGACTGTTAGAAATGGGGGTCTCTAGTTGGCAGGTTGTTATCCTGTCCAAGTAGGGACCCTTCTTCCTAGTCAGGATATAGGAGTTACACTTCTGAAAGTAGCTTGGTACGAGCACTCAGGCTTATCTCAGTGTGTAAAGCATTTGCACATGCCATACAGTAATACAGTGAAAACACTAAAAAAGGACACCATACCTGTTTTAGAAAAATATCCAATATTTATCTGTGTAAAACAAGACCAAAACTATAAAAATCCAACATACAGTTATGTAAAAGTACTCATAAAGCAAAAATAGACTTTAAAAACAGTTCCTTGAAGTGGAGATCTCCGTCCTGCGCTACCACAGTGGTGTGGATCAACAAATCCCACGGTTCCGGCCGACCGCGGCGGTGCGGCCCAGCTGCGGTATTGGAAAACCCTTTAAACGGTACCTTTTTGTTCCGGCCGACCGCGGCGGTGTGGGCCGGCGGCTATAGGCGTCGAGGCGGCAGTGTGACGCGGAGCGCTGCGGCGTGCGGTGCCCTCAGGTCGCGGTGCAAGCAGTGGCTCGGTGGCAGTCGTTTAGCGGCGTCAGTAAGACCAGGGCAGCGGTGCAAAGTGGGGCGGTGCTGACACGGGAAACAACCTTTAGAACGCATGCATTACATCGCATGCCATTAGATCGAGGTTTTTACAACGCAAGTCGTTACAACGACTTGCACTGGAGGGCGCTATAGGACAGGAGTAGTTTAATTTACTATCCAACACCTTCCCTACTGTACGTAGGCTGGAGTTGGAATAGTAAATTAAACTACTCCTAAGTCCAGCGCTCCAACGCAAGTCGTTGTAACGACTTGCGTTGTTAAAACCGCGATCTAATGGCATGCGATGTAATGCATGCGTGATATCGTCATACATCCTGCTGACACGCATGGTGCAAGCAACGGCATCCGACAAAGATTGGCGGTCATTGAGGCTGCGGTGTGGAGACCGTGGCAGTGATGTCAGCTGGCAGCGTCGTCGTCGGTGAGACCAGGGCGGCAGAGTGAAACGAGGCAGTGCGGAGTGCGGAGCACACAGGACGTGGTGCAAGCAGCTGTTCGGTGGCAGCGGCAGACGTCGTCTTCGGTGAGATCAGGTTTGCGGTGCGAAGTGCGGCGGTGCCGTCTGCGGTGCCTTCAGGTCACAGAACCGCCTGCGGTCTTGGTGATGGCATCGGGTTGCGTTTTCCCTCTGTGGCAACTGAGACATGTGGTCCCAGAGGCGGCACCCAGAGGAAGGTGAAGTCTTTGCGGTTCCTGAGACTTCTTGAACAGGGGGCAAATTCTACTTCAAGCCACAGAAAGAAGATTGCAGAAAGTTCAGTCCAGTCCTTTCTCTGCCCAAGACAGAAGCAGCTACTGCAGGCCAACACGGCAAAGCACACAGCAAAGTGGTAGTCTCTCCCTACAGCTTCTCCAGCTCTTCTTCTTAACAGGTTCCTTGATCCAAAATAGTTCTAACGTTATGGGGTCAGCACCCCAATATTTATACCACATTTCCCTTTGAAATTGGTACCAACAAAGTTCCACTGGCATACATTAACCAGTTCCGCCTGGCTCAGGCCAAGTTCACTCCAGGAGGTGGAGACAGCTTTGTAAGAGGCAGCCACAGTCCATTCAGGCTCAAGTAACAACTCCTCCCACTACTCTGAATGCAGCCAGGTCTATTCAGCCTGGCTATGAGTCACCCAGGAAAGGCAGGACACCCCTCAACCCCCTCTTGCGTCTTTCTAGTGTGAATGCACAAACCTGCCCCTTTCAGTCTAAAGCCCAGATGGTAAATTCACAAAACAAGCAGAGGCACATGGATGGTTAGACAAGGAAATACCCACTTTCTAAAAGTGGTATTTCCAAACACACAATATACAAATCATCTTTATTAAAAGATGCATTTTTAAATCCTGAGTTCAGGCATACTAAACCCCTCTTTTCTATCCGCTCCCCTTGGCCAGCTACATTTGTAAAAGTGTTACAAAGCAGCTCCCATGTTAACCTATGGGAGAGATAGCCTTTCAACAGTGAAAACAAAATGCACAGTATTTCACTATCAGGGCATGTACAACACACCAGTACATGTCCCACCTTACACATACACTGCACACTGCCCACAGGGGTACCTTGGGCCTACCTTAGGGGTGACTCACATGTAATAAAAGAAAAGGTTAGGGCCTGGCACGTGGGTGCACTTGCCAGGTCGACATGGCAGTTACAAACTGCGCGCAGACACTGCAGTGGCAGGTCTGAGACGCCTTTGAAAGGCAGCTTGTGTGGTTGGCACAATCAGTGCTGCAGGCCCACTAGCAGCATTTGATTTACAGGCCCTGGGCACAAACAGTGCAATGTACTAGGGACTTAGTAGTAAATCAAATAAGCCAAACACGGAAACACCAATCCATAAACACAATTTACAGTAGGAGCACTTGCACTTTAACACTGAACAGCAGTGAGAAAGTGCGCAGAGGCACTAAACCAGCAAAACAAAGTCCAACATACCAATAAAAACAGGAGGTCAGAAAGCAAAAAGACAGGGGAAACATGCCAAAAGATGCCAGGTCCTTTCCCCAAGTTTAATAACATCAGGAGACACTGAGGTGGCCACTGCGTTGAGTGGATTTCAAGAGATCAAGGTCCAAGATGGAAGCATGAGTCTTCTATGAAACATGAAGTGCAAAGAGGACAGAAACACAAGGTAATGTACGAAAATAAAACATAAGTGCAGGCTGTGCCAAACCCAGTGAGCCAACTGAGCATACAGGAACCATATATCTATGCAGTTACTTATTCCTGGTAACTGTCTGCTTAACATTTCCTGGAAGCAGTTTTTTAGTTGTTGTGTCTGGCTTCAGGTTGTTCTTGCCATGGAAGACCCGGCTCCTGCATCTCAGCCACAGTCTCCATACTTTGATCTCAGTCTTTTCTTGCGTGTACTTATTGATTTTTACCAGGGTTTATTTTGACCTTGAGTGTTATTCTGATGAGCCAAGGCGTGTCTCTGTTTCAAGTTGAGTCCATAGACTCCACCTTGGGCTTTCATATCTCTCTGCAATCTCAAATCACTGGATTTGCCTTCTATCAATTGCATCTTCACTTCAAAGTCAGATTATGCATCCCTCAGGAAGAATGTGGAAATTTTACAGTAATGGGTCCTATCATACATTGACGGGGATGATACGCTATAAACTTACATAAACCCTCTCTAGCTACATAAAACAATCAACCACATATTGGCTCCAGGAGTCGGAGATGCAAGGAAATACAACCATATAACAGCTACTGATCAAAGATTACTGGACCCAGAGGAAGGCATCTTTGAATTTAGGGGTAGATGGCAAGGGAGGAGGAAAAGAACTAGGATTTGTGCCTTGAGTATAGCATGCATATGTTTCTGGATGAAGGCAGGGGCTCAGTTGTGATATGTCTTGGAAATGGTTCACAGGACCTTAAACATTGCACCACCCTTAATCTGGAGAAAATGCATATTGGAAAAAAGGGGTTTAGCATATGTGGGAACTTTTTCAAGCATCCCAGGGTAGATAGGTTACTAAGATTAGATTGTAACAGTAGAACATTTTACCACCAGTGCCCCTGGGGTTTATCCTTATTTAGCCCAAAACTGGGCACCAAGTACACCCCTTTGTCACTTGAATCTCAGGATAACAAAGCCGATCAGTCCAAAGCTTACTAAGGTAGATGGTGTGAGGAGAGACTTATAACTCACTGAGCCATGCATTAGAATGACCACGTTGTAACAACGCATGCCATTACAACGCAAGTCGGAACAACGACTTGCTCTAGGGGTCAGAAGGTGTTGGATTTAAAATCCAACACCTTCTCTACTGTTGCACAGACTGGAGTTGGAATAGTAAATTATACTATTCCAACATCCAGCGTCCCCCCTAGAGCAAGTCGTTGTTATGACTTGCTTTGTAATGGCATGCGTTGTTACAACGCGGTCGTTGTAATGACCGCGTTGTAATGGCATGCGCTAAAAAAGCATGCAATGTAACTTGGCATATTCATTTGCAATCAATAAATCAATGTCCAACCGGTGATTTTTACATAGAGAAAAATATTTTACTTCAGTCACATGACATGATCATGTACATACAATTTAAGAGCGCAAGAAAAATGTGGTACATGGTAATCAATGTGGCATTCACTGTGAAGTTGTACTAGAGATTGCTAGCAATTGCTATTGTCCGTGCTAAAGCAGACTAGGATTTTTTCTCAACACAAGTGCAGGCCTATGCCCTATAATGGAGTTGGTGAGTTTAGGTACATTACCCTCTTCCTTGATCCCCCTCCTACAGGAAGATATGGTATGTATCAGACCCTAAAGATAAATGTCAAAGTTCCTTTGAGTATATGTTCACAAAATAAGCTCCCAGAGAATTTTGCAATTTATAGAGATATGTGATGTATTCCTCCCAACGCTACTCAGTACAAGTGTTGGGCATACAAAAAAATTTAACGGATTGTCCTCACACACCACCAGGTGTCATGCTTCATCATAGGACAATCCTCACTCTCCAAAACCTTCGTTTGATGGAGAGCGGGCCTACAATTGGAGTCAGGGAGGCATTTCTAATTAAGAATAGATCCATGATAAAAGTGTGTTAAAAACCAATGTGGCATCCTAAAACAGTTTATTCGCTAGACATGACACTTGGTGATTAAAATAAATTGTGGCGATAAGGGGAATTAGTACCCCATCACCACTGTTACCGTCAACATGTTTCTGCCTTGTTCTTCTGCCAAGGTATCTTTGAGGTCTTTCCCTTGACCTGTACCTTCGTCTCTGTGTATTCCAAGTGGCCCAGTCTGCCATGGCCAACTGCTGGCAAGGCTGTACAGCTCCCACTGATGAGCATTCCTGCAAGGCCCATGGGGTGCAGGTATGCTGACTAAGTCCCAGCCCAGCTGACCCTGGCCTCAGCCCTGCCGACTCTGTTGATGCCTCTGGCCTCGCGTCTAGAATGCAGTTGTGGCACGTATCTTGGCGAATTGAAAGCCATGCTATGTCGGCATTGCTTGTATCCTGGAGGGTCCTCGCTGGTGGTGCTTCCTCGGGTCCAAACACAAGTCCCCCATATAAGAAGAAGAATCCACCCCAGTCACAACAATGCTCCAATGGAGGTTAGTGGAAAAACCCCAATTGCGGTATACGATCTTGCCATAGCACCTCAATGGGTTTTGGTTGAGATGACCTCTGATATGGAGTCTGGATTCATCAGGCACCTCGGAGTCACAGGCGCTTTACTTTTTTGGCATGCCACAGGATCTCAAGGCCTCACCTAACCGCCTGCCAGTACAGCTTTTTCCCTGGTTTGTCGTGGCTTGTGCTCTCCTCCGGGCTCAGCTACTTGCAGTCCTACTTTTCAAGGCCGCATCTTCCCCATGTAAGTTCACCTCCAGAACCAATCCTCACTAGTCTGTCACCTCCTTCCCTCCAGACAGGTCTCAGTCAGCTTCTCTTGGCACTTTTGCAGATGTCCAGGCTCATGTTCCTGAACTGGGGAAGAGTCGTTGACAGTCGGCGACCCCCAACCCTGACACACTAGATTTTGTCAGTCTCCAGTGGCGTGGGGCCCACAAGGTACTGGAACAGAAGTCTTGGCACAGCAGCTGATTTGCATCATGTTTATGCCAAAGTTGCAGACAGGGTTTGTGTACTCCAAGGGAACAGCTCTGGGATTGGTTTGGGGCAGTTCCTAGTTTTTTCTTATCCCTCCTGGACTTGTCTAGACTGGTGAAGCCTTTGTCTTCAGGTGTTAGCAGGAAAGTGGCGTGGAGTTGGGAGTTTCCTGTCAGAGGAAACCCAAATCAAGGACACAACAGAGGGAGAGGCTAGAACCTGTTATCTTGTGAGGATGTCCCCTCCATGGAACAATGGAACTGAAAGGGCAGATGAATTTGCGAACACATCAAAAGGTCTTCTTTCTATAGATATATCAAAAATTGCTAAGTTAATATGGTACATTCTTTCATATTGATTCTTTTACTTTGTTGTTAATTATTTTCATTCTATCATAACTTATTCTTATTACGATGTTCATATATTTGCACTACGTTTCTTTGGTTGCTTTACATTCATGATGTAAGCTGTACCCTTGTTTTTCATATATTTTAATAAAGCTACATTAAACTTTAAAAAAAGGTCTTCTTTCTCCTATCCTTCACAACTAGAGCTTGGTCCCATAAAAGGAATGCACCAGTTTGGTTCAGGACATCAAAAAGGATTACTGTGCAGCCACAGCCACATGTGCGAGGAAACACAGGAGTTAAACACACTCATGCAGCATCCATGTCCCACATGATTGGATCAAAGGGCCTGGTTGTAAGGGACTGACAGATCAATTTAAAAATACTGGTGAGGCCAGTAGGCAACTCTCTATGGCTTAAGGGGTTGGTTGTGCATCAAATATGGAGGAAAATAAGGAAGTCTGCAACCCTCAGACAGATTCCTGGTTGCCTTGAACATGTCTACCAGAGTTTGATAATTCAGATTATCCAACTTAATCCTGGGCATTCTAAAGCAGGTCCAAGATGACCGTCCTAATGACCTTGATAGAAGGGCTGGAGCAATGCTATAATTACTGTCAGCCCCCATCTACTGAAGTATCCCTAGGCGCACAGCCTACGACAGACCTGCTGACCTGCTGACCTTCAGGAGGCTACTCAAGACCTGGTTGTTCGACCAGTAGCAGCACCCCCCCCCTTTTTTTCCTAGCGCCTTGAGACCCTCGCGGGTAAGTAGTGCGCTTTACAAATTCTGTGATTGATTGATTGACAGCGTGTGCCTACCCGCCTCAATACTTAATAACATGTGGAGTTAAATACACTTTCTTAGTACACTCTATGCCTGCACTAACACTGCTTGGCCTGAAAGTACCCTCTGAAATGGAGATCTTGGCTCCTTCTCCGTCAGCTCCTACAGCAGTGTATTGCATCAGTTTTTAAGGCCTAAAGTAGCATGTTAATTGTAATTGAAATCTAATTGCAATTTTTAAATTAAAAATGAGAAGATATGACAATGCAAAATGTTAATGTCTGGAAATAAAATCATTCAGAGGGAGATGATTGGTGTAATATTTGCTCATATTTAATTAAAGTAAACTCCAATTAAAATTCAATTATGCATTTAAGAGGCAATGTTGTACTTTAGGAAGCAGCATTGTTGGCTTCTTTTAGCCTCCCAGTTCTCGCCAGTTCTTTTCACTGAACTGAATAGCAAGGATTCAAAAAGACCGTGTAATCCCTGTTCATTTTTTTTCTTTTCAAAACTCTTTTTATTAAGTCAGCTGATATAGTGTTTGTAAGCAGTAAAAAGCAATGCAAACATACAATCTTCCATATATTGAATACCAAGCAGGTGACTATTATACAGTAATCATAAAATAAGAAAATAAACCATTCGGGACCGTGAACGTCAGCCCCAAACATTGTAACACACTGTGTCGCATACTGTAAAACAAAACCCCGGTTATGCCCTGCACGCCCTTCAATATGTCCCAATTCCATCGAAACTGCCACGTGGCCCCATGCTACATCTCTATATGGTTTCAACGTCCGCAGGGTGCTGGGGAGGTGGCTCCAGTACAAGGCCCCTAAAATCTGCCCACGGTTTCCATATTTTATAATGTTTCTGAGGGCACCCTCTCGCCTTAAAAATAGGTTGCTCCTGACCCATACACCAGTCGAGACCAGCTCTCCAAGCGCTCAATTTGGGTGGAGACGGATCCTTCCAAGCCTTTGCAATATCCTTTTTAGCTAGGGTGAGACCCAAGAACAGTAGATGCCTTTTGTATATATTACCCCCTATCTCATCTGTGATATGCAAAAGAACAAGCCTAGGAGAATGAGGTACAACCCACCCTAAGACCTCAGATAAACAGCGAATGACCCCTCTCCAGAACCGGCCCAAGGCTGTACAGCTCCAGGTCGTGTGAAATAGTGTACCCTCCTCACTGTCGCATCTTAGGCACATGGGGGAGTCTATCATCCCTGCCCTCCAAAGCCGATACCTAGTAAAATATGTGCGGTGCAGGTATTTAAATTGAATAAGCCTGAGACGGGAGGCAATCGCCGCGTATCTCGGGAATTCCAGGGCTTCTCGCCAATCATCGCCATCTAAGGGACCCAAGTCCGTCTGCCACTTATCCCGGAGGGGATCTAAAGTCGTGGAAAGATTTGTCACTAACGTCTGGTATATCTTTGCGGTTTTATGATCGCCCAAATCCCCCATAAAGACTTTCGCCTCGATAGGGTTGAATTCGGGAGGGGAGTCCAGGTGTGAGATATACGGAGATAAGGCATGTCTCAATTGCAGATATTTGTAGAACTGAGTATGAGGCATATCATATTCAAGCCTGAGGTCCTGAAAAGATTTCATCGTAGTGCCCCTCACAACATTGCCCAACATAGAGATACCTATGGCGTCCCACTGTTTAAATCCTGCTAGCGCAGTCACTTGTGGCATATGGCCGCTCTGCCAGAGTGGGGTCTTCCTCGTCAACCGCCGCAGCCACCCCACTCGATGCAATGAATCTGTCCACACACCGAAAACAACCCGGGTAGCTGGCGGCAGCCTACGCTGCTCCCCCGGCGCATAGAGCAGTCTGTGTGGCAACATATCTCCCATCAGCCATTTCTCCACTCGATATGCCGGGTCGTTGCTGTTGCCGTACCACCAATCATTTAAAACCAAAAGGTGGGATGCCGCGTGATACGATTGGAGATCGGGGGTCACTATACCCCCACAAAAGGTTGACTGGAAGCACGTTCTGAGGGACACCCTGGCGGCCTGTTCGTGCCACAAAAAGCGGCTCAGCATGGAGTTTAGTTGTCGGAACCAGGAAGGTGCAATCTGAAAGGGGTGATTCTGTAGTTGGTATAGGAGACGAGGGAGGGATACCATTTTAAATATTGCGGACCTGCCCAGTATAGAGAGGGGCATACGCGACCACGCCTCCATCTCCGCCTAGGTGCGCGTCCAAATATTTTTATCCCATGATATCGATTGTGTATCCGTGACATAGATACCAAGGTATTTCAGTCCGGTCGTAGCCACTGTCACCTCCTCTGTCCAGGTGCCCATAGCCGACCTCCCGCGCACAGGCCAGAGTACAGATTTTTCGGCGTTCATATATAAGCCAATATGTTGGCCGAAGATCTGCATGATGCGGAGAATACGTGGACCCGTCCGCTGGGGATCCGTAATAAAAAACAGAACATCGTCCGCATAGAGAGCGATCCGATCCGAGAACCCTCCCGGCCATTCAAAACCGGTAACCTGTGCGTCCATACGAACCCAGGCGGCTAATGGTTCCATAGCTAAGGCAAATAAATACGGGGAGAGGGGGCAACCTTGTCGAGTACCGCGTCCTATAGGGAAGGAGTCAGACACTGTGCCAGCGATTCTGACCGAGGCCGAAAGGTCAGTGTAAAGAAGTTTAATATAGGAGATAAGACGGGGGCCGAAATTTAAATGTTGTAATAGAGCAAACAAATCGATCCATCCCACCGAGTCGAACGCTCTGTCGATATCAGCTAAAAACAGGGCCGCCGGACCCTGAAGACGGTCAATGGCCGCAACCGCATTATGCACGCGTCTAATGTTATGACGGGTAGTCCGCTGGGGCATAAAGCCAGCCTGGTCCGGGTGGACCAACTCGGACATATAGGGGAGAATACGATTGGCCAACGCTTTGACCAGTAATTTTGCCTCGAAGTTCAACAATGAAATAGGGCGATACGAGGAATGCTGATCTGTGGGTCGGCCCGGCTTGGGGAAAACCGCGATTTCAGCATGTCGCCAATCCGGAGGAAGCTTCCCCTCGTCAAGGGCTGCATGTATCGCTTCTAAGTAGTGGGGAAGGAATTGAGTCTGAAACGATTTAAAGAATTTGCAGGGGAAGCCGTTCGGTCCCAGTGCCTTCCCGGATCGTAAGTCGACCAGAGGAGCGCCCAGCTCGTCAACTGTCAGTGGGGCGTCTAAATCCTCCCTAGCGCTGTCCGAAATGGCCTTGGGAGGCAAATCATCAAGATATTGTTGGACAAGAGGTTCCGGAAGGGCGTCCCTGGGAGCATAAAGCTCCGCGTAGTAGGCCGCAAAACTAGCAGCAATTTGAGTAGGGTCTGTGAGTATCTGGCCATCCCCGTCAGGGATATTCGGTATGCTCACTGGGCGGAGAGCACGCTGGCACAAGCGATGTAGTAGCAAGCTTGATTTGTCACCCCATTGGTAAATTCTGCTGCGGGATGCCAACCAAGCCTGTCTTGCCTCATCACGAAGGGTATCTGCATAGGTTTGCTGGAGAAGGAGCAATTGGCGCGGTGTGCCCCACCGTGTTCATCCCTACATTTCTGTCCTAGTTGCAAAATCTGGGCCTCGGTCCGACTCAGAGCCTCCCGACGCTTTACCCGTTGGGCGGCACAATATGCGATGTCCACTCCCCTGATGGTGTGCTTCATCGCCTCCCAGAGCGTGGCCGGAGAATCCACTGTGCCCAAGTTCTCAGAAAAATATGTAGTGAGGGCCTGATGTAGGTGGGACGTGTACTGAGGGTCTTGGAGATGCCACAGCGATAGGCGCCATCGAAAGGGGGTGCGCGCCACTTCCAGGCGGAGCGTTAGGGCCACCGGAGAGTGATCAGACAGTCCTCTGGGTAAGATATCTGTCGCTGCGATTCGAACATAATAGGATTTTGGTATGAGCACGTAGTCCAGCCTGGAGAACGAGTCATGAACCGCCGAGTAGTACGTGTAATCATATGTAGCAGGGTGCAGATGCCTCCATGTGTCCAACCACCCCCTGTCCCCCATGAACGTGTGTAGCTGTGTAGGTCTCGAAATCTCCGGCGCCGCACGCGAGCGCCATCTGTTTTGCACCACATTTGCCACATCATTCCAATCCCCACCAATAAAAGAGAGGCCCTCGGGTATTTCCAACAATTTTGCCGACAGGCATTCCACAAAGGTGTCTGAGAGCAGGGGAGGTGCGTAGATACTGCCCAAAGTAATGGTTTCCCCATATAGTGTCCCCGATACGATGATGTATCTACCGTGAGGGTCAGCCCATGTTTTAGAATGGATATAAGGGATTTGGCGGTGGATAAGTATGGCCACCACTCTGGAGCCCCTGGTGAACCCAGCGTGAAAGACTTGTATATATCCAAAGTGAGCGAGACACAACGCTTTGGTACCCAGCAGATGGGTCTCCTGTAAGAAAAGAACATCGGCAAAGGTCCGCTTGGCCTGTCGTAAGACCGCACCTCGTTTGATCTTATTTAGTGCCCCCGTATGTTCCAGCTAACTACCTGGAGCCTACCTACGGGGTCCATTACAGGGCGAGGCATCTAATAAAAGCGTAAAATTCCGGGCTGTCGCAGGGCACATAGATCAGCGATGAAAGCAAAAAGGACACAGTGTGATCATCAACATTCAACAAAACCAACCCCTCCCCCACCCAATACCTCAAAACCCCTGAAGCATCTGTCGTGGTATGCGCCACGCCGCTGCCCCAACGGGAGCATGGCTCAGCACCATACCAAGAGTCCCCAAAAGAACTCTTGGTAAGACTATATTAATGTCCCCAACCATTAATATAGTTCTCAGATACTGAGAAAAGAGTTATGGGAGGTGGGTCTCACGTGGGCCCGTGAGACAGCAACCGTCGTTGGCGCTGCAGCCATTATAGTGAAAGTTCTCCAACCTTGAGTCAAGTCGGTGACGGGGTTCGCCAAGTCTCCTCTATTCTTGATGCAGAAGGACTCCGTGATTTGGAGCGGCGTCTCGAGCGCGACCTGCGAGTAGCTTTTATCTTAGGCCTGGCCGCCTGTCGTGCAGACTCCCTGGACGACAGGTCAGGTTCAAATCGTGGCGGAGTATGCGGCCTGTGTCTCTGTCTCTCGTCCGTCCAGGCGAAGACCTCCTCCGGAGTGTCTAAAAAATAGGTGCGTGACTTGTAAATGACTCTCAATCTGGCCGGAAAAAGGAGCACATATTGGATTTTGAGTTCCCGCAACCGGGCTTTAGCAGCAGTGAAGGATTGGCGTCGTTGTTGCACCATGCGCGTATAGTCTGGAAATATTAGGATGTGGTGAGAGTCAAAGTGGAGTTTACCGGCCAGCCTGGCCTGTGCGAGGATGGCGTCGCGATCATGAAAATTCAGAAGTCTCGCAATAACGGGCTGTGGTCGGGCCCCCGGTGCTGGTTTTTGCATAAGGGCTCGGTGCGCCCGTTCAATGATGAAACACTGCAACAGGGTCGTCTGGGGGATCCAGCTCGCGATCCACTTTGCCAGGAACTGTTCCATAGTATTACCTTCGCAGCCCTCTGGAAATCCTACGAAACGAAGGTTGTTTCTCCGAGCTCTGCCCTCCGCATCTTCCGCCCTGATCGCCAGCCCCTTCGTGATGGATTCCAGGGAGGTCACCCGGGCCTGGAGGGACGCGGTTGTATCTTCCACAGTGGAGATGCGAGTTTCGGCTTCGGTAATCCTATCCACCGCTTTACGCAAGTCCTGACGGATAAGGGCAACATCAGATCCCACCTCTCCAATTTTGGCCTCGAGGGCTTCACGGGACTGGGTTATCGCCGCCATCAGAGCAGCATTATCTGGCCCGGCAGGGGCTTGGCTCAATGTTTCAGGCGCATGGGCCACGAGACCCGAGTATCGATCCAGGGTGCTCTGCTTCAATACTTTGTCCCTGGTCATTGCGATGGTGATAATGGGGTTTCGACCCGGCAGGGAGAGGCACGACAATGCCAAGTATATCCTGCTCTGGACCCACAGCTCCGGTCAAACTGCGACAGGGTGTCCACCTCTTCGTCCCGTGTCTATTCGGCGGGAAGACAGGCCCCGAGGCAATCTGCACACAAGCCGCACCAGGACTAGTCCGGCCGCCTCCGCGCACAGGTACCTCTGCGCCCCCCTAATGGGTGTCACACATCCACCCAGTCGGTGTACGGGCTCCTCGCAGGATGTCCTCCAGCAAATCAGTGAAAAGGCCCCACTTATCCAGTCGTAGTTAGAGCATTCGCCAGCGGAGAGCCCCAGCCAGGCCGAAGAGCCCACAGCGCTGCACACCCCTGGAGCTCCAGACTGAAGCACACCACGCGTCTGGGCCACCGCTCCACCTCAGGCCCCAGCGCGCTCGTTGAGAACAGCCCGGCTGGTATTGGAAATGAGGGTGGTCGCGAGGGACAGCTGAGGGCCCAGGGAGAATGTTCGAGGGGAGGGGAGGAGCCCCAATCTCGCTGCCACTGTTGTAGATGGGCCCCACCAACAGCCCCCACGCTCCTGATGATGATATGGGGCCCAATGCACTCACCAGCTCGTCGCCCGGGGCTCGCGCCGGCCCCTGTCGCCAGTCGGCACACCTACTCGAATCCGGGCCCCACCGCCGGGACCAAGCGGCATCCAGTGCACCGCGCGCGCTCCGCCAGGGCGCAAATTCGTGAGTCTGCAGGGGGGGGCCCGGTGTTGGTCCCGCCTACGCCTCCAATATACTGGCACCCGGTTGCGGCCGCGGACAGCAGCGCGCCGAAGGACCCTCCAAAATGGCTGCCAGCCTGGGGAAGCAAGTATGCCCCGACCGGGCTCCACCAACACTCCAAGTCGCGGGGCACCACAGGCGCCAAGTCGGCAGGTCCCTGCCGTGGCGCGGCCGTCCAACCGCAGTTAGGGCATACAGGAGGCGCCCGCCTCCACTCCAAGCGCCGCGCGAGGACTCCAGTGCAGGCCAGCCCCGAGCAACCGCCGCGCCGCCACAGACTACGGCAGGGGGCCAGTCTCCGGATCCCGGGCAGCAATCCTCCCAGCGTGGGCTCCCGGCAACTCCCCGAAGGCTCACGTGGGCTGTGGGAGGGTTGGAGAAGGCAATTGCGCTCCAATGACCAGGATAATGTGCAGGATATCGCTCGAGCCCACGGAGCTCGTCTACAGAGCGTCCGCCATCTCGGACCTCTTGGCCACGCCCTATCCCTGTTCATTTTGACACCGCATGTTTTAGTCATATCCCTGTCTGTGTACATATACACATGTTTGTTTTGCACTATGGAGGATTAAAATATGAAAATGAAATAAATATTGGCTTACAGTACCTGTACTGGGTTGTGCTGTCTGTTCTTCGTACCAAACAGAGAGTGGTTGCTGTAGAGAAAAAAATGGCATGGAGAAAGACTTTGTTTGAATATATATATATATTCAAACAAAGTATATATATCAAACCAAACCAGAATATCAATTTCCTATGAAAACGTGGTCCAAACCATAACTGGCTATTATGTATGTTTTTTTTTTTTTACAGAGTTTTATATAGCGTGAACTTGACCCAAAGGTATCGGGTATCAGAGCGCTTTACAGAGTACCAGTTGCGTTACATGAGGACACATTCATTTTTGTTAGGCACGGGGAGATTAAGTGATTTTCCCAGAATCACTGGATGTTCAGCGTCATTGCCGAGACTCGAACCCGGTTCCCCAGATTCGAGGTCGACCGCCCTAGCCGTTAGGCCAACTCCTCTTCCCCAATATAAGTATATATATATATTGCATGTGTTATATGAATGAATGATGGAATTTATAAAGCGTGCGGCTAGTCACAGGAGTGTCCTGGCGCTAGTGGCAGAGTGAGACAGAGAAAAAAAGAGAGATAGAATTAAAGAGTGAAAAGCCAAGTCTTCAGCTGTTTTTTGAAAGAGCGTTCATCGGCCACTTGACGTAGCTCAGCCGGCAAGCTGTTTCAAGCTTGCGGGCCCAGGAGGGGAAAAAATCTGCCTCCTTTTCTTGCTCGCTTTACCCTGGAAACTTTGGCAAAGTGCCCAGAAGATGATTGCAGGGTCCTGAGGGGAGAGTAAAATTGATCCTAGAGGTCAGGTACTCTGGGCCAGACTGATGGAGAGCCTTGTGCATAAGAGTCAGGGTTTTAAAAATGAACCTTTTTTTGGCAGGAAGCCAGTGTAGGTTATTCAAATGAATTGTCATTGACACTCGTCTGGGTAGAAGGAGTACCAGACGTGCTGCTGCATTCTGGACAGTCTGCAATTTCTACAGCAGGTATTGTGGAAGTCCTGCATAAAGAGCATTAGCATAATCTAATCTGGACACTACCAGGGCGAGGAGAACAACAGTCCTGACAGGAAGGGAGAGGAAATGTAAAACCTTTATGCCCATACGCATCAGACCAAAACAGGTGCCAAGAACGGTGTTGATCTGAGTTTGACGGGACAGCTGTTGGTTAGTCTTAATGTCCAAGTTCTTTACTACTTCGACTTGGTCATTAGGTGGAGGAGTCTCGACCGGTCAACGAGCTTGTAAATTCAAGGTAAAATTATGCCCAAAGATGAGGACCACAGGCTTGTCAGGGTTGCATTTCAGTTGGTTAAAACCCATCCACTGAAAGACAGCAGATAGGCAGGGTTTGATGGCCTCTTGATCCAGTCTCCTCTTTCTGAATGGAAAAAGTAGCTGAGTATCGTCTGCATAGCACACAATCATAGCCCCAAAGGACTCGACCAGAGCAGCCAAAGGAGTCATGTAGATGTTAGACAGCATAGGACTCAGGGCCGAGCCCAGGAGCACTCCCACCAAGACAGTCCTCTTATTAGAGGTAAAAGGAGGAATCCAGACCTCTTGATATCTGTTCTCAAGAACAGATCTTAGCCAATTTAGCGCTGTGCCCTTGATGCCAATATCAGGATAACGCATCACATAACACGATTATTTTATCCACTACATCAACCCAGCCAATGCACCTCAAGGTAAATATATGTGGCAGTAAGCATAGTATTTATATGCTTACCATGACAACATCATGTTAGGCAATGCATTGAATGCAACATTATTGTAGGTCTATATTAATGACCTCGACATAGTGTCAAACAGACCCTAGTATCATATGCAGTATAGAAGTCAACTCGAGAATGTCTACTTCTAGCTCCTCATTCCAGGTCAACGCTTCCACAAAAATCAAGCATTACCTTCAAAGCCAAATTATCTGCCTTTCCCCCAATCCAGAGACTTGTCGATCTGACTCAGTTTTCTGACTATACTCCCCTCCAAGAGTGTGAAAAGGCCAGGCCTATCTGCGGAATGATGACCTGAATCCTCCTATGGTGGATTCTGAAGGAAACATCATTATCTCCAAATAGGATAATACACCCAAGGCTCCACTGTTCTAGAACTCCTGCCGGGATGTTTTCTTCTTCCTGGGCAACTAATGTCCATCTTTCCTCAGCTCACTCTTTTGCAGCTCTGCTGTCCCAGTTAGCCACTGCAGCTTGTTTTCTTCCCTTCAGTCAGTGATTAATTTCAGCCGGTGATTGTAGATGGACCCACTGGCACTAATTTTTGGGACCACCACTTATTTTTCCTCATCAGATTTTCCCCCAGAGCAAGAGAGAAAATAAAAATACACAAGGGGGTAAGAAGGATAGGGTGAACAGGCATCTCAGATTTGCCAGGACAGTCCCAGCATATTTCTGTAAATTTTGCACAACCCGGTTTTCAGAAAGGTTCAATTGAAAGTAGATGAAAGGCACATTTTTATGTTTTCCAAGGTAGTTTGAGCTAGCAGCTCTTAAAAGAAATCAATTTAATTAAGAAACCTGGGTTGGATTTAAAAGTTGCATTTAATTTAGTCTCTTAGTGCTTCGTCTGTTTTGATGAGCGCTGTCATTTAAGTCATTCGGTGTCGATGTAAAATTGTAGTCCTTCTTCCATGTTTGGCAATGTCCCAGTTTTTTGCTTTACAAATCTGGTCACCCTAAAGAAGGAGGAAGAGAAAACAGTGATGAAGTGAGAAAGCAAAGATGAAAGAACCTGAAAGAGTGAGATAAAGAGGCAAGGAGTGGATTAAAGAGGTATGAGGTGGAACCAAAACTAGGCACCCTTTGAATCTGGCATCTCCAATGTTCGTAGGGCTGGCAACGGTCTTCTGAGGAAAACGTACAGCCCCGCACATAGTATCTTAGAAATTAAGCACTACCTTTACTTCACTACTTGTATACTAAGGGGCTTATTTAAAAGTTCCTTGTGCCACCAGTGCGCCACTTTTTTGACGCACCGGCGGCGCAGTGTGCAGGCCCATATTTACAAGCCACGCAAAGCCACCCTGTGTTGCTTTTCATGGCCTTGTAAATGCAGCCCCTTTTCACGCATCACTTTGCATGAAAGGGGCGTGCCATGGGTGTTGCGGTGGGTGTTTCCACACAACACCCATGGATTCTGCCGTATTTCCAGATTTACACGTTTTCGTGAACCTGGGAATGTGTCAGAATCCTACGCCTCCCCTGGGGAGGCGTAAGGAGGCGCAACAAGGAGAAATACTCTTATTTCTCCTAGTTTTTTCCTCTTTCTATGTGTGCAGCATTCTGCAGCACACATAGAAAGAGGAAACACTATCAATTATTGTTTTTACACAGGAAGGTGTTCCTTCCTGCACAAAAACAATCATCCCCGCAACGCAGGCACCCTTGCGCATTGCAACCAATTGTGTGCCAGCGCAGGAGAAAGCACACTGATGCGTCGTATTGTTGTTAATATGAACGCATCCCTGTGCTTTTAAAATGACGCAGCTCAGTGCAGCAAAATGGCTTGCAGCTCCGGGCTGTATCATTTTGTTGTAAATGAGGCCCTACGTTTTTTAGGTTTTAGGGCATAAAGCATCACACATTTAGTATTTTCACATAATTCTGACATGTATGAAGTAGCCGAGATAGTGTCCAGTATCGATATCTTATACATTATTATACAAGGCTAATTGCATTCATCAATTTTTGCATAGACCAAAAAAAGCTAGAAGAGATCCGATTCTGAATATGGAAAGAATTTCTTCGACATTCTTCAATTGATGCGATAACAGCCAAGCCCAAGACATGTTTCGTCCCGCAGCGGCAAGCAGGTCATTGGCCAGACCGTAAGAGACAAGCTTACTTTTCACCAGATGGACCCGAGCAGAAGACGATACCACATGTTTTTCAAGACCGTTCAAGGAATTGTACATGAGCTGATACCTCCCGTTGACAGGTTCTCCAGCCTTACCATGGGATTAGGGTGACCAACCGTCCGTAAATTTCACGGACTGCCCGTAATTTGGGCCTCTTGTCCGTGAAGAATTTTTTCACGGACGCCTTTTCTCCGTAATTTCGGACTTTAGAGCGAGCTGCCCCCTACAAGCAGCCTGAGAGTCCTGTAACTCTCACTGCAGGGGCCCGCTCACGCTCCAGCTGTGATCAGTGGCCTGCAGCAGCCCCTCCCCGACCTGGCACAGGCTGCTATCGGCCCATTATCATTCTGTATGTCGGCCTAATCATCACATACAGAATGACAATGGGCCTCTCTGCTCAGGCACAGCATTTGCTGGGCCTCCTCCTGCCAGAGCCCAGGACATGGTAAACTGCTTTTGTTTATGGGTTCCTGTCAGCTCACCAGGGGCAAAGCGCTGGGGGGGGGGTGGTGAGGGGGGAGGGGTGGAGGTTTCATTTTGGCGCATGTTACCCAGGTGCATCCAATATGCAAACGCAGGTATTTAAGTTTCACTCCAACACACAACAGATGCAGTGCAAGGTTCTCTCAACCTAATATAAACTTATTTTGACTGGTGCTTGTGTTGGTTGTCTATTTACTTATGTAATATTGCACGACCTTCTCTGGTGTGTCTGTAAAATGTACCCGAATTTCTGTCCTGAATTTTGACCTTCTGTCCTGAATTTTTGTCCTGAATTTCGACCCTTTGTCCTGAATTTGCACCCATGCCAGTTGGTCACTCTACATGGGACTGTTAGACAAACCAGACAATTGATCCCGACTAGTTTACTTGCAAGCCTAGAATCCTTAAAGTACTGCTGTCCCCTGTACCTCTCTTGAGGGCTCTGGATCCTATACTTTGGTGCCCTCTGCTTCTGCCCTGTGCTTCACCTCCAGTGATTCAATCTCTGTATTATATTTGCTCTTATATTCCAATACCGAGGTCCGCTCTAAGTTACTGTGCCTAATCTAGGCCACAGTTGGTACGTTCTTAGACATATATTATTTAATACTCTAGCCCGCATATAGAGAATTATGGATCTGTGCAAGACCGGTGTTAAAAGTGCACCTCAATGTAAGTTTTTTTCGATTTAAACTGAGGAGGCAGTATTGCTTTACGAATGACACAGTACTGCTGTAGTTTTAACCAGTGCTAGCGTTCAATTTGGAGGCAAGGAGTGTTACTGGCAATTGGTTGCATTAGAAAACTGTTATGGGTACACAAACTTAATGGTCAAATGTGTACACAAATGTATCAGGAGTTACAATACCACAAAATGAGCAGTAATATCCTCACAAGACCGCACCCGCGATAATCTTTAATTTATCAATAATAATGGTGCTTCACCTCATAGGGTGCTACTGCCCATGAACTCTGCCAATTTTTGAAACAATTCTAAACAACATAGAGAGTGCTTCAAAGTATGATATGGACAAATAATAATTCATTATAATTTTTATCAAAACTGCTCAAATCAGTCTGTCAAGCTGGATAATGTCCATTAATGCATAGGAGCATAATGTTGAGTCCTCCAAAACTTTTATTCTTCACACATCAGTTTCCAGCCCAGCCAATGCGTTTCGTCCCTTTAGGAGGACTTCATCAGGGCTGTGAATAAACATACACATTGCTTATTTAAAGCCACATAAAACAATATTAAAAACCATCAACATTTAACAAGGCTCCCCAACCCCACATCTATTATATCACATTTAAACAAATAGAAATATAGGACTGAAGCATCTTGACTCAAAAACGAATGTTAAATAGTAAGCTCAAACAGTGTTATCACTTTATTACTTTGAATGTTCCAAATATCCAGCTAATAGAGCATTGATTACAAAATTTCCCAAACAACTGATTACAAATATAGACAAAGCAGACTCTAGAACGCTGAATACATATATACAAAAATAAGCTGAACATCCTATTTTTTGCTTCAAATCTTATTCATTATGATCTACTCACATAAATATCTTCATAAGCCTATCATAAACTTCTTCCTACAATGAACACGTTATCCAACATGTTCTGAAGATCATATAGCGAGCTGTCCACAATGTTGGCCCTAAAAAGAGAGGGGAGGGGGTGTGTGGCCAAGATGGCGGTCGAGTGAGATGCTTTCTCCAGTCTCTCCGTCCCCGCCATTGACTAGCATGCTATAGCGCCCTTTCTGCCTGCTTGGTTTGACTCCCCAGATTGCCTGCTGTTTTCTGCTTTAGCCCCGGTAACGGCTAATACCGACGACCTCTCTCTGCAGCCCCGATTCAGTGCTCGGCCTGGGGACCGTGCGGACGTACCAACTTGAAAGTTAGCGGCTGCCACAGTGAGACAGTGAAAAGCGGTCTAGCCGCACTTATCCCTGCCTGCGGGACAGTGCCGACCGCACCTGGACTCCCTGTACAGCCTCCGGTTGGGGCGGAAGATTCCTGTCTGGGGCCCTGCGAGCCACTTCTTCAGTGGACGTTCCCTCCCCGGGACACCCAGAGCAGGAGAGGATCCGGCCTCTGAGCCCAACGTAGCGGCCCGCCCAATCGGTAAGTGAGTGGCGGCACCCGGAGTCCCTACTGAGGTGAGAACGGCGGATGATAAAAGACCCCCCCCCTCTTTCTCTACTGTCCCGGTGAGAGCACCGCATTGAGCCCAGGGTGCTTTGGGAGACTGAGAGTAAGTAGCCAGCTGACGCCCTCCAAAAATCCGGCTCAAGTTCGACTGTGCCTCATGGGGATCGAAGAGGGCAGTGAGACAGCACTGAAGGGGCCTGGTGACGCACCTCCCATAAGCATTGCACTACGGCGGGCCTGCATTGAATACCGGCCGTACTACCACCCAGAGGCCAATTTGACTGACACTCTTCACATCTCTCCATGATGAGATTTCCACCTTGTGATGGCTCATCGGCATGACGCTGGAATATCATACTCCTGGGGCCATCCCTTTCGGATTATATTTCTCCTCCGAAATTGTTCCAACTGAGATCTCTTAAAGAGGCCTGCAACTTACCTGGCATTGCGGACCCTGACGCAAATGACCACCACAACAGCTCTCCAGAAAGCAAGAAGCACAAGAAATGGCAAAATACCAAGGGCTCCTCTGGTGATGTTAACCCTGACCCCGCAATTATGGCCAGGGAGAGGCAATCGGAGCTTCAGACACTGTCCGGGGGATGCCGAGAAGTCACCACTGTTCTCCTGGGCAAAGGGGCTCAATGGTGGCGTGGACGGGGGGCGGGTCCTCTCATATGGCTGGGGCTGCCTTAAGATCCTCCTCTAGCAGGACTAATGTTCTCTATGCCATGGGCCCCGTTCGCCTAAGTTGACCACCATTGCTGATGGACTTATTCGCTTTATTGTCTTATCCATGACATTACCTTCCATGTTCTATGTTTCCTGGGATGTTATTCCTTCATCCTATTTAGTGGCTCTCATGCACCTGTGGGTGGGGTTTGTTGTCGTGTTTTTTCACTGGGCCTCCCATTCCATGTCCCTGCTCCTTCTCCCTTGTGACTAGTCTGCCCTTAGCACTCCTCTGACGGACAGTCCCGGACATTAAAATCTCGAGCCGCAACATTAGAGGCCTTAACAACCCTACTAAACGGAAAGCGATCCTTTCCCTCCTAGAGCGTTCTGGTTGAATTTTATGATTAGATATGCCTTAATAATAAGATGACATGGAGATGGATATGAGAGGTTGCAAGTTAAGGTTAAAATTATTTGTGAATGGGTTTTCATTGGCTAATTAGCGAGGTATGGGGAATCATGGAATTAACTTCTGGACGGATGAAAAATTTAGGAAAATCCCTCTCTTTTTAGGGCCAACATTGTGAACAGTTCACTATATGATCCTCAGTACATGTTGGATAACATGTTCTTTGTAGGAAAAAGTTTATGATAGGCTTATGAATATTTTTCTGTGAGTACATTTTGGGAATTATAATGAATAAATATTTGAAACAAAAAATGGGATCTTCAGCCTATTTTTGTATATATGTATTCAGCGTTCTAGAGTCTGCTTTGTCTATATTTGTAATCAGTTGTTTGGGAAATTTTGTAATCAATGCACTATTAACTGGATATTTGGAACATTAAAGTAATAAGGTGATAACACTGTTTGAGCCTACTATGTACGCATTCGTTTTTGAGTCAAGATGGTTCAGTCCTATATTTCTATTTGTTTAAATGTGATATGATAGATGTAGGGTTGGGGAGCCATGTTAAATGTTGATAGTTTTTAACATTGTATTATGTGGTTTTAAATAACCAATGTATATCTTTATTCACAGCCCTGATGAAGTCCTCTTGAAGGGACAAAACGCGCTGGCTGAGCTGGGAACTGACGTGTGGAGAATAAATGCTGATGAGGACTCAACATTATGACTCAGGTGTATTAATGGCCTGAATGAAGCATTATCCAGCTTGACGGACTGATTAGCGCTATTTTGATAAAATTAAGGGTACTGAATTACCATTTGTCCATGTGATACTTTGCAGCACTCCATATGTTGTTTAAATTTTTTTTAGGAATGTATCAGGCCTTGCCTGCAACGTTTTTGAAGTTGAAGAGGGGGAGTGTCAAAGTGATTCTGTAGTTGGGAAAATTATGCTTTTCCATAGTTTTATGGGCTGGCACTATTGTTATTTCATTTGTGAGAGCCGGGTTGTGCCAGGATTTGCTGTGCATGAGGCTTACATAGCTTTGCCATTGCTAATACCCGTTAGCAAATGAAATATATATTTCTTAACACATTTCAATCAGTGTTCTTTCTAATGTTGTTTTTTCACTCTATTACTTACTATGTCATTGAGATTGTGCCCATACTTTATCAATAAATCTGTGGGAGAGGATGTGGCTTAACGGCTAGAGCGGTCGACCTCGAAGCTGGGGAACCGGGTTCAAGTCTCGGCAGGAACGCTCAACATCCTGTGATTCTGGGCAAATCACTTAATCTCCCCGTGCCTAACAAAAATGAATGTGTCCGTCTGTAACGCAACTGGTGCTCACGTAAAGCGCTCTGATACCTTCGAGTCGAGTACGCGCTATATAAAACTAAAAAAAAAACATATATGCACTATAAAATAAGATGAAATATCCAGTATAAAATGTAATAATACGACAAAAGATAAGATAAGCTGTCAAAATATAGCAGCATTTATAATGTAAAAAATAATACGTATGGTCTCTGAGTCTCGGAGTTCACCTTGTTTCTTTTCATCCTTGACAGTTTTTTGATTGTCGTTAGTAATGGTGTGAAGTTTATCTCCCAAATAAATGTGAAGAACATTCATTTTGTTTTTTAAGGGGTGCATTCTACTAAGCATTTTAGGTCGCTCTTTCCTGGCACTGGGCAACACTTCAAGATTTTAGCATAGATAATGAGCGAGATCTCATCTGAGATTACAGATGTGGAACCTCTGGCTCGGTTGTATTATGGCCTCTGATTAGCTGTCCCAAAGCGCTCCACAGCACAAATTGCATTCACATCGCCTGAACAAGCTAGTATCTCACAGTACTTGTGTCCCAAACTCACAAAATCCTATATCTTTTCCCTTCCCAGAAGACACTTGGGGCCATATTTATCAACATTTCAGGAAGCGCAGCACAGCATGACAACTTGCTGCGCTGCGTGAAAGGCAGAATGCAGGAATGCACCATTTCTAGGAAGATATGGCGCATTCCTGCTCTCTGCCTGCGCTGGCACACAAACTGCTGCCTAGCTCTAACGCAGGCACGCTGCATCATGGTGCAAGGGTGCCTGCGTGACAGGCAGGATTGTTTTTGTGCAGGAAAACAATCCTCTGAGGCTTTTTCCTCTTTCTATGTGTGCTGCAGAATGCAGAAAGATATTTCTTCTCGTTACGCCTCCCCTGGGGAAGCGTAGCATTTTGATGCACTCCCATGTCTACCAGTAGTGGTAAATCTGGGCATGCTTCAGAATCCATGGGTGGATGCACGGGGACACCCACGCTCCACCCATGGAACGCCTCCCTGGGCAGAGTGACGCAAGGCAGTGAGTTGCGCCTACTTGTGTTACTGTAGATTTACCAAGTCATGCAGAGCCTTGCAAGCTGGCCTTACATGGCTTGGGAACTCTCATCTAGGTTTTGCGTCACCATTGTGTTACCTTGCCTGAAGCAAGGGCGACACAAACTGTTCATAAATATGCTCCTTGGTTCTGTCCTAATTGTTTTCAGGAGCTACATAATCTGTTCTTCTCTTGCATTACTAAGTAGCCCGCTACTGTCACTCAAGCTGCATTCTGCCAGCATTTTATGCACCCACCACCAGTGCACTTACCTGACGTACATTACATTAACCTTGCCCTCTCCTACCTATCTGTTAAGCTAGATGCCAGAGGCTATGATTTTTATCCAGGATCCCACATGATTTCAGCATGGCACCTATGTCCTCCACCATTTCAAACGGCTGATCCCTGACATTGGTTCCTAGCCTCTGCAACCCCCCCTTTCTCTTGCCCCATAAATGGTCTGCTCCAAGTCCTTCACCAATCCCTCTTTCCTAACTGCCCTCGTAAAGCTAACTAAACTTGTCCATCTTATGCTGGCATTCCAAGATTCTAACACTGCCTTAAACCACCCTAGCTATCACCCAAAGTTCATATCTTTCACCGGGTAAAATTGCCAAGGTCCATCATGGATGGACCCACTGTGTCTGACTTCTAACCAGTATTCCAATCTTGCTGCCAGCTGCACCTCGAGTGGCTCACTACTGCTGTGCATTCCCTGGCAATGCCGTTAAGGCAATTATGGCGCTGGCTCTTGACATGGTTATACTAGTTGCACTTTTCCACTGTCTAAAGCCGTCCCTGCCACCATTAAGCCTAGCCTTTCCTTCCTCCTTTCCTGTGTGGCGCACGTGTCTACTCACTGCATACCATTGACCTCAACCATACCAGGCCATCCCTATAACTGGGGCAGGATGAAGAAGGCTTGTGTGAGGGACACTCTAATGTTGGATTATGTAAGATGTGTACATCTCACCAGTCCTTAAAAATCTCACTTGGCTTCCCATTGAAGAGCGATGCATCTACAAGACAGCATGTATCACCCATCATCTTGCATACAAAAAAAAAAAAATATCTAGAATTTAAACTATCTAGAGCAACAAAAGGCCAGGCTCTGAGAAGCTCCAACTCTTCTTCTCATACCTCCCAAACTTAAAAAGAAATCATCTCAGGCACGCTCCTTCTCTGGAAATGCCCCCAAGATTTGGAACTCACTCCGTAAGGACCTTTGCTGCAACCCCTCCTTTTCTTGTTTCAAACGAGACCTCAAATCTCTACTGCTCAACAACTACTTCAGCAAGATCACAAGTTGATTTACGTCTCCCAAAGACCCAACCCTCTTTGACAATTTCCATCGGGGAAGTCCCCTGACTAATTGACTACTTAGACTTGAATCCGTCCCCATCCCTATCATCCAATTGCTGTATTGTTATATATTACTTTATCCTTACTGTGGACGACTTTACTACTCTATTGTCCTATATTTTTCTATATGACTGTTTTTTTAATCCTTTAGAAACTTAATCTCAAAACATGTAAAGCGGTCTGATACCCTTGGGTCCAGCCAGCTCTATATAAAACACAGAAAATAAAACAAATAAATTTAATAAATGGAGAAGCTCACATTCCTCATGCTGAAGAACAGCACATTTGTATGAACAGAGTAATGTACTTGATAACAAAAGAGCAGCCATATTGGGGGTAGGTGGGGGGGGTGAGGTCACAGCACAAGCTGGCGGTGCGCTCCACTGTTCCTTGTTGGCATGGGCAGCATGAGTTCTGCATACTCTGTTCACAACACTGTTCCATCCTATGGAGGTAGCTGTACTGCTGAGATACTGAACCTTCGCATTATATAGAGAGACTGTCTATTTCTGCAGATCGCGATTCGTGAAATCATGTTTTTGGAGGATTTCATACATAGTGAGGCTGTAATTCACAGAGAGGGGTTGTACATACCCTTTGCATGAAACGACATGCAGTACTATGGAGAGGAAACCAAGGTAATGAACTCTGTTGATGTATTGCTGTGGGACTAGCAGCAGATTGTTGACCTATGTGCACCGATATCTAGACCTTATCTGGGAGTTCTTTGTTTAATGAAAAAGCATTCATTATGAACTGTGGAAATATACTCAAGAGATCCTTATTAATGTAATTGATACTCTATTGTGCTGTAACAAGTGAATACCATTACTCGAGGACATAATGAAAGTCAGACTGGTAGACATAGCTAAAATCATTTAAGCGATCCTTGCATAATTTGATATTAGTATTATCTGTTCTGTATGGTTCCAGCAGTTATCATTATCTGTTGTTAGACAGTAAAGGAATTGGAGTAAGAATAGGTGAGACTCTTTCTATCGTTTAAGATAGGGAGTATGTTTGTCTAAGCTCATAATCTGTTTTGTATTCCTCTAGAAGTAGTGCTGCATAGATGTTTTTTTTTAATTAGTCTTTATTCATTTTACATAGGTTATGTTATGATCACTTGGTATAGCACAACGAATCATACCCGAAGGTATATCTCGGCGCTCTACTGAATCAGGATTTGCAGGCAAACTAAAACAGCCATGTCTTTAAAAGTTTTTAAAATGTACCCAGCTCCGTACATGATCCAATGTGTAAGGGCAGTTTGTAACAATTGATTTTTTTTTTTTAATGCAGATTTATATAGCGCGAACTCGACCCGAAGGTATTGGAGCGCTTTACATGAGCACCGGTTTCGTTACACAAGGACACATTCAGGCACGGGGAGGTTAAGTGATTTGCCCAGAATCACAGGATGTGGACGCGGCTCCGAGGCTCGAACCTTGGTTTCCAACACCAAAGTCGGCCACATCCTCTCCCCTGACTTAAAGGGTAAAATAAGTACACAAACTAAGACTGTATCGAAAAAACGAGTCCTCCGCTCCTAATGTAATCGCCCTGGGAAAGAAACTATATATAGCAATCATAAAGTAGTTCCGCAGGATGACTACTCCTTTACCCTTGGCTCCACCAGAACGCCACCGTGGAGACACACAAAAAGTTAATTTTTTTACACAGTGTATTCTCGCTTCTCTTTGTAAACCCTCTATATCTCCAACTCCAGAAGCCAGGGTGGCATTTGTACTGTCATATTTATGTGGAGAGACTGCAGCATGGTCCATGCCTCTGGTGGCCCATAACAAGCCTCCTCTTTCTGACTTTGATGCATTATAAAAGAGATGCAAGATGTTTGTTTATTTTTACCGTAGAAAACTCACACAAACCGTAGACAGTGAATTGCGTAACTTAAGGCAAGGCGGAAGAGATGTACTAGCTGACTCAGTTCAGTATTTGTCCTAGAGGAGGAATGGCCTCAGGAGAAGAAGGGAGCCCTCGTTTATAAAGGACCGAATGATCAACCCAAGGATTTATTGGCTCAAGTACCCAAAAGGACAGACAGGGTTTGAGGAATTACTGGATTTAGCTCTGCAGTTAGATCCTGGGCAAAAAGAGAGCTAGGGAGGAAAGAGAGGAGTAGAACCTCGGCCCAGATTCAAAAAGGTTTAGCGTCGGGTTAGCGGTACTTTTGTAACGCTAACCTGACGCTAAACCTCTTTGGGGATTAACAAACTAACGCTAATTGGTATTAGAATTGATTTGTATGGAAGAGTAACGCAAAGCAGCGCAAAACACTGCTTTGCATTAGTTTGCTTTAAGGGGGCGTTACATGGTTGGTGCAGAGGCGTTTCCATGCAACCACCCATGCTGTTTGATGCTAAACCCGATCTACTAACATTAGTAGGCAGGGTTTGGCGTCAAAAATTAACGCAGCTGGAAAGCAGGCATTAACAGAAGAAATGTTTTCATTTCTCCTTTGTTTTCTTACTCTGTGTGCAGCACACATACAAAGTAGGAAAAGGTTTTAAACTTATCTAGCCATAGTATTTTGTACAGTAAGGGTATCCTCCCTCTACAAAGCCTATGGTAGACACTCTAGCACTATGACGCTAAGGTGTGTTCGTGGCGCTTGGCAGATTAAATCAGCGCCAGATTGTACTGGAAAAACCCAGGATGGAAACACCACCAGTAAGCATTGAAAGGGATGCCAATGTTGGGGGAAGATCAAGAGATTCCAGTGGAGGTATCTGAGACAAGGACAAACAGGCTGCTGATACCATATGTTTACATGAGTATGTCATTGACTCATAGGGGACAACTTTGGTACCAGAGGCTCTCATAGATTCTGGTGATACAGGAGTTTTTGCAGACTCGGGACTTGTTTACTCATTGTCTACCATAGAAAATAAGACGCCCTACCCAGAAACATGTTTGTTTAGACATCATAGATGCACCTTAATAGCAACGTGAGCTATGTTGGTTATGATAAAACATCTTCAACATAACCTGGGGAAAGGGATACAACTTATGACTGTGTATTTAACAAACACCTGTTGCAGGGAGACCAGATCTAGTGTAGGTCCATCCATCAATGGTACATTGGGTGAAGATGAATTAAAAATGGGTGAAACAAACCCTCAAGCATTTCAGAAATGATCAGTATTTAGCAAGAATGCAACTGAATCTCTTCCACCACCTGGGCCGTATGACTGCTGTATGGATTTAATACCTGGAGCTACGGTACCCTGCAGTGCAGTTTACAGTCACTCTGTAAAGGAAACAATTTAATATGAGACAATTTCTAGATGCTTATTTAGCCAATGTAATCCCACCTCCTTGTTTCACTGTTGCATCGCCTCTTTCCGTTTAGCTGCATTTCTGAGTGAGTTTCTTATGGGTGGCGGAAGTCAGCGGTAACGATGCTGAACAGCACAGCTGAATGGAACACAGAACCCTGCACGAGCAGCCAGGAGTAGCCATATTGGAAGGAGCATGAGATGGAGAAACACTCTGCTTTCCACTCTGGCAGACTGATATGCAGGAGCGAGTCCTGCATCCTTGCTTCCCAAAGTTGCTCCATCCTGTGTCAAGTGCCTATATTGCTGAGCACACATAACCTTCGTTTTATGCAGAGTTCCTGCATTTCTGATGACTCTGATTCCTTGCTTGAGCAAACCACTGACCTCATGTTTTGGAGGATTTCATACGAGGTGAGGCAGCGATTAGCAGGCAGGGGTTGTTCATATCCTCTGCTTGAACAGTCTGAAGCCACATACA
Source organism: Calotriton arnoldi (assembly GCA_963921515.1). Lineage (NCBI taxonomy): Eukaryota > Metazoa > Chordata > Amphibia > Caudata > Salamandridae > Calotriton > Calotriton arnoldi. The sequence goes on along the minus strand of CAWUFW010016382.1, from coordinate 235,897 downwards.
GTGCTATGGTAGGGCGAACCATGGTGATGACATTAGTTATAGAAATTCTGCTGTTAGACAAACAGTGGGCTGTGAACCTATGTGTGCAGATATCAACATTAATTCTGGGACCTATTTATCGGAATTATGGAACACATATTTTTTATGCACTGTGTTCAAGAGATTCTTATCAATGTTATTTGTTTTATTACCGCCACTATTGCCGAGGACAAGTGCCATTTTATATTATGTTATATTGATTTGTATAGCGCACGAATCACCCGAGAGGGTATCCAGGCACTTGGGTAGGTGTGTGATCCCAAGGTGCATATAAGAAGAGCCAGGTCTTCAGCTTCTTGCAGAACTCAAGAAGTGAGGAGGAGTCTCTGATGTGTTGAGGGAGGTCGTTCCATGTCTTGGGTGTGATGTAGGAGAATGAGCGGCCTCCAGTTTTGCTTTTGTACAGTGGCGTTAGGAACTCCCCACTCTAGCAGCTTAAGCGGAGGCTGCCTCTTGGCTCAAAGGGCTGGTGAACTGCGTTCCACTAGAACATTAATTTATTATGCGTAGGAAGATGAAATCCCAATAAATGTCACTGTTAGTGAAACTCACCACAGAGGGATGTGGCCTTTGACCTGCTGCACAGTGAAGGAAATTAAAAAAGAAGAAAGATGATAATAGGGAAAAACATTGAGCGGGGCACAAATTGAGAAAGTAAGCATGAAAGAAAAAGGTAAGAGGGAAAAAGTGCAGATGAAAAAGTTGCGGTAGATAGAGGTAAAAAAAAGGGAATTAGGAAGGGTGGAAGGAAAGGAAACATGAAAAGAAAAAAGTTATAATTGAAGGGTGCAAGGATGGATAAGTGGAAGGGGGAAAGATGAAATGAATGAAATGAAAGGGACATTTATAAAGCGCATGGCTACCCGGGAGCATCCCAGCGCTAGGCCAAACACGAGAGAGGCAGAAAGAACTAGGGGAACAGAAATGTCTTCAGTTGTTTTCGAAAGACAAGATGATTGGGTACCTTGCGAAGACACAGTGGCAGGGAGTTCCAGAGTTTGGCAGCGTTATAAGAGAAAAGCCGTCCACCACTTCTAGCCTTCTTAATCCTGGAGACTTCTGCCAGATGCAGCTCGTCTGACCGTAGTTTCCTATTAGCCTTGTAGGGACGGATCATGGCCGAGTTAATAGGAGGCCCATTCCCTTGCATGGATTTATGCACTAGGCACAAGGCCTTAAAGCTGATTCGTTCCTGCACCGGGAGCCAGTGAAGGGAGTGGAGTGCCGGTTTCGCCGATTGTCTATTGGAAACTCCAGTCAATAGTCTGGCTGCACTGTTTTGAACAGTCTGGAGTTTAGCGACTACTGTAGTGGGGGCACCCAGATATAGGGCATTTCCATAATCTAGTCTGGAAAGTATAAGCGATTGGACCAGTATTTTTTTAGCTTGGAAAGGGAGGAGAGGGAGGACTTTGCGGGCCATTCTAAGCAGACCATAGCAGATAGCTGCCGTCTTCCTGGCCTGTACCCTGAAGTTCAAATCCTGGTCCAACCAGATGCCCAGGCTCTTGATTTCGGACTTAGGGACAGGTGTGGGACCCATACAGGCTGGCCACATGGTACTGGATTTAAAGCTAAGGGGGTTGCCCAATATCATGAGCTCAGTTTTCCCACCATTAAGCTTAAGATGAGACGCATCCATCCAGTTCGATACATCCCTTTTGACAAGAATAAAGGCCATTAGTCTTTTGATCTGCTTGGTTTATGGAAGATGGAAGGTTGAAATGGAGAATAGATGGAAGGGTGGAAGGATGGACAGAAGAGGAAAGGATTGCTAGGTGAAAGGATGCATGAATGTAAAGATTGGAAGATTGGAAGATGAGTGAAATGATGGATGAAGAGATAGGGTAAGGATTGATGGGTGGATGGATCAATGAATATATTGATGAGTGGAAGGTTGAAATGCAAGATGGAAATATGAAAGGGTGACCGGATGCGTGGATGGAAGAAAGTATGGTTGGATGGGTAGATGGAAAGGTGAAGGTAAGGACAGGTGGATGAATAAATAGATAGAAATTAGTAGATGGGGTGTGAAAGGATGCTTAGATGAAAGTATGAAGGGAACACTTCTAAGGAGGGTCAGGTTCGCCCACTTCAAGTGCTTTATGATTAGAGGAATCGTTCGTCGTTCAAGTGGGGGGTATTTTAATTTTCTGGCTACTCCCTTGCTTTTGTAGATGCGGGGAATGTGTGCAAGTTAGAGTGAGGCAGAGCATAGGTGTCTGGTGGGTTGGTGAAAGTGTATGCGGTTGTTCAGGTATTCTGGTCCTGTGTTGTGCAGGTCTTTGTATGTGTGCTTGAGAGGTTTGAATTGGCTGCGCTTGTGAATGGGGAGCCAATGAAGTTTCCTGAGGTACAGTGTGATGTGGGTGTGGTGTGGGAGGTCAAGTATGAGTCTTGCAGTGGTGCTCTAAACCTCACCCGCAAACTCCAGAATGCCTCCGCCAGACTAGTCCTCATCCTACTGCGCCACTGCCACATCACCCAACACCTGCGGGCACTACACTGGCTCCCTGTCGAGAAGAGACTCACCTTCAAGCTTCTCACCCGCGCCCACAAAGCCCTCTACAACACCGGACCCACCTACATGAACCACCGCCTCACGTTCCACGCACCCCAAAGATCCCTCTGCTCAGCCCAGCTCTCCCTTGCTACGGTGCCGCGCATCAAGAAGACCAGAACAGGAGGGCGTTCCTTCTCCTTCCTCGCGGCCAAGGCATAGAACACCCTCCCTCTCCACCTCCGACAGACACAAGCACTCTCCAAATTCTTGAAGGACCTCAAGACCTGGCTCTTCAACGAATCACCATGATCATCCAGGAGGTGCGCGCCCTCCCCACACAGAGCCTTGTGACCCTTGCGGGTGAGTTGTTGCACTTAACAAACCCTTGATTGATTGATTGATTCGAGATGGTCTGGAGTCTGTGTAGGAGTTGTTTGGAGATTCCGGCGTAGAGAGTGTTGCCGTAGTCCAGCCTGATGGTGATGAGTGTTTGCATGATGGTCCGTCTGGTGTTCTGAGGCAACCATTTATTGATTTTTCGCAGCAGGCATAGGATGTGGAAGTAGGAGGTGCACACTGCGTTTACTTGAGCCGTCATGTTGAGCTTGTCGTCTAGGATGATCCCTAGATTTCTTGCGTGGTCGATGGGTGTGTGTGTGTTGGTCTTAGCTCCGAAGGCCACTGGGTGGAGTCCCATGGGGAGGTCTTATTGACGTAGACCAGCACTTCCATCTTGTCGGAGATGAGCTGCAGACAGTTGGTTCACAACCAGTCTTCTACCATGGTTATGCAGTTGGTGAAGCTGTTTCTGGCAGTGGTTGTTTTGTTCACAGTGTGAGCCCCTCTGCTTATATCTCCTAGTTGTCAAATTCCGAGTGAGTTTGAAGCTGTGGTCCCCACAGACCAAAAACTGCAATTGCAAGAGCGGGAACACTGCACACACCTATCCTGCACCGCCAGAACTGCATCTAAAAAGTGCAGGTAAACTGTGAGTGGCACTAGAAACTGGGGAAGCAGAAAGAAACCTATACAAACTTAAGGCTCTTAACCGGTGACCTTGATTTGGTGAAAACAAACTGAACTTTTGCACTTTGGGGTATTGTAAGTGAACTGCACCTGTGCCTCATCAGTGACTTGCCACAGTTACACACTAGAGAATGTAGACACTAGGGAATCTCCGTTAGCAGGCAGAGGATACTGAAAAGGTGTAGAACCTCAATGAAGATTGAAAACAGGATTACAACCCAGTGTCTGAGACCCCTAATTGCACTGTGTAGTATTACATTATGCTGAGTGATTAAAATGCTTTCTTTTATGCAAAACATAAGCACTAAGGGGCATATTTACAAGCCCCTATCGCCACAGGAACGTCACTTTATCGACGTTCCTGTGGCGATAGGGGCTTCGCCTATTCACAAGACGGCTTTAACGCCACCTTGTGAATAAGGCACCCTTTCACGCTATACTTAGCATGAAAGGGGTGGGCAATGGATGTTGCAGTGGGCGTTCCGCCGCAACATCCATTGATTTTGACGCTGCCCCATATTTACATGGGTGGTGTGAATATGGGGCAGCACCAAGCAAAACGAGGAGAAATGCTTCATTTCTCCTCGTTTTTGCTGTTTCTATGCTTTTGCTGCATTGTGTAGCACACATAGAAACAGCAAAACGCCATGTATGATTGTTTATGTGCAGGAAGGTGTCCCTTCCTACACATAAATGCAAGGCTGCACTGTATTGTTGTAAATACGGTTCAGGCCTGCGTTTCTAAAGTGACAGAGCGCAGAGTTAGCCTTCTTGGCTTAACGCCGCGCTCTGCCACTTTAGTTGTAAATATGCCCCTGTGTCTATTGTTCGATTGTTGAGTCCTGAGCTCTTGACCCCCACACTACCTCCCTGAGAAAACTTTGATTTCTCACTCTTGCTACCCTGAGAGTCGAATGCAGAAGGGGTGTACTTGGAACATTATGTAGAGCCATAGCAGGATGGACCCCAGGAGATAAGTGGCAAACAACATCAACCACCACAGCTGGGGCACTGGAGCCCCAGTCTGCCCTGTGGTCCCCAAACGGTGGTCTCCAAGTACATAATCCAATCCATTTAGTTAAAAGGTCTGGTAAGAAAGTTCACACTTCAAAGAGTCTAGTACATGCCGCAGTCAGGGCCAGCACTGCTGCAAGGCGGGGCAAGGTAGCTGCCTTACAGTGCACCCACTAGGGGGAGGAGCAGGAGGTGGCAGACTCCAGCAGGGAGTTGCAAATATGGTCCTTTTTCCTGAGGATGGGAGAGTGAGGGTTGTTATATATTCAAAATTACATTTTACCGGCAACACCAAAAATTCTTGGCTACATTTAGGGCCTGATTTAGAGTTTGGTGGACAGAGTAGTGTCTGTCAGGATGGCGAAGCACGTTACCTCTGCCACCTCGAGAGAACGCCACTCTCTAAATTTGTAGATGACCTCTGGCCCAAGGGTTATCTTCGCACATTCAAGGGAACCCCCCTCACAGTGGTTCCTTTCAAAGTACTAAAATTTGGAGGACGGCCACCGTTGCTTTTGACCATTGCCTACCAAATATTTGACATTTTTTTCAAATACTTTTTTGTTTTTCTATAAAAACAAAAAGGAACTTATAACCCCCACACCCTGGGAGTTTTCTTCCACAGTGTGTGTGTGTGTGGGGGGGAGGGGGGGGGGAGCGGGGGAGGGTGGTCATTCTTGTTTCTTTCCTGTCCCTCACTTCCGGGTTTTTCCTGGCAGTGATGGATAGGAAGAAAGATATTACCCTGGCACCCTAAATGGAGCAGACGATATCATGTCCTTCCTCCGATGGCCCCTACTCTTCTGGACCGTCAGAGGAATACTTAAGTTTCCTCATCTCTAAATGAGGCGGGCGAACACAGGGCAGCATAGTCCGTCCTGTTTGCGACAGAGTAGTCTATCTGCCAAACTCTAAATCAGGCCCTTAGTATTAAAGTTAAAACCTTGCAGCTGGCAGTCCCTGATTGTGATGCTTGGCAATGCCAGGTCATTTTAACTTCCTTCCATCTGTGACTGTCCCACTGCCAACTTTGTGGGCTCATAAATTTTGGAGCTTGCAACGTGAACCTCAGATGACAACCAGTGTAAATCCCTGCACATAGTTTCCATCTGATATAGCCTTAGCCCACTCCCTTTCAGCAGTCATTTGTTTTTGTTCACTGTCACCCAGCTGAATTCTGATACATGGAGTTTCCCCTCATATGCTTCACGCAGAGTTCGAAGCTGCCAAATGAATGAGTTTGTAGTCCTGGCATTTGCATTTTGAGAAACAAGTACTACTTTATGGATAGTCTCATGCAACTGTATGTGGGAAGAGGCTTGGCACACTTGCTAAGAGTGTGGTATTTTAGGAGAGGTTGTGCACCTGCTGTGTTTGTGATACCTGATAGGTGAAGAGGGATTATGCACTTGTTTGGAATGTGATCTTTGGGGAAGAGGAGCTGTGCATTTGCTATGAATATGACATTTAAAAAAGGGTTGTGTAAGTGTTATGTTTGTGATGGTTGGTGAAAAGTGGTTGGGACTATGCCACCAGTTTGATATTTGTTTGGTAAAGAGGGGTTGTGTATATGCTATGGATTTGATATTAGAAGATGAGTTGTGCTCCTGCTGTGGGTGTGGGTGTGATACTTGGTGAAAGGGGTCTAGGCATAAGCTATGACTGGGATATTTGTTTGGAGAATACCTCAGCACTTACTATCCATGTGCGTATTGTATTTTTTAAAGAACCGTTAGCTATGAGTGTGATATCTGTTTGGTGAGCAAGGGAAGTGCATGTTTTTTATGGCTGTGGATGTAGTGTGGGTCTGTAGGTTACAGGAACATCATGGGCCTCTGCCAAATCAGGTGTTGTAAGACACAGAAATAATAGTGCCCATTGGACAGTTAGTCAGTGTTCACCACAGTGATGATGTGATGGATCTGTGAGAAGAGCCAGCCTCACTACCAGCACAATGTTCACTTGGAGTGTTAGACTAGCTGGGATCAATTAAATCAGTAGATGCACTAAAAGGAAGGCAACACCTGACACAGTAGATATCCATGTAATAAACCAACAGAATAAGACATAAAAGTCCAACCAAATGGAGAAAGCATATATTGTCTTCACCTGTGAGGAGGGCAAAGTTAGTGTAACAGTGCAGTAAACTATACACAGCCCTACCCAGTAGTACATTCCCTTTTCCAGTGTTCAAACTTCTTAGAGACTACAGATGGAACTTTTGTATAAAAGTAAGGCCCCATTAAAAGAGGCTGGAAGGAGGCCTGCTAATCCATGGCAACCCCCCAAATTACCAATACCATGGGCATCTGAAATTCTAAGGGTGAGCATATCTCCGTGTAAGAAGTTTGGGTTATTGGTTAATGGGGATGGAAGCCCTACTCAGGCAATAACCATAACTTTGTCAGGAGGAACCCCAAAAGCCACAACATTAACCTGTGCTTAACCCTCTAGTAGCTTGGCACCAAGCAGTCTGGCTTAACATAGAGGCAAAGTATAAAGTATTTATGAAGCACATAAACATTGATAAAGTGAAGACACAAGAAAAATCTCAAACCAATTTACAAAAAGGACATTTTAATAAATAACACACCATCACAACCACCTCAGAACATCTCCACTGTCTCATGTTCAACACACGATCTGTCTGAAAGCTTGCCTCTGAGATCTGGGACACCATCACCACCCTCACCCCGACGTCATGTTCCTCATCGAGACCTGGCTCAACACTGCATTTGCACCCAACATTGCCTCAGCAATTCCGACGGCTACAAAATAACACACCCAGACCGCGTCAACATACATGGAGGTGGAATCACCATCATCCACCAGGAAACCATCCACTGCACCATCACCGCAGACGATGTCACCCCGATCATGGAACATCTCAACTTCCAACTCCACACCAACTGCAAAACCACCATCAAAGGCACCCTCGCCTACAAACCTCCAGGACCTCCCCCCAGCTTCTGTGGTGCTATTTCCACTTGCCATTGACTTCAATCACTACATCTTCCTTGGAGACCTCAACTTCCACCTTGACGACCCTGACAACTCCAACACTGACAACCTCCTCGAAAGCATGAGCGCCCTTGACCTCAATCAACTAGTCACCAACCCCATGCATATCGGAGGACACACACTCAACCCCATCTTCCTGGCCAGTGAGGGTGTCAAGTACAGCCACGTCACCGAACTCACCTGGACCGGCCACGCCATTGTCCACTTATCCTCACAGGTCTCCCTGGCAACACCGCCAAACCTCCCAACATGCCTCACTGAAGCTGGAGCAAAGTTTCAGAGAGCCAATGGACCAACGGTCCCACCTAAACTCCTCAACCAACCTATAAAGCCTGCCAAGAATTCTCCACCTGGATCACCGAATGCGCCGACAGAGTCACCCCCATCAAGCCCGCAAAACCCAGGAGACCCTCTAAACAGGCCAGCTGGTACACCACGGAACTAAGAGCTACAAAACGTAACTGCAAGCAATTGGAGAGAAGGTGGCGTACCAGCAAGGGAACCACAGACCAAACTGCATTCAAAACAACGCTCAACCCTTACAATGAACTCCTGAGATGGACGAAAAGCAACGCCCTTGCAAACCACATTGATGCCAGCTCCAACCGCAGCAAAGAACTATTCAACATTGTCAAAGAGTTCTACAAACCCTCTGCCCCCAAAAACATCCCCTCCCAGGAACTCTGCAACACCTTGGAGGACTTCTTCCACAACAAGATATCACACATCTACAAAAACTTTGAGCCTAAACCCACTTCTACCGACATCCTCAGCCTCATTGCCCTGACAGATGCAAACCCCGACCACCTGCTAACCACCTGGGACCAGCTCACAACTCAAAACACCACCGCCATAATGAACTCCATCCACTCAGGAGCACCGATGAACCCCTGTCCCCACAACATTTTAAACCTGGGAAGCAAGTTGATTAGCACCAAACTCACCACCATCTTCAACGCTTCCATTGCCATGGCCACCTTCCCCGATGAATGGAAACATGCTGAAGTCAAACCCCTCCTCATGAAACGATCTGCCGACCCCAGCGTACTCAAGAACGTCCGTCCCATCTCTTTACTCCCCTTCCTCACCAAGGTCTTTGAAACACCCACCAACCACTAACTCATGGAACACCTGGAGAACAGCAATCTTCTCCCAGTCAGGATTCTGCACCAACTACAGACACTGAAACTGTCCTCATTGCGGCCACCGATGACTTCAGAACCCTCCTTGACTGAGGAGAAACAGCGGCCCTGATCCTTCTCGACCTCTCTGCAGCATTTGACACTGTATCCCACCTCAGCCTTATCAACAGCCTCCACCACATCAAAATTCCAAGAGATGCCCTCAGATGGATCAACTCCTTCCTCACCGGAAGAACCCAAAGAATTTGCCTTGGAGGCCTTCGCCTCCAAACACAAGAGCATCATCTGCGGCGTCCCTCAAGGCTCATCCATCAGCCCCACCCTGTTCAACATATACATGAATCTCTGGCCAATGTTGTCAGAATCTATGGACTGAACAGCCATCTCCTACACCGACACCCAGCTCATCCTCTCACTATCAGAAGAGCCCTCCACCACGAGGGCCAACTTCCACAGGTGCATGACGAGCATTGCGGGCTGGATGAGAGAAAACTGCCTGAAACTCAACACACACAAAATGGAAGTATGAATTTTCGGGAACAACACCTCCCCATGGAATGACTCCTGGTAGCCTTCTGAACTAGAACCCTCACCCACACCAACAGACCATGCCTGCAACCTCAGCATCATCCTGGACAGCAAGCTCACCATGGAAAACCAGATCAATGCAGTCTCCTCTGCCTGCTTCCTCACGCTCCCCAAGATCTTCAAATAGCTGCCGATATACACCAGACAAACAGTCACCCAAGCCCTAGTCACCAGCAGGCTGGACTATGGCAACGTACTTGATGCAGGAATCACCTTGCACCTCCTGAAGAGACTACAGACCATACAGAATTCTGCAGCCAGACTCCTCCTCAACCTCCCCAAGTGGACCCACATCACCCCCCCACATCTGGAAACTCTACTAGCTCCCCTTTCAGAAGAGATGTCTATTGAAGATGCTGATCCAATACAAAAATACAAGTCCCTGCACAACCAAGGACCAGCTTACATCAACTACCATCTGAACTTCCACCAACCCTCCAGACACCTGCGCTCCGCCTCCCTTCACCTCACTCACGCCCCTCTCATTTGTCGAAGCTACAGAGGTGGTCGTTCCTTCTCCTACCTTGCAGCCAGGTCCTGGAATGACCTCCTGACCTCACCCTCTCTACTGGAATTCAGGAGAGGACTCAAGACCTGGCTGTTCAACTGAGCCTCTGCAGCAAGATCCTCAGCGCCTGGATGCCCTCAGAGGTGATTAGCCACGCTATATAAGTATTGTTGATTGATTGATTGAAAACGAAGAACAAAAATCCAATCAGTAGGACCACAGATATTCAGTTTTGAAGGTTTAGGTAAATATAGTTCCTAAAAAGCACAAAGAGCCACTCACAGTCGTCTGGTCATGCTAGACTGGGGGAAAGTCACAAGTTCAGGCCGACCACGATGGAGTGTGGGCCAAATTCAGGGACCAGGTTAGACTCTCTGAAAAGTTACCTTCTCATAGTCCTGCACAAAGAGTACCTTTTGCAGTGGAGGAGGCTGCAAGCAGCAGGGAAAGCATTTCGGATGGTAGTTGCTGGAGCACGAACAGCAGGCCTGATGACACAGATGGTTGTCGCTTTTGCATGAAGTTCTGGTCGGCGTTGCAGACAGTCATTGCTGGAGCTTTGCGTTGATGGTCACCGATGGATGCCGTTGATGTAGCACAAAGTGCACATCTCATGTTGCTGGTCATGGTTGGCAGTCGTAGCACGAAGAGTTGGGTTCACCAGAGTTTTACATGGGCATCATTGTGGGTGGCAGGGTCTCGGCATGAAAGGTCCCGTTCGCAGTCGCAAAGTGCCCAAAACTTCAGGATTTCACCTTCTTTCACTAGAGGAGCTCAACTAATGGCAGTTAAGAGTCCAGAACCTGGGGAGGCACCTCTTGAGGATCAGGAACTGACTCCAGCAGAAGCCAGCAGGTCTCAGACAGGCCCAGTGCAGCAGGTCAGCTGGGCTTGTGGTGTCCCGTAGCTCAGACTGGAAGTCAGCCTGAGTCAGGTCCAGTCTTCCTTCCTGCTTCCTCCTCATGCAGCAGGGAAGCCCTCTGGGGGTCAAGGCAGGCCTCAAGCAGCAGGTCAGCCCTCTGGGGAACAAAGCAATGCTTCTGTAATTTCCACAGGTCAGGAGTGTACTGAAGAGTGGCTCTGGAGGTCCAATATTTATAACTGGTGCCAGACTTTGAAGTATGAGAATTCCCTATACTCCCCCACATCTGGTTCTGGTTTCCTTCCCCTATCAAGGCTCCAAGAAATCTGGGGTGACGAAAGACTAGCGCCAGGTTCCTTTGTGTGTGCAGGAAGCACCTTTGAAATATAAGAGGTGCTGGGTGCCGCTCCGCCCCCAACCATCATGGCAGGAAGGCCCATCCTTTCCACACCTAATCCCCTTTTCTGTAACCATCTGGAAGGAATACAGAAACTCCAACTACACAGCTATTCAGAGATATATATGTCCCAGGATACTGACTGAAAGCACAAATGGTTAGGACAAGAAAATGGCAACTTTCTAAAAGTTGCGTTTTCAGAATTGTGGATTGAAAGCCGACTTTACCATTAAGGAGGATTTTAAATTACACTTCATTTGAGTGGAAACACCATATCTCTATCTGCTCCCAATCAACCTTTATCACTTATTAAATGTAAGAAGGTAACCCAGTGTTAGTCAATGGGAGAAATAGGCCTTACAACAGTGAAAAACGACTTTAGAAAGGAGTGAGTTTTCGACCGCCAGGAATGTAAAATTTAAATACACGTCCTACTTTTTAAATAAAATGCACCCTGCCCTATGAGTCCTTCAGGCCTACCTTAGGGGTGATGTATATATATTAAAAAGGGAGGTTTAGGCCTGGCAAAAGGTGTCGGAGCCAGCAGGAGCGAGGGCCAGGCTAGGTTATGGGCAACACAGCACCCTTGAGGACCGTGTGACTACAGGGGCATGTCCCCCTCCTCCTCCCATGTATCCTAACAAGATTCTGTGACAGGGAATCAAGTGTGAACATTCTTGACCAAGAGGGCTAGTAAACTATTTGCATGCATGACTCTGTGTGTTGCATGTATACCTGTCTTCCACCCTAAATAGGAGAGTTGGAAACGTTTTTAAAAATAATTCTTTCTAAAAACCAGGGCATTTTGTTTTTCATTGTCCTGATGAATGCCCTGGACCTGTATAGGCCCTGAAATTAGGCTGAAACATGTCGGCAAAAGTGATATGGTAATAGGAACATTAGATCCCTGTATTTTCCTCCCCCGCCCCCAGTTTGTATTTTTTAACCATACCGGAATAACCACCAATAAAAGGAATACCTTGGCTGTTTCAGGTATTTTTAATCTGAGTAGACCCCAGTTGCAATATATATCACAAGTGCTCCCTGGAATATGGTTGAGCACATCCTAGTTTTTAAGCACCAGGATGAAATCCAATGATGAAGCATGCAACTACCAAAGTGGGTGAGGGTCAAACAAATAAAAGGATGCGTTTTTTTGTCTTCATTGCTTAGGGTAAATCTCACAGCCTATCACAGCCACCAGTTGGTTATCACAATAACCAGCTGTTGAGGTTTGTGTGGGATATCTGTTGGTGTATTGTACTACAGAAGGGAGACTGCTACCCCTCCCTTTCACTTAATAATTTCTCTCTCTCCTCCCTATGGATGGTTCGCATACCAAGGGGTGTAGTGTTTTAAAAAAAAAGGGTTTATTTTGCGAGGTCGAAATGGTAGTTTAAAACTGCACTTGGGGCTGCAGTGGCAGGCCTGAGATATTTTAAGAGTCTACTTTAGTGGGTGGCCCAATGACTGCTGCAAGCCCACTAGCAGCATTTCATTTAAAGGTCCTGGGCACATGTAGTACCATTAACTAGGGACTTTAAAGTAAATTATTAGTACCAACCAGGTGTAAGCGTCTCATACCATGTTTTAGGTAGAGAGCCCAAGAAATGTAGCACTGGTTAGCAGTGATAATGCGCACATAGTCCCAATGCCAACAAAACCGATTCAGCAACAGAAAGCAAAAATCTGGGAGAGACCCTGCAAAAAGGGCCAGGTCCAACACTTCAATTACAAGATAAGGTAAACAACATGCAGGAATCTGGATTATTGCACTTATTCTAGCATGTTTTTATATGTTCGGCTTGATTTTCACCTGGACATTTTGACCTTCTGAGGGCAGGTGAAATGCATGATTGAAAAAGCCCAAACCTGCGGTGGTCCCGCACAATTTGAGATTTAGTGTTCCTGAGACATGAACAGAATTTGAGGTAGTTTATACAGTTTGAGCCACCGGCAGTGACTTACTGCATGGAAGGTTAAAAGGTTTAAGAAACAGCCTAGCTCCCTGTCCTGCAATGCCAGCTGGAGGCAGGCAGCCAGAGGTATGGCTCATGTCAGGCCAGTCAAGCCACAATCAAAGAATGAGGAAGGATTCAAGTTGTGTGCACCAACACTTTAAAAGGGGTCTGGAAGGTGGAAGGTAGAGTCACAACCGAACAGACCCTTGTTCAAAGACTGAACAGAGACAACTGTGTGGGTGAAAGAGCAAAGGGTGTGCTTGAACTAAGGTTCTTCAGGCATCATCACAGTCAAAGACGGGGGAACAATGCGGGAGGTCTATGAGGCAATCTGTATGTCTTGTGGAACCTCCCTCACATGCATATCCAATCCTGGTGGGCAAAGGTATGCAGTTGTAGAACCTCCAACTCTTTGTGGAAAGGTCCTCATATATTCTCCATTCCCAAGGTTGGCTGTCAGCAGGAACAGTCCCAGTGAAAGTAGGCTTCTCAATGCAGTGTGAGTCTTGACAACAAACACAGCTCACTCCTTTCTAGGAAATTTTAGTGTGACCATCCACTGTTGGTGGTTCTTCACTGCTCAGCAAGAAAGTAAAGTTACTTACTTGTAACCCTAGTTCTGCAATGTAAGTATCTTAGTTGAAATGACAGACATTAGAACTTGTCCTGCCCTTATTTAATATATATATATTTCCCAGTGGGTAGTCATAGTTAAGATCGTGTTCACACCCCCGAGTGTTGGGCGATGGCGGACTGGGGTGGACTGGTGCACCACACAGGAGAAAGTCATGTATGAGGCACGTGGGTGTCCCAAGAAATATCGTAGAGTCTGGGGGAAATGGTTGGGGGGTGTTGGTTTGTCGTAAGGGGATTGTCCAAATTCGGGCTGTTTTGTTTTGTTTTTACTAGTGTCTGTAAACTGGGTAGCGCAAAGTCTTTTATGTAATCCTACATTTTCATGGTGTAGTGCTGAATGGCTGGTGTTTTTTCTCTGCAAATCAATAAAAATTTGTTTATAAAAAAAAAGATCGTGTTCACATAGGAAATGCTTTTTTTGTGTTGCTAATAACTATGTCGTCGTCTGACAAATCTCGACAAAACATTCCAAAAAAGTGCTACTTTTTTACTAATTTTCACATGGAAAGTTTCAGGGTGATCCATCAAGCGGAGTCTCAAGAAAAAGTGTGAGCCCCAAAATTTGTTTTCCCCATTCATTATGCCATAGGAACTTTAGACACAGCTATAGCCCAAACAGCTGAACGGATTTACAGCAAATTTGGCAGAACGCTAGATCTTGGTCCAGAATGAGTGCTTTTTGTGATTTGGTGAAAATCTGTTCAGCAGTTTTTCAGCAATTAATGCTCAAAAGGCTAGGGATGCGGAGCATCCGCAGATCCGCCAGATCTCCTGCTGAGATTTGATTGGCTGCCACCACATCAACCAGGAAGTGGTGGCAGCCATTTTAGAACTCGGGACTCAGTCCCAAGCCCTAAAAAAACGCAACAAAAAAGACATAGAGTTAATTTTAAATCTTCCACCAAACAGGCGCAAACATGATGTCTGCTCGCAGCTGGCGGGAGATTTAAACATGCTCCCGCTGGATGGGAGCAAACATATGTTTCTCTGAGGGCAGTATGTAATATATGAGGACACAAGCAGTGCATGGCTGTGGTGCAAGTTATAGTTAGCTCACTAAACTGTAACCGGCTAATTTCAGTTGTTTTTTGGTTTTAAAACATAAAGCTATGACTGACATTGTCACCTAAATATAACAGTCCTTTAACCTTTGTTAATTCAATGAAGTTCTAAGGATTTCTTTTTAATGTAAGTTAATGTCTTTTTTCTATGCCTAACTATAACGTCACTATAACCTTTGTTTTTGTCAGTGGATTTCTAGGTTTTCTTTTAACATAAGGTAAGATCTTATAACAACTACTAGGTCCTCAATTGTCTCCTTCCTGGGAACTACGGGGCATATTTACAAGCCCCTTACGCCGCTGGTGTGTGACTTTTTGTGACGCACTGGCGGCGCATTATGCTGCCCCATATTTACAAGGGAAGAAAAGCCACCCTGCATGTCTTTTCCAGTCCTTGTAATTACGGCCCCTTTACACGCACCACTTTGCATGAAAGGGGATTTCCATGGGTGTTGCTGTGGGTGTTCCCACGCAACACCCATGGAACCTGACACATTCCCAGATTTATGAGAAATCGTAAACCTGGGAATGCGTCAGAATGCTACGCCTCCCCAGGGGAGGTGTAGGGAGGTGCAACGAGGAGAAATGTTGTTATTTCTCCTCGTTTTTTCCTCTTTCTATGCATGCTGCATTTTGCAGTACACATAGAAAGAGGAAATTACCTCTTGTGATTGTTTTTGTGCAGGAAGGTGTCCCTTCCTGCACAAAAACAATCTCCCCGCAATGCAGGCACCCTTGCACCATGGTGCAAGGGTGCCTGTGTCGGCGCATGGCGGCCAATTGTGCGCCAGCGCAGAGGGGAGCACAGGGATCTGTCATATTGTTGTAGCTATGACGCATCCCTGTGCTTTGTAAGTGACTCAGTGCAGCACAGCAAAATGGCTTGCGGCACCACGCTTAGTCCCTTTGTTGTAAATAAGGCCCTACCTTCTTGTACATCTTGACTTTCTCAGGGTAGTGAAGCACAGTAGTCCTACTCAAGGGAGGTGATGTGGGCTAGTAATCTCCCATTCGCTGGTACACAACAACATCAATAATGTATTGTCCAGTCGGTGCTTCTTCTTTGAAAAAGGAAAAGTACATTTATTGCGCACACTATACATTAAACTAGAAATATACATCAGGTGGATGGAAATACCTTTGGTGACACCCTTATATCACAATTCTCTCCAGTAGGTCATGACTCCCATAACAACAATACCCCCCACCTATACCAGACGTAACATCATACTATAAGGTGGTGTCATTTTAAATAAGGCAGGCCTACTGGCTTTGTCAAGGGATTGCCACCTGAATATATAAGGCACACCTATGGACTTTGTCAATTGGTCACCACATCAATAAAAACAGTACTCACATGCTAAGGTTTCCCATTAAACCGGATAGAATCAATAATAATATTTCATTTCATTCATAATGAATCATAACATTGTAATTTACATGAACACTCGTTCATAACAAGATACATTAAATAAAGCATTTCAAATCAATCTGAATCATTTGTTAAGTATCTTTCTTTAACATTGTGCAGGCCGCATAATGCAGCTATAGGACCAGCCACAACGGGTGCCTGCATTCCAAACTGAAGAACAAAGCTCCAGTTGTAGGAATGTTTAAAATAATAAAAAATATCTCCTGGGGCCATGCTCTTTAGGCCCCAGGAGACATATAGTTTTTTTGTTTTAATTATTCTTGGGGGGCTATTTCACTTCCTGCATCCCTCCACAACACTGCCCAGATTATGGCACCACAGAGGCTACATATGTAAATAAAGCCCTTACAGGGGCACCCCTCTGCCAGGAGAAGTGAATATTAAATAAGCGTCTCCCTCTGTTCTTCAATATTGTTTAGTGGCCGCCTCATGTTTTTCTTTCTTTTTTTTGAAGGGGTGCCCCATTCCTCCCAAGGTGCTCACATGCTACAGGACTTATTGAGGGGCAACAAGGGTAGTTCCAAGGCACCCACGACCCCAGCTGGTTCCTGTTCTTGTGCCGATTGTCTCTGAACCTGCTTGAAGCAAGAGCTTTTCTTTTTAGGGGTGGCCTGGTTCGCCCAGAGTACCCACATGTGTGAGGGCTTTGTTGGGGCCACTGGGAGAGCCCCAAGGCCCCCACAACGCCAGATGACTCCCCACTGGTATGCGCCTCTCCTAAACCGCGTGCAGGAGCTTGCATTTCTTCTTCTACTCCCACACGGTGGGAACGATTCTTTTCCTGTGCTCCAGCCAGCAGCAGGAGCTCCACAATGTTCCCTGCCCACATGGAGCACTGGTAGGGAATTGCTAGACTGGGACAACCTGCCCCCCAAAACAGGGACATGGGAGACGGGCAAAATGCCCGGTCCATTCACTATGTGGCCCCTTTGGGTATGTGGTCCAAGGGGCGAATGTTGACTTGGGGAGAGGGACTCACATGCCCCGCTCCCCATATTTATTTTTTAGAAAAGGAAAATGCAATAACTCCCCAGGCCCTGACCCACCCCGGGGGGGTATTTAACGAAAAAGGGAGGTCTCGCCTTTTTAAAAATGTTGTCATGTTATAGAACATGGCATGAGTGGTGTTATGAGAGGTAATTAGCAGTGCATGCAAGGGTGCAAGTTATAGATTCTTTAGAGCCAGGCCCCTTCTCTCAACTCCCGCTGTGCACAACCACTTTGCACGCCAGCCATGCGCAGTGGAGGGGTTTGGCACCGGGCTGGGTGCCCAAACCCCCACGGGTGTGCACAGATGACTATATGATGTTATAATATAAAGGTTGTCATTTAAAACAAACCTACTGACTTTGTCAAAGGGTCAGAACACCAACATATACAAATTGGGCCTATTGGCTTTATAAAGGGGCCAGCATAATAACATATATGAAGCAGACCCATTATCTTTGTCAAAAAGTCACCAATAGTTATAATCACATGTTCATTATATAAATTCACACATTACAATGGTTATGAAAGTGATTGTCATGTTTTTTGGTGAATAAAGCCTTATTAAAATAAACATCAACATTTTTTAAAACGTTTTTCAGACCATAAAGGGCAGCCATAGAACTCATCACTAGAGGGCCTTGAACTCCAACTGAAGAGCATAAAGTTCCAGCTTGGAGAGCTTTAAAAAACATATGGTAAGTTCTCCCGGGGTCATGGATTTAATGACCCAGGAGACTTACTTTGTTTTTTCTTTTTTAAGTAGCTAGGGGGCTGCTGCACTCCTACAGCCCCCCAAAACAATAAAAAAAAACGCTTGTTGGTGCCTCTAACCCTTTTGAGTGCACCATAGGCTGAAAAACATACAATTGAAAAGCCCTGGCAGTGCATTATGGGACACTCCTTCTCTGGAGCAATGACTAATAAATTAGCGGCACCTCCCGCTTATTTATTATTTGTTTTATATATTTATTTTGAAGTTTTGTAAAGTGCTCAGCTACCCTATTGGGGTTTTCCAGTGCTACAAACGTACTTACTAAATTCAGAACAGCCAGATCTTCAGCTATCTTCGAAAGATCGTCAATGAGGAACAATTTCTCAGAACTTCTGGGAGAGTGTTCTACAGCTTAGGGCCCTGAAACGCAAAAGATACGTGGGCGTTTATCTAAAGGGACAATGCACAAGGAAAGTTCACTGCAACAGAGGGTACGGAAAGGTTGATAGGCTTTAACGAATTCATGTAGATAATGTGGGCCAGCCTCGTGCTTTAAGGTAAAGCTAACTAACGCGCTCACCATGCACTGCTGCTTACCCCACATATTACATCAGTAATGACATCTTCTATGACATAATTTATGATATAACTGCAACATTTGCAATAAAATTATTGATGAGAAAACGGTGCATGGTGGGGATGCAAGTTATAGGTACCTTAGGGCACGAGTTATAGTTTAACAATAACTTTTGAATTTCTGTGGTTTTGTGCATGTAAAATTTGAACCTAACTATAACGTCCCTCTAACCTTAGTTTTTTTTTAGTATATATATATATATATATATATATATATATATATATATATGAGAAGCTGAAATTGACGCCCTCTCAGGAACCACAAACCAGCGATGCAAGGTACAATAGATTTATTGCTTCATAAATCCAAGTTCCCGGAAGGAGCGTTCTTCTTTGGTGGATATATATATATATATCCAAATGACAACTTAAACATTATTGAAGAAAACAACACTCCAAGCAGTGGTAAGTACAAATGGTTTATTTGTGGCTAACGAATCTGAATTAACGCATTTCGGTCCCTGTTGGACCTTGGTCACGATCGAGGGCGCCATTTGCCCTCATTATTTAAACATGACGTGTCATACAAAAAATACAAAAATAAACAAAGGAGCCCAATAATAGATCCTTCGGCATTTGGACATGGCGGTCATCTTATAACTGGCAAAATTAACATATTCGGCAGCGCCTGATGAAATTTCAAATTCATGCACATAATGCCCAAGTGGGCTATTAAAGCACATGTGCAATGCAAAACAATATATAAGGAAATAATGTAGTCAATAATACATGCATTATATACTTTAAAAATAACATGTTGCAATAAATCAGCCTAAAACATAGCGACCATCTTATGACTTGTTCAAACAATTTACTGGGCAGTGCCCAGTACATTTGAAATACATGATACCTAATTGGGCTGATAAACTAACCCTGCAGTACACCAAAGTATAAGTGGCAATAATGCAGTCACTAGTTCACACAATCAGGAACTGTTCAGATAATACTTGCATAATTTGAAATACTCCATATTGCCCCAGTGGGCTGGATTTAGCAATCCTATGTATGCAAACTCCTATGTTGCCCAGCCTAGTGCACAACACCAATCATACTATGCAGCAAGCAAAGAAATATATAAAGTGCAGAGAATGGATAGTAAATCAACATACTGCCCAGTGCCTCGACACATGCCCCTAGTGGTTATCGGCCTTTTCAGTAATATTAGCCAACCAGCATGGATGCTTTTCATTTTATTTGACATTGGATATGGCTGTTGGCTCTTTTAATTCTTAGATCTCCCTCAGCCTTTTACGCACATGTGTAGGGTGTTTAAAGTTCCCACTTAATACCCCACTCCTCCGTCATTTTGACACTGGTAACATGTGTCAATTTCATTACATTTTTTAGTCCTGACTTTGATCACACTTTTAGCTGTTCTAAATGTTCTAAATGATCTTTGGTGTTATCAGATCCACAACATGGGTTTTATGTGCAATGCATTTGTTTCTCTTTTTATACTTTGTTGCCAGACATATGTATTTTTTATCATTTGTGTAGTATGTCCAGATGACAAATAAGAATTGTGCCCTGATGATGTACTCCTTTAAAATGAATCCGAGTTCTGCAGAGGTTGAAACGTGTTGTCAATTTTTGGCATGAGAGAGGGGGAGAGGCCCTTTTCCTATCCACTAATAAGAGACAAAGGTTTTGTGGAAAGTAATGGACACTGGCTAAAGGAAACTGGCGCCTCCTCTATTTGTTCTCCTCCTCACAGCGACTTTTTGGGATATTTATGAACTGTTTACAACACAGCTAACCCCAATGCCAACTCTTACGGGTAGTGTTTTATGATTTATGTTTCTGGACAAATCCATCAACTTTGGCTTTTCCTATTGTGTGAATCTTTGTTTATGCTCGTTTGTTGTATTCAGAAGAATTTTTCATTATTGTATGTTTTGTTTATTAATGGTTGGCAAATATGTCTCTGTTCCATGAGGTTATTTTGTGTACACTTTAATTAATATTGAAGAAAATGAACTAGATACAAATTATAAATACACACAGGATTCATGTGCAGTTTTGTGTATCTTCTCAAATGAGTAATCAATAGCGAGTGGTTTTTTTTTGGCTTGCATATTGTTTACAATTGATCCCTCCCCTAGCCTGGCTTTAAAGGATCAAACCCATGTATATATGTATATTTCTTTGCAGATGGCATCACTCTGAGGAGAGTAATGACCTAGATTTCCTCCCTTGTTCGAGGGCTAGAATTCTTGGTCTGTACACGTGCCACGTGTTTCTCCATGTTGGTTTGGAATCCTCTGTTCCGTTATTGTATGTACTGTTGTCCTGTGTGCTGATATATGTACAGTTGCATACCAGCGCGATATGAAAAAGCCAATAAAGAAATATTCGTTTTTTTAAATCTTTGAAGTTATCTTTTGGATTCACAGCATGCGGGTCGTCATGCTTCAATGTGCACCAGTGACGCTTTGGTGCACGCCGCCACTGCTGCACTTGGAGGTTATAAACATATATATATTCACTGAAAAAAACAAAGGTTACAGGGACTTTATAGTTAGGCTCAGATTTCACTTGTACAAAACTAGTGAAATTCAGCAGTTATAGTAACCTGAGCTAACTATAACTTAAGCCCCCACAATGTACTGCTTAGGACCTCACATATTAAATCACTCATTACATGGTCAGTGACAACACTGATGACATCTCAAATGACATCACTGATGAAATCACTGATAACATCATCCAGTGAGTGAAAGTGTTTTTAAGAGTTTATGGGTGTTAAACATATATACTAAGCTACTACAAAAGTTAGATTAGTATGCTAGTTGTACTACTAATGTGTGATACTATCTCTAACGTGTGATATTAGTGTGTCTGTGACTGTATCAGTGTGTGAGTGGGTGTGTGAGTGGCTGTATTGGTGTGTGAGTGCATGTATGAGTGACTGTATAGGTAGTGAGTGGATTTCTGACTAGGTCTATAGGTGTGTGAGTGGTTGTGTTAGTGGTTGTATGGGTGTGTGAGTTGGTATCTGAGTGGCTGTATGGGTGTGTGAGTGAGTGTATGAGTGGTTCTGTGTGTGTGTGTTGCTGTATGGGTGTGTGAGTGGCAGTATGGGTATATAAGTAGGTATGTGAGTAGCTGTGTGGGTGAGTGGGTGGGCATGTTGCTGAGTGAGTCAGTGGCTGCATGGGTGAGTCAGTGGCTATGTGAGTGCCTGTATGAGTGAGTGACTGGATGTCTGAATGACTATGAGTGAGTAACTGGGTGTCTAAGTGGGTGTATGAGTGAGTGAGTGGCTGTTTCAGTAAGTGTTTGGTTAAGTGAGTGGGTGAATGGTTGTATTGGAGAGTGAGTGTCTGTGTGAATGACTGTATGGGTGAGTGAGCAGACATGAGAGTGCTTGTATGGATGTGTGAATGGGTATGTAAGTGGTTGTGTGAGTGTGTGAGTGAGCGTATGAATGCTCGTATGGGTGAGTGTATGACTGTGAGGGTGGGTGACTGGTTGTATGAGTGGCTATATGAGTGAGTGAATGGTTGTATGAGTGGCTGTATGAGTGAGTGAGTGGGTGCGTGAGTGGCTCTATGGAAGAGTAAGTGGGTGTGTGAGTACTGGTATGGGTCTGTGAATGGGTATGTGAGTGGTTTGTGGGTGAGTGAGCGTACAAGAGTTTTTATCGGGTGTGAGTGGTTCTGTGGATGATGTCATCAGTGATGTCATCAGTGACGTAATTTGGGACGTCACTGATTTCGGCCCTAGGGACCCCATCCCCTGGGGCACAGCCTTTTTAAAAAAAAATTCTAATGGGGAGGGGGGCTGTGGGGCAGTCAAGGGGAGGGCAAAAAAGTGTTTTTCCCATGTTAATTCCCATAGGACTTTTAGGCGAGCCTACAGCCCAAAGCACTGGATGGAATTATACCAAATTTGGCAGAAAGGTAGATTTGGTTATGCAGATTACGTTTTCAGTTATTTGGTGTAAATCATGTTGAGGAATTTAAGAAAATCAAGATAGTGATATCTGTGGCTGCGGGGACATCACAAATAATAACGAGCTCATGCATGGAAATGAAGAGCTCTGATTGGCTGCCAAAACTTTAACCATGAAGTGTTGGCAGCCATTTTGGGACTCGTCTTCAGCTGAGTCCCACAAAAAAACATGAAAAAAAACAGGGGCACGGTAGGAATACCCTCACCCCCTTGGTCTTGTGGTTCCACTGGAACCCGCCATGGCATAAAAGCATTTTTTTAAAAAATAATAAATTATCGCAAATTTGCGGCAAAGGTTTAAAAAAACAAAAAAACAAATGCGGGCTCCTGCGTTTGTTTAGATTATAGTCACTAGGTGGGTCAAGTCCAGAGGGCATGCAGGCTTACATAAAATTGAAAGGAGGGGGCGCACAGGGCCCCCTTCTTGGGCATTTTTTTGCCCGGGGACCACCACCTTCCCGGGGTTTAAATTGTGTAATGGCGGATCGCGCGGACTCCCTGGGGACTGCCACCTCCCTGGGGCCAAAATACCATTTCAAAAGTGGGAGGGGGGTCATGCAGCCCCCTTCCTGGGCCATAAACAGGCCCGGGGACCACCACCTCCCCGGTGCAGACCCATAAACAACAAAGGAGGGGGGCTGCACGACGCCCCTCCAGGAGCCATATATGGACCTGGGGACCATCACCACCACCACCCAGCTCCAGAATAAAGGTCAGCAACGAGCAGCAACAGGCAAAATGAAGGTGAGAAATGAGCAGAAAGAGGCAAAAAGAGGCACGAAACGAGCAGAAAGATGCAAAATTATGGTCAGCAACGAGCAGAAAGAGGCAAAATCAAGGTGAGAAACGAGCAGAAAGAGGCAGAATAAAGGTCAGAAACAAGCGACAAAAGGCAAAATAAAGATGAGAAATGAGGAGAAAGAGGCAAAATGAAGGTCATAAAGAGGCAAAATAGAGGTTGGAAACCAGCAGCAAGAGGCAAAATAATGGTCACAAATGAGTAGAAAGAGGCAGAATAAAGGTCAGCAACCAGTAGAAAGAGGATGAGACCTCATCGGACCCCTGCCCCTTTCTCAACCACTCTGCAAAGGGGCTTCCTGGTGCATTACTGGTTGGGGGATAAAGTCCCCTTGGCTGCTGAGGGTCGTTGGGGGCCAAGAACATTTATTGTTGCCACAAGTAAGTTCCCCACAGCGGGACTGTTCAGACCTCTTTGGAGGCCCGCTGCCTTTCTCAACCACTCTGCAAAGGGGCCTCCTGGTGCACTGCTGGTTGGGGGATGAAGTTCCCATGGCTGCTGAGGGTCGTTGGGGGCCAAGAACCCCTATTGTTGAAACAAGTAAGTCCCCCACAGCGGGACTGCTCAGACCTCCTCGGAGGCCCGCCCCCTTTCTCAACCACTCTGCAAAGGGGCCTCCTGGCGCACTACTTGTTGGGGGATGAAGTCCCCTTGGCTGTTGAGGATCGGTGGGTGCCAAGAACCCCTATTGTTGCCACAAGTAAGTCCCCCAGGGCAGGATTGCTCAGACCTCATCAGAGGCCCATCCCCCATTCTCAACCACTTTGCAAAAGGGTATCCTGGTGATTACTGGTTTGGGGATAAAGTCCCCTTGGCTGCTCAGGGTCGTTGGGGGCCAAGAACATTTATTGTTGCCACAAGTAAGTTCCCCATAGCGGGAATGTTCAGACCTCTTTGGAGGCCCCGCTCCCTTTCTCAACCACTCTGCAAAGGGGCCTCCTGGCGCACTACTGGTTGGGGGATGAAGTCCCCTTGGCTGCTGAGGGTTGTTGGGGGCCAAGAACCCCTATTGTTGCCACAAGTAAGTCCCACACAGCAGGATTGCTCAGACTTTGTCGGAGGCCCACCTCATTTCTCAACCACTCTGCAAAGGGGCCTTCTGGTGCACTACTGGTTCGGGGATGAAGTCCCCTTGGCTGCTGAGGGTCGTTGGGGGCCAAGAACACCTATTGTTGCCACAAGTAAGTCCCCCACAGCGCGATTGCTCAGACCTCGTTGGGGCCTGCCCACTTTCTTAACCACTCTGCAAAGGGTCCTCCTGGCGCACTACTGGTGGAGGGATAAAGATCCCATGGCTGATGAGGGTCGTTGAGGGCTAAGAACCCCTATTGTTGCCATAAGTAAATCCCCCACAGTGGGATTGCTCAGACCCCGTCGGAGGCCATGTCCTCTTTCTCAAACACAGTTGAAAGGGGCCTCCTGGCGCACTACTGGTTGGGGGATGAACTCTAGGGGTGAGCGCACCAGTAAACTCTGCTACATCAGTGGTTGGCTGAGTTTTTGCTAACCTCCCCATTCCAAGCTGAGCACAGAGTGGCAAAACTCCGCAAACTCCCCCGGTGGAGTGGAGTTTACCACCCACCTCTATCAGAGACACACACCCACTCACAGACCCACTCAGACACTCATATACTCACTTACAGCCCCACTCATACTCTCTCACACCCACTTACAAACCTACTCAGACACTCAAATACCCACTGAGACACTCATGCCCTCACTCACACACTTAGGCCCTCATTTTGATGTTGGTCGGAAAGCCTCTGATCTGCGGTCGGAGGCTTTCCGACCGACATCTTCGTTTTCACTTTCGACCGTCGTATTACAATGACGGCGGTCGAAAGTGAAACCGGCCAGTCATTCCGGCTGGCTTCTGACAGGCTCAAGAGCCCGTCGGCCAGTCGGAACCGGCACGTAACCCCTTAAGGACGACGTTTCCACTGTCAGGATTACGATGTTGGTTTCCCACAGGCTTTTCATGTTGAGCTTTCTGACATGAAAAGGCTGTCGGAAAGCAACTTTGGGGGCCCCTAGCAGGGCCCCCTTGCAACAGTGGCCTCTGGTTGGGAGCCTGGGGTGCACTTATGGTGCCCCCTGTCAATCCCTGCACCTAGTGGCAGGCACTGTGAGAATTTTAAAAAACCATAGAAATTCACTGCAAAAACAAAGGTTACAGGGAGGTTAGAGTTCAATCAATCAGTATTCTTATAAAGCGCGACTACTCACCCATGAGGGTCTCAAGGTGCTGGGGGGGGACTGGGTCTGCGGTTCAGTCAAACAGCCAGGTCTTGAGGTCCTTCCTGAATTGCGGCAGCAATGGTGATTGCCTGGGGTGCAGAGGCAGGGTGTTCCAGGTCTTTGCAGCGAGGTAGGAGAAGGATCTTCCTCCAGCCGCGGTCTTGCGGTTCTGTGGGATGATGGCCAGGGCCAGTTTGGAGGAGTGAAGATGTCTGGTGGGAGCGTAGAAGGAGAGGTGGTGGTTGAGGTATGTAGGTCCCGCATTGTGGAGGGCTTTGTAGGTGAGCGTGAGAAACTTGACGGTGATTCTCTTGTTGACAGGAAGCCAGTGAAAGTCTCTCAGGTGGCCGGTGATGTGGTTGCGGCGTGGGATGTTCAGGATGAGTCTGGTGGAGGCGTTCTGGACAGTCTGCAATTTTTTGTAGTTTCTGGGTGGTGCCAGCATAGAGTGTGTTGCCGTAGTCAAGCCTGCTGCTGACGAGTGCCTGGGTGACCGTTTTCCTGAACTAGGTCGGGATCCACTTGAAGTTCTTCTGAAGGAGGCAGAGCATGTGGAAGCAGAAGGATGAAACGGCGTTGATTTGTCGGTTCATTGAGAGCAAGGATTCCAGGATCATGCTGAGGTTTCATGCGTGGTCCGTGGGTGTGGGGGGTTCCGAGCACTGCGGTCCACCAAAAGTCATCCCAGGCAGAGGTGGAGGAGCCAAGGAGGAGCATGACTTTGGCCTTTTTTCTGAGTTAAGCTTGAGGCAGCTGTTCTTCATCCAGGTAGCGACTGCCTTCATCCCGTCGTGGAGGTTCGTCTGTGAGGGAGAGAATCAGCTGGGTGTTGTCAGCGTAGGAGATGATGTTGAGTCCGTGGCTTCTGACGATAGCTGCAAGCGGGGCCATGTAGATATTGAAGAGGGTGGGGCTCAAGGAGGATCCCTGAGGCACTCCGCAGCTGATCTCTGTGGGTTCTGTGTTGAATGGTGGAAGTCTGACTCTCTGCGTTCGGCCGGTGGGGAAGGAGTGGATCCGTTCTAGGGCTTTGTTGTGGATGCTGGCGTCGTGGAGTCTTGCGCAGAGTGTGTGGTGGGAGACGGTGTCGAAGGCAGCTGAGAGGTCCAGGAGGATGAGGGCTGCAGTTTCGCCTTGGTCGAGGAGGGTGCGGATGTCGTCTGTAGAGGTGAGGAGAGAGGTCTCAGTGCTGTGGTTTCTTCTGAAGCCTGATTGGAGAGGTCCAGGATGTTGTTCATTTCAATGAACTTGGACAGTTGGGCGTTGATGGCTTTCTCAATGACTTTGGCTGGGAAGGGGAGAAGAGAGATGGGTCTGTAGTTCTTGAGGTCCGTCGGGTCGGCAGAAGGTTTCTTCAGCAGGGGGTTGATCTCTGTGTGCTTCCAGTCCTTTGGGAAGGTTGCTGACTCGATGGAGCAGTTGATGGTGCGGCAGAGTTCGAGTACGATGGAGGTGCCGGCTCTGTTGAAGATGTGGTGAGGGCAGGGATCCGAGGGGGCTCCGGAGTGGATGCTCTTCATGGTCCTGAAGGTGTCGTCAGAAGTGAGGGTAGTCCAGTTGGTTAGGGTCTGCTGGGGGCTGGAGCCATTGGGTTTGGTGGTTGCGGGTGGGGTGGGTGAGTCTTGGGTTACGAAGCTGTCTTACAACTCCTTGATCTTGCGGTGGAAGAAGGTGGCGAGGTTGTCGCAGAAGTCTTGGGGACGGGGGAATGTCTGCTGTCTCTGTGCTGGGTTTGGGGAATTCTTTGACTACGGCGAAGAGTTCTTTGCTGTTGTATGCGTTGGCGTTGATGTGCTCCTCAATGGCTGCTTTCTTCATTGTTCTGATGAGGCAATGGTGTGCGGTGACGGCGGACTTGAAGGATGTGTGGTCTGTTCTGATCTTGCTGCTCCTCCAGCTGGCTTTCTTGGAGGGCTTTCTTGGAGGGCTGCTTGCCTGAGAGTTTCTTGAGGGGGGCCAGTGTGTTGGCACAGTCGGAGATTCAGTGGTAGAGGTTGCGTGCTGAGGTGTTGGTGTCCGTGGATGTCTGTGGTGGGGTCTTGCTGAGGGAGGTGGTGAGCTGGTCTTCAATGACCTTGTTCTAGCTTCTGCAAGAATTGCGGTGGGTGTGGTGGTGTATGGTGGGTTTGGTGAAGGTGAAGTGGACGCAGTTGTGGTCGAGTCAGTGTGGCTCAGAGGTGTGACTGATGGAGATGTTGTTGCTTGCGAAGAAGATAGGATCGAGCGTGTGTCCTGGTGAGTGGGTCAGAGAAGTGACCAGTTGTTTGAGTTCGATGGTGGCGAGGTTCTGCAGTAGGGATGAGGTGTTGTTGTCTTTGATGTTGTCCAGGTGGAAATTTAGGCAGTCGAGGAGGATTTCGTCCGTTGAGGCGAGAGCATGATGAGCGATTAAGTCAGTTATGACTTCGCTGAAGGCAGTGCGAGGTCCGGGAGGTCTGTGGATGAGGATGCCACAGTGGGTGGCCTGAAATCTGGAAGTGGAGGTACTCCATGTTGGGTGAGTGGTTGTCAGAGCTGGTTGTAAGATGGAGGGTGTCTTTATGTACGATGGCGATGCCTCCTCCCGGTCGCTTGACGCGGTCCTTGTAGATGATTTTGTATCCGTCGGGGATGACGGTTGCGATGTCCGGGGCTGAGCTGGAGTTCATCCAGGTTTCTGTGAAAAAGGCGATGTCGGGGAGATGAAGTTGAGCAGGTCCAAGATCTTGACGGCGTGTCTTTTGAGTGAGCGGGTGTTGAGTAGGATACATCTGAGGTGGTCGTGTCCAGTTCTTGAGGGTCGTGGGGTCGGTGGGTCTGGTGTGCAGAGGCCGGTGAAGGTGCAGTTGCAGGAGCTGCAGGTAAACAGGCCTTGGGTGTTCTTCACAACGTTAGGTGGCAGGCAGAGTGGCGTCCGCTGTTGAGGGCGTGGAGGGTGCTGACATCGTATCGGTGGATGGTACGAGGACCAGGGTCTGTGGTGCTAGGCGTGATCAAGGCGTGGTTCCGGGCAGATGGGCTTGCCTTTGGCGCGCCAGCAGCCCGGATGCACAGCGGCTGCCAAAAAGTAGTGTGAGGGGGAGGCAGGACAGCTGGAGGTGGGAAAGTGGAGCTGGAGGGGGACAAGCAGGGACACAGAGAGGAAAAGGCGCAAAAAGTGACAAAAGTGAAAGAATGTGCCAAAAAGCAGGAAAGATGGAAGGAAGGTAAAGAAAAGGTGACAAAAGTGAAAGAAAGTGACAAATAGCAGAAAAGATGAAAAGAAAGTAAAGAAGAGATCAGAGGAGAAAAAAAGGCAGAAAGCAGAGAGACAGAGGGAACAGCAGCAGCAGAGCATAGATAGAAAATAGAATAAAAAGCAGAAAAATAGGATAAAAAGAGCAGAAATAGGAAATAGAATAAAAATAAACCTTAGAAATTCACTTAAAAAAACAAAGGTTACAGGGACATTATAGTTAGGCTCAGATTTCACTCGTCCAAAACCAGTGAAATCCAACAGTTATAGTTACCTGAGCTAACTATAACTTATGCCCCTGCAATGCACTGCTTATGACCTCACATATTACACCACTCATAACATGGTCAGTGATATCACTGATGACATCACTGATTACATCATCCACAGAACCACTCCCACTCCCACTCACACCCCATTCAACCTCTCATACACCCACTCAAACACATACACAACCATTCACAGACCCATGCAAGTACGTACACAACCACTCACTTATCCATAGAGCCACTCACATACCCACTCACTCAACTCATAGAGCCTGATCATACAACCAGTCACTCACCCACACAGCCACACACACAGCTACACATTCACCCATACAACTACTGATACACCCAGTTATTAACCTATTCAGCCACTCACACACCCACTCACACACCCATACAGCCTCTCAACAAAGACACTCACCCATACAACTACTCACACACTCACTTACACACTCACACAACCACTTACATACCCATTCACACATCCATACAACCACTCACTCACCAATACAGCCAATCCCACAGACACTCGCTCTTCCATACAGCCACTCACATACCAACTCACTTAACCAAACACTCATTCAAACAGCCACTCACTCACCCATACAGCCACTAACACACCCAGTCACTCACTCATACAGCCATTTAGACACCCATTCACACAGCCATGCACTTACCTATCCATACAACCACTGACACACCCATTCACTCACCAATACAGCCACTCACACAGCTACTAATTCACCCACACAGCCACTCAGACACCCACTTATACACCTATACAGCCACTCACACACCCACTCACACACCTGTACAGTCACTTAGACACCCACCCATATGCGGATACACACAGTCACACCGCGACTCACATAAGCTATGTTAAAAAACGTAATCACTCATTAGCAGTACATAAAGTATACCAATGTAACTTTTGTGGTCCCTTACTATATATGTTTAACACACAAAAACATTTAGAAAACACTCACAATCACTGGATGATGTCATCAGTGATGTCATTTGACATGTCATCAGTGATGTCATCAAATATGTCACTGACCATGTCATGAATGATGTAATATGTGAGGTCATAAGCAGTGCATTGTGGGGGTGTAAGTTGTAGTTAGCTCAGGTAACTATAACTGCTGAATTTCACTGGTTTTATTCGAGTGAAATCTGAGCCTAAGAATAGCGTCCCTGTAACCCTTGTTTTTTTCAGTGAATTCTAAGGTTTTTGTTTATTCTATTTCCTAAGTATAACGTCCGTGTAACCTTTGTTTTTTTCAGTGAATTTCTAAGGTTTTTAAAATTCTATTTCCTAACTATAAAGTCCCTGTAACCTTTGTTTTTTTCAGTGAATATATATATATGTGAACAAGACAGGGGATCCTGTCGAAACGCGTTACAGCCCTGTAATGTAACAATAAAACTTACCTGGATTACTGGAACTGCAGTGTTGGTGTCTGGCTTGAAGATTTCGTGTGCCAGAGGTGTTTGTATATATATATATATATATATATATATATATATTCACTGAAAAAACCATAGGTTTTAGGGACAGTTATAGTTACTTGGACATTGCACTCGTACAAAACCCGTGAAATTCCCCGTTATAGTTAGTTCAGCTAACTATAACTCGCGCCCCGCAATGCACTGCTGATGACGTCACATATTACATCACTCATGACATGGTCAGTGACATCACTGATGACATCACTGATGACATCTCAAATGACATCACTGATGACATCATCCAGTGACTGTGTGTTTCTGTAAAGTTTAAATATTTTTAATATATATAGGAAAAGACGTATTGAAGAATGAGTGGGTGTGTAAGTGTCTGTATGGATGATTTAGTAGGTGCGTGACTGACTCTATAAGTGAGTGATTTAACGTATCTTACTGAATGCATGGGTTAGTGACTAATCTGGGTGAATGTCTGTATCCGTCTGTCTGTTGCTGTGTAAGTGGCTGCATGTGTTTGTGAATAGCTAAATGAGTGTCTATATGAGTTATTGAATGCTTGTCTGAGTATCTGTATGGGTGCCTGAGTGTTTGTGTGGGAGGGTGTGTGCAACTCTGTGCATAGATGTGTGAGTGGGTGATTCACTGGGTGGATGGTTTCAAGAGTGCATCTGTGATAGACTGTATGGGTGGGTAAGTGTGTGTAAGAGTGTGTTAGTGAGTGAATGTATGTCCCAGTGGTACATGTGTGAGTAACTACATATGTGAAAGGCAGTATGTATGTGTGTTGGAGTATATAAATAGCTATAAGCAAGAGTGAGTGATTGTGATAGTGGCTGTATGGATGAGTGTGTGCTTGTATCAGTGATTGTATAAGAGCGTAACAATGTGATACTATTTGTATGAGTAAGTGAGCTGGTGTGTGTATAACTGTATAGGTGAGTAAATGGCAGTGTGTTTAATTATTTGCATGACTGACTAGGTGTCTGAGTATCTCTATGGATGAGTGGCGTTGTTTGAGTGTCTATATAGGAGTAAGAGTGCATATGATAGTCCTGTACTGAGTGACCGTAAGTATGAGTGACTGTACGGGTGAGTGAGTGGATGTGTGTGTGTAGACCTAAGAATCAGTGAGTGGGTATGTAGTTATTGGTGTTGGAGTGTCTATGGTTTTGCGAATGGCAGTCTGTAATTTAGAGTGGGTGTATCAAAGATTATATTAGGGTGTGAGGAGGTGCATCAGATTATCACGTGGATGATGTCATCAGTGATGTCATTTGAGATGTCATCAGTGATGTCATCAGTGATGTCACTGACCATGTCATGAGTGATGTAATATGTGACGTCATCAGCAGTGCATTGCGGGCGCGAGTTATAGTTAGCTGAACTAACTATAACGGGGAATTTCACGGGTTTTGTACGAGTGCAATGTCCAAGTAACTATAACTGTCCCTAAAACCTATGGTTTTTTCAGTGAATTTCAAAGGTTTTTAAATGCTAATTTGTAACTATAACGTGTCTGAAACCTATGGTTTTTTCAGTGAATTTCAAAGGTTTTTTAAATGCTAATTTGTAACTATAACGTGTCTGAAACCTATGGTTTTTTCAGTGAATTTGAAAGGTTTTTTAAATGCTAATTTCTAACTATAACGTGCCTGATACCTACGGTTTTTTCAGTGAATTTCAAAGGTTTTGTAAATGACAATTTTTAAATGTATTAATTGTTATATTAATTTTTTTCATACTGATTTACTACATTTTTAGAAACAATTTTTTTTTACATATTTTATTTTTTAAATTACATTGTAATTACATTATACATTACATTACAAAAAATACTTTCTCAGAATGAATTACTTTAGTTTAAATACTTTGCACATAGGCAATAGACTTTTAAGTACAGTAGTTACAGTTGTTGCAATGGGCAACACATTTTCAAACACAATGCAACATTCAGCTCAATGTGAATTTCTAGTTAAATGCAATTAGTTACTTTATGGATTACTTTTCTAACCACAGGACTGGATCCTAGATTCAGTCCTGGTACATCTCCTGTAAACAGTTGAGTAAAAGCGTTTTGGTTACAGTCGTGATTTTTAAGGAATATTATTGTATTTTAAAAGTTGACACTTAGAAACTTTTTCTCATAGAATCACCAATGTTATCCTATGGAAGGAAATTCACTTAGCAGGTAAAAACTGTTATCGTTACTTTTTCTTACTCCGTGTTGGATCCTGGATCCAGCACTGGTGCATCTCCTGTAAACAGTTGAAAGAATGCGTTTAAGTCATACAGGTGATTTTTAAGGAATATTTGTAGTTTGTAAAAATCAACACTTTGAAACTTTTTTGCTGAAAACCAGACAATGGATTCCTATGGAAGAAAATATAAGTTACTGGTAAGTACGGTTACAATTACTTTTCAGGGTCAGTGCTGGGCTAAAAGAGGCAGCACTGGGTTCTCTCCTGATAACAGGTGAGTAAATTGGTATTCGTACTTTGGTTGATTTTAGAGGAATATTATAAAGTTCAAAAACTCCACACTTAGAAGAATTTCCAAGTGAAACCAGTCAATGTTAGCCTATGAAGGTAATTCAAGTTACTGGTAAGTACGGTTAAAATTACTTTTCAGGATTAGTACTGGGCTGAAAGATGCAGCACTGAGGTCTCTCCTGATAACAGGTCAGTAAATCGGAATTCGTATTTCGGCTGATTTTAGAGGAATATTTTAAAGTTCCAAAACTCCACACTTAGAAGAATTTCCAAGTGAAACCAGTCAATGTTAGCCTATGGAAGGAAATTCAAGTTACTGGTAAGTACGGTTAAAATTACTTTTCAGGACCAGTACTGGGCTGAAAGATACAGCACTGAGGTCTCTCCTTATAACAGGTGAGTAAATCGGAATTCGTATTTCGGCTGATTTTAGAGGAATATTTGTATGTTTCAAAAATCAACACTTAGAAACTTTTTCAGCAAAAAGCAGGCAATGATATCCTATGGAAGGAAATTCAAGTTACTGGTAAGTACGGTTAAAATTACTTTTGAGGATCAGTACTGGGCTGAAAGATGCAGCACTGAGGTCTCTCCTGATAACAGGTGAGTAAATCGGAATTCGTATTTCGGATGATTTTAGAAGAATATTTGCACAATGGTGAAGGGAGGGGGCGGGGCCTGAGGTGACATCTGTGCAAACGCGCCCCGTGGCGCGTTTTAAATTGGGGGATTAAGTCCCCTTGAATCCTGAGGGTCCCTAGGGGCCAACTAGCCCACCAGGAACCTCCAATATGCGCCAGGGGCTGCGTTGCAGAGACGTGTAGAGAGGCCACACCCCTTTTACACCTCTCTGCAACGCTGCTCTGTGGCGCTTTCTGGATGTACCTGTTGGGCTAGTTGGCCCCCAGGGACCCTCAGGATTGAAGGGGATTTAATTCCCCATCTTAAAACGCGCCACGGGGCCTGTTTGCACACATGTCACCTGAAGCCCCGCCCCTCCCTTCACCACTGTGCAAACGCGCCCCGTGGCGCGTTTTAAGTTGGGGGATTAAGTCCCCTTGAATCCTGAGGGTCCCCGGAGTCCAACTAGCCCACCATATACCTCCAAAAGCGCCACAGAGCTGCGTTGCAGAGAGGTGTAAAAGGGGTGTGGCCTCTCTACACGTCTCTGCAACGCAGCCCCTGGCGCATATTGGAGGTTCCTGGTGGGCTAGTTGGCCCCAGGGACCCCCAGTATTCAAGGGGAATTCGTTCCCTCTCTGCAAACGCGCCAGGGCGCGTTTGCAGAATGGTGAAGGAAGGGGCGGGGCCTGCGGGCCCGATCGTTTTTTTTTTTTTTTTGTCCCCTGAAGGGGGCTGTGTGGCCCCCTTCCTTTTTCCTGTTTTTTGTCCCTGGGGACCCCATCCCCCAGGGCCTTACCCCTTTTTTAAATTTAATTTTATTTAAAAAACGGGAAGGGGGCCGCGTGGCCCCCCTTCCCTGGGCCTGTATTGGCCCCGGGGACCCATCCCCGGGGCATGGCCTTTTTTATTTTCTTGGGAGGGGGCTGCGTGGCCCCCTCCTCAGGCCATTTAAGGCCCCGGGGACCCCATCCCCCGGGGCCGGCCTTTCCATTTTTTTTTTTTTTCTTTTTTGGGGAGGCGGGCCGCGTGGCCCCCTCCTGGGCCACTACTTGCCCCGGGGACCCCATCCCACGGGGCTGGCCCTCTCCGTTGGGGACTGTGGGGGGTCCCCAATCCCCCACAGTCCCGCCGGCTCCCCACGTCCCTTGGGAGCCGGCATTGCTGTTCCACATGGGGAGCAGCTGACATGCTGCTCCCCATGTGGAAAAGCAATCGGCTTTGGATATTGGAAGAGAGCAGGTTTCCTGCTCTCTCTTCCAATATCCAAAGCAGTTTGCTATGGCAGGATGGGAGCCGCGAGGCTCCCGTCCTGCCATAGCAAACTACAGTGTCCCGGGGTAGGCACCCGGGACACTGCAGGAGCCGGCCCTGGGGGTGGTGGTCCCCAGGGCCATCAAGGGCTCCAGGAGGGGGCCGCGCGGCCCCCTCCCTACATCAGCACAGCCCCGGGGAGGTGGTGGTCCCCGGGGCTTCGGGGTCCAAAACGGACCCCCATTTTAATTTGTTAGTGCCCCGGGAGGTGGCGGTCCCGGGCGTGTGGGGGCTGGAGCCCCCACACAGGTTGTTTAATTTTTTTAAAAAGCCCCGGGGAGGTGGTGGTCCTCGGGGCTGCGGGAGGGCTCAGAGCCCTCCCGCACCATTTTAAAAGAAAGCCCCGGGGGTGGCGGTCCCCGGGGCTTGGGGGCCCTTTGAGGCCCCCACACATAAAATTAAACCCCCCACCATGCCCCCGGGACTTGGGCCACCCGGGGCAAAATACAATCGAAGCGCGGGAGACCGCGCTTCGATTTTTTTTTTCCGGCAGGATTCGCGCACCCTGAGCGCATCCTGCCGATTTTTTTTAATTTTTTAAAAAAAATTTTTTGCCCAGGGGGTCCTTGTGGGACCCCCCCTTTGTGCGCTTTGCACACTTGTTTCTGTCCCTCGGTTCTACCGAGGGACAAAATGGCTGCCAACATTTCCTGAATCGGAATGTTGACAGCCAGCTGACAGCCAATTAACATGCAGCTCGTGATCGGGACGGTGCGCGCAGGGTGCGCTCAGGGTGCGCGAATCCTCCGTGCCCATAGATATATATGTACTTTTACTTTTGATTTTCTCAGCAACTACTGAACGGATTTACACCATTTAACAAAAGGGTTCTTTCTGAACCAAGAACTACCTCTTTGCCAAATTTGGTGTAATTCCGTTCAGCATTTCGGGCTGTAGCCGTGTCTAAAGTTTCCTATGGAAAATTGCATGGGGAAAACACGTTTTGGGACCCCCTTTTTCTCGGCCCCCGCTTGACGAATCCCCCGAGACTTTCAGGGTAGGAGCGGACCGGAGCGCCCCACAAAGTTTGAAAATTTTGCGAAGATACGTCAACCGGCAAGAGAGTTATTTCAAATAGAATGTCGCGGATTTCCTATGGATAATAGGTTGTAACTATAACTATCTACTGGCGACCGCCAGTAGATTATATATATATATATATATATATATATATATATATATATATATAAAAATTCAAAAGCACCAACTTCTATAAATGGAGAGAACTCTTAGAAAGAAAACAGAACTCCTCTGTGCAGTATAAATTGTACCTGCTGCCTTACAATAACTAAAAATAACTAAAGAATTGCAGAAATAAACGGAAATGCAGCTAGATAGTCGTACTCCTAACGACTTAAGAAAGCAAGGAGACTATCCCTTTAATAATTCAACAACCTTCCCTATCTCATCATGCCTTGTGCTGGCAGTTCCTAGAGATTCTAGTTCTTTTGACAGCAACGACATTCAGACTGATCTTCAACAAGCTTGCTCCTAAGAAACTCATTTAGGACGAGGAGGACAGGAAGTTGTCTATGACTTCAGTGAGGATACCTACTATACAGAACTAGGATGTGATAGTAATTAGAAAGGTGCTGCGTGTATCAGCTCAAATCGAGCAGCCAGTAACCTGGATAAAACTACATTCAGCTTCCGAGGGAGAGATGGTTTTCCAGTGGGAGAAAAAAAAAAAATTTGTGGGGGGAAAAACAATTTTTATTGATTTTATGATAAACAATAACAGTGCACCGAGCGTAGCGTACCTATTCATCACTATATGTAGGAAAGTAGGATCTGCTTTTATGGTTACCCCCACTTTTTGCCTGGTGCTAAGCTGTTATTGACTAGTCTGACTGGGATCCTGCTAATCAGGGCCCCAGTCTCTCTGCTTTCTCCCTTAAATTGTTGTGTTCAGTACTTGGGTACATCCCAGATTGGATACTGGGGTACCCTTATCAGTCCCTAGTATATGGTACTAAGGTACCCAGGGCATAGGTACCCCAGATGTCCCCCATGGGCTGAAGCATGCATTATACCACCCATGGGAGACCATTCAAAATGGAACTACAGGCCTGCCATTGCAGCCTGTGTAAGATGGTGCTAGCACCACTTACTAAAGATATAGGTTTCCTATATCTAGGGTCACTGCACCTAAAACCTATAAGTCACCCCTATAGCAGGCCTTTGCAATCCTGAAGGCAGGGTGCTTGGTTTTAAGTGTGATGGTGCCCCTGCATGACCAGGACACCCCTACAGCCTACAGAGTCTATTCTCCCGGGTTGTAAGTGAAGCAGCCATATACTATATAGAGGGGCACCGCGTAATTACGCGATGACCATCTCGAAACTGGCTGCAACGAATCCTATCATGTTTGGTATCAAACATGTTGGAATCATACCCCCACACCATAAACGATGTGGGAGGTACATGTTGGACTCATACCCCCACACCGTAAAAGGTGTGGGAGGTATGATTCCAAGCACTGGAAGAGCCCTCAGTTAGGCTCTCAGTGTTCCTGGTGCCAGCCTTCTAGATCCAGACAGCACAAAATGGTTGCTGCCGACCAGAGACAAGATTCTGCCCTGCAGCTGCTGAGCCAAGCTCAAGCAGGGGAAGGCAGAACAATAGGCATCCTGTCACAGGGAGGTGTGACCACCTCTCAGACAGGATTTAATGTATTGGGGCCGGGTGGGTGCGCTTGCTAGTGCCACTTAGTCTGCATGAGGGGCACATTTGCTGTCCCCATGCATAGTCCAGTTCAAACCAGCTCTGGGAGCCGTTGGCTCCCTCTCTGGTGCGAAACTGGATAAAGGACATGGGATTAACCTCCCCCTGTCCAAACCCTCCACAGCTCTTGAGGCCTGCCCTGCCCTCTCACTGAGTTTGAGGCCAGTATCCCTCGTGGGGGCTGCAATAACTGAACCCCTGTGCACCGAGTCAACTTGCAGGTGCAAAGGCTTGTTGGCTTCCTTCTAAGAAGATCTTCGGGCTCCAAGTAGCCCCCACCTCAAGCATCTCCAGTGACCAGAATCTTCAGCCATACTGCATCGTGTGCATCGTAGCCTGCATCTTTTGGTGAGCTGCTTGAGGTCCTCTCGCGACTCCAGTGCCTCCGGCCTGTGGGTCCATTTGAGGGTCACTTTTGTTTCCTTTAGGCTCCCCTGATTTCTCTGGGACTGCCCTGACTCCTCTGCTTGTGGTAAGTCCCCTGGACCTTGCTGGTCTTTGACTTCTGCATTGGTTGCATTTGCCAAGGCTTGTTGGTGCTCCCGCCGGACATCGACCCCTCTGCACTCAACATCCGACGTGGGACAGCTCGTGCATGGCTCCTGGTTGTCCTCAGCATCGCCTGGTCCTCACAGCTGCAGAGTCAAGGTCCTCGTCAACTCTCCTGCAACTCCCGACATTGGTGGGCATTTGTCTTCCAGATCACCTGGTCACTCCTGAGTGACATAGACTATGTCCCCTTTGCTTGCAGGTACCTCTCAACTAGAATCCACCTTCGGATTCCACCGGACACTTTCTCCTCCGTCAGCAGCGGCACTTTCCTGAAGTCCTCCATTGGGTTTGACGGCGGTTTCCGAACCCACTTCACACCTATGCACTCCGCTCCCCTGGCGTAGGTAACGTGGGTACTAGGGTATCCACGGGTGGGGTGGCTCTCCAACCTTCTGTCTTCCACAGGGTTTCTTCAGGGTCCACTAGGAAGGGTCCTTTTTCTTTAAAACTCCAACCGCAACTTACACGTTGATTTGTACGGAGCACGCGGTCGTGTTCCCACACTGTACACGCTCTCCGTGGGGTTCCTAGTCACTCACCTTGGGTGGTTCCTTGGGTCCCCAGCACTTCTACGTCCTCTCGACATTGTCTTGACCTGAGTCGTGGTTCTTATACCACTTTCTTAGTATATGGTTTGGTCCCCCGCTGGGGCCCACTGTGTATTTCTTGCTATTTACTGTATTTCTATGCAAAGTATTGTGTACATTGTGTTTATCTCTGGATAGGAGAATCTAAACATGTTAGAGAGCATTATATAATAAATACATATTTTTATAAATACCTAGTGTGTTTCTTTTTCATTTAATCTATACTATAAGATTTCATTCTGGTAAAACAACCTGCTTTGCACTCCTTCTGGACTAAGCCTGAAGGCTGCACAGCTACCACTTAGAGAGCTTTCTAAGGTTGTCTAAGACCTCTTAAATCACCATAAGGGTTGTCTGGACTGGTGCAGGGTGCCCACTTACATGAGGGGACATCATATACCAGGCCAGCTTCTCACACTATATCATAGCACAAGACGAAGAAATCAGACTGTAGAACCATCTCCATACAGAAGTCATTAACGTCGTATACAATATAGTAGCAAGACATGTCCCCCTTTTCTGTGAACATACTTTGGGATAAACAACATCCCATGCTCCGCGGGCCCCCTCCGCCACCCATGGTCAGCCCCTATGCGGTTCCAGTTGGATCCCCCTGCATCCAGCCCATTTCTTCCAGATCTTAAAGCGTTTCTGGGGACAACTTTGTGACAGATATATTGGACGTTCTATGTTATGTTATGTTAAGAAATTTTTAAAGCGCGTGATTACCAAAGGTGTCTTGGTGCTGTCAGAAGAGGCAGGTGAGTGGAGACTTAGATGTTAAATAGCCAGGTTTTTATCTCCTTCCTAAATGATGTTAATGAAGGAATAGCTCTGAGGTGGGGTGGGAGGCTGTTCCAGAGTTTGATAGTATTGAGGACTATACCTCTGCCGCCCCATTGCATCTTCTTAAATGTCGGAACAACTAATAGATTGGCATTGGCCTATCTGAGTTCTCTGTTGGGCTTGTATCTCTTGAAAGCCGACCTGAGGAATTCTGGGCCTGAGTTATGCAGTCCTTTGTGGGCCAAGCAGAGGACTTTAAACTTAGCCCGGCTGCGCATGGGAAGCCAGTGCAGCTTGCTAAGTCCCTGCTTAATGGAATGGGATTTAGGAAGATTAAAAATCAATCTTGCTGCAGCATTTTGGACTAGTTGTAGTCGACTCATATGTTTTTCTAAAACGGTTAGATAAAGACTATTACAATAGTCCAGCCTGGGAAGTACAAGCAGGATTATTAAAGTTTTTCTGTGGCTGTCTGGAATGAAAGGAAGAATTTTTCTTATCATTTTTATGATATAGTAAGCTGCGGATGTGACAGATGATATTTGCACGCTCATATTAAGGTTATCATCAATGATGATTCCCAAATTCTTCGCTTTAGTGACAGGGTGAGGGGGTTGTGGCAAATTATCAGGCCACCAAATGGTGTACCAAGCCGGGGAGGGATTGCCGAACACCATAATCTTGGTTTTCCGTGCATTAAGCTTCAGGCAATGCCCACTCATCCAGCCACTGATTGCCTTGATGCAGTTACAGCATCTTAGGGGGCCTGACGAGTCATTATGAGCTGCTGCAATTATTAGCTGAGTGTCATCTGCATACGAAGTTACCTCCAGATTGAAACTTCTTATGAGCGGGGCCAGTTTTGCTACATAAACGTTAAAAAGCGTGAGGCTAAGGGACGACCCCTGTAGGAGAGTAGCATCTGCTTCTTATAGTTACCCCCACTTTTTGCTGATGTTTCACTGTTTTTCGACTTAGCCAGACTGAGGCCCTGCTAATCAGGACCCCAGTCTATCTGCTTTCTACTCTAAATTGATTGTATGTACTTTAGGTACACTCCAGATTGGATTCTGGGGTGCCCTTGTGAGTCCTTAGTATATGGTATATTATGTACCCAGGGCATAGGTACCCCAGAAGCCTACCAGGGGCTGCAGCATGTATTGTGCCACCCCTGGGAAGCCTTTTAAAATGACACAAGAGGTCTGTTACAGCAGCCTGTGTAAGGTGGTGTATCCACCTCTTACTGAGATATAGGTTCCCTATATCTCTCCATATCACTGCACATGTAAACCTATCAGTCACCCCTATGGCAGGCCTTAACAATCCTGAAGGCAGGGTGCTGGGTTTCATGTTAGAGGGTGCCCATGCATGAGCAGAGCCCCTCTGCAGCTTTCGGAATCTTTATTCCGGGGTTGTTTGTGATGCAGCCAGACCATATACTCTTAAGTGCATTATAACCCCGCGGTAAATGCTAACTTGAGAATGGATGCATGGAAAACTGTTGTGTTTGGTGTCAAATACCTTGGAATCATTCCTCCACCCCAGTACTGGGGTGGGAGGTATGATTCCTCCCTTCTAGAGGGAGCAACATGGCATCACCGGTACACCCGGTACCAGCTTAACAGAACCCTGGCATCACAAAATGGATGCCGCAGCCACAGACACGAGTCTGCCCTCCTGCTGCTGGACGAAACTCCGGCAGGGGAGGCCTGGACAATAGGTTTCCTGTCACAGGGAGGTGTGACCACCTCCCAGACAGGCTTTAGTGTATTGGGGCTGGGTGGGTGCACTCTCAGAGTGTTTTGAAGTCTGCACTGTAGGCACATTTGGTGTCCCTGTGCATAGTCCAGCTCAAACCGGTTGCAGGGGCACACAGCCCCTGCTCTGGCGCGAAACTGGACAAAGGAAATGGGTGTAGCCACCCCTCTTTCCAGACCCTCCCATAGGTGGGTCCCCAGAGTTTGTCCCACCCCTTCCTTGGGTATAAAGTAGGAAACCCTGACTACAGGACTTTAGATTACAGCTGGACTAAACTCTGTTACCAGAAACCAAGTACTTCGACGATCTACACTACGCTGGATGACTGAAGAATCTCCCTTGGAGTAAAGGAGTTACTACCCTGCAAGGCAGGCACCTTTAACGCAACTGACCGGTTGGCATCTCCAAAGCTCCTGCGGACTCCAAAGAACATTGCCACACAGGAGGTGGGTTTTCCGAGGTCTCTGAGGTTGATCTGTGCCCACAGCAAGTCTGAGGCCCGTATCCCTTGTGGAGACCGTGCAACCCGAACCCCTGGACACCTCAACCATTTGCAGAAGCATCAGCTTTCCGGCGACCCCTGAGGCTGAGCTTTGGGTTACTTGTAGCCCTGACCCCGAGCACTAATTACACTGAAGATTGCAGGCCTACACTCAACGAGTGTTCCGTGGGCTGCCATTTTGTGATTCCTCTTGAGGTCCCTTTGCGATCCCTGGTCCGTTGACCTGTGGGTCCCCAAGAAGGCAACTCTAACTTTTATTGGGCTTCCCTGGTTGCTCCAGACGTGCCCTGACTCTCCATCGCTTGGGGAGTCCCCAGGACCTTGCTGTTCTACACAGAAGCATCTTTTCTCTTCCTGCATGGGTTGCTGTTACCAAGGCTTGTTGTGGTCAATCTGATCACCGATACCCCAGCACTCGACATCCTTTGTGGGACAGCTCGAATCCGGCTCCTGGTCATCGTCGACATCTCCAGGACCCCGTGGCTGCAGAGTCAAGCTTCACCTCTTCGTACCTGAAGCACCCGACATCGGTGGGCATTCGATTGCTCCGCTCCTGGTCCATGGCCAGTGACCCAGACTCTGTCCCCTCTGCTTTCAGGTTCTTCACATCTTCGATCCAGGCTTGGATCCACCCGGACACTTTTCTCCTTCACGGCAGCAGCACTTTGCAGCAGATCGCCATTGAAAACGACGACGATTCCCGACACCCTTTGACACCTATGCATCCGGCTTCCCTGGGTGAGGTAACTCGAGTACTCCGGTGCTCACGTGGGTGTTGGCCCTAGAACCCCTTAAGTCTCAAGGGGTTTGCTGAAAGTCCTCTCCTAAGTGTCCTTTATCTTTAAAATTCCAACCGCGACTTTCCGCATTGAATCCTACGGCGCTCGCGGCTGTGTTCTCACACTGCACACATCCCCCGTGGGTCTCCTGTGTCACTACCTTGGGTGGTTCCTTGGGGTCCCAGCGATTCTACGTGCTCTAGGCACTGTGTCTAGTCAAGTCGTGGTTCTTATACCACTTTCTTAATATATGGTTTGGTCCCCCCCTGGGGCCCAGTGTATATTGTGCTATATACTGTTGTTTTAATACTGTGATATTGTGTATCTTGAACTCTAATCTCATAAAGAGATTAGTAGTTAGTGTTTAGAAATAAATACATATATTTTATATATATACCTTGTGTGGTTCTCCTTTCATTTAGTTATTCAAGAGGTTATAATCTGGTAAACCAAGCTGCTTTACACTCCTTCAAGACTTAGCCTGAAGGCTGCTCTCCATAGCTACCACTAGGATAGCTTTCAATAAAGGTTGTCTTTAAACCTATCATCAATAAGGGTCGTTTGGACTGGTGCAAGG
Organism: Calotriton arnoldi; assembly: GCA_963921515.1. Classification (NCBI taxonomy): domain Eukaryota; kingdom Metazoa; phylum Chordata; class Amphibia; order Caudata; family Salamandridae; genus Calotriton; species Calotriton arnoldi. Next base: position 192,742 of record CAWUFW010016382.1, on the reverse strand, counting down.
TGCTTACTATAACTAGTGGACAGCATATGCCAGGCCAACTTCTCACATTGGTGTGCAGCGGTTGGATTCAAGCTTGCTATTGCTTTACCAGATAATCTCTTTGAAGTGACTAACTGAAAACCACTATAGGTACATAGGTACATATAAATCAAGTTTAGAATACAGTAAGTTCTACTGAACTTAGAGTTGTGTGTCAAGGGCTTAGCACACCCTTTCTACAACTCAAGAGAGTTTCAGTTCCCACTAGAGTAGGTAGGTGCATACACCACACCACACTAGAATGTCTTCAAGGCCTGAAGTCAGTGACTCCTTGCTCACTAGGTATGACAATCTCACATTCCAGGAATTGAGAAATATGTGTACCTCTAGGAGACTGAAAACAGGGAGACATGCAAGCACTCAACACCTCATAGAGGCTTTGCTGTTAGATGACCTCAGAAAGACACCAGGGTCTGATGAGGCAGGCAAGTTGGGTGGGGCAGTAGAAGAGGAAAGGCCAGGTAGTGAAGACTACTATGACCCAGACTCTGATGCTGGCCAGGGGGATCAAAATGATTCCCACCTGGAAAATCCAATTCTTCCTGAAGGTGAGGAAGGAGACCCCAGTGGGGTTCTCTTTACCCCACCTGGAAGGGTTAATAGTCTACCAAGAAGATCAAGATCTCCTTCTCAGGAATCTAATCATTCTGGTACTTCTATAGGGTCCTCTGCTTCTCATAAAAGGGCATCCTCTTATGAGAAGAAATGCCAACTGCTTGAGTTTGAGAAAGCTAAGCTAAGAATCAAGAGAGAGCAATTGGCGTTAGACAGGGAATCCCTGGAGCTTCACAAAGCTTCACAGAAATTGGGACTAGGGTCCCATGGTGGCAGCAGCACTGTCCCTAGAGGTAGAGATCATACTCATGACCATAGGAACCTGAACAAGATTGTCCCTCCCTACCAGAGTGGGGATGACATCCACAAATGGATAACTGCACTGGAGAGGGCCTGTAAGGTACAGAGGGTCCCTCAGGAGCAGTGGGCAGCAATCTTGTGGCTCTCCTTTGCAGACAAAGGTAGAGACAAGCTCCTCACTGTAAGAGAAGAGGATGCTGACAATTACAAAGTCCTGAAGAGTGCTCTGATTGAAGGGTTTGTCCTAACCACTGAACAATACAGGTTAAAGTTCAGAGATACCCAAAAGGCACAGACTCAGGACTGGGTTGACTTTGTTGATTGTGCTACTAAGGCTCTGGAAGGCTGGTTACTTGGCAGTAAGGTGTGTGATTTCAAAGGATTGTATAATTGTATAATTGTATAATTTAATCATGAGTGTCGTGTGGTTTGTGGACTCATGGTCTGCAATGCCAAGTTAGCTTAGGCCTGGCTGCCATGATGCCTCTTTGCGCACGTTACTTTGTGCCTTTGTTTTTCCTGCCTCTGCTTGTGCCTGGCTATTTGAGAACTGTTTGCCTTTCACCTTTCCTCCTGTTCCCTTTGGATTGCGTCTGCACATCATGTACAAGGTCGAAAAACAATGTCCCTTGTTCTTGCTGATCTGGTCAGCCCCTCGCACTTAGACATAACACTGAATGCAGCTGCACTGGAGAAATTCGTGTGCTTTTAATATTGTGATTTTCACTGTTAGAGACACTTGGAGAAAAACCTTTCCAGAGAGAAGAGCTGTGCTTGTCTCATGATGTAAACCTTGCATCTAGATATTGAGGTATGAGGGTCTGCCCGACAAAGCCCAGAGGTCTTCTATTTTTATAATAAACTAGTTAATAGCACGGGGAGGGTGGTATGGTCATTTAGCCCTATATCCACTGCTTTATGAAATGCTTTACCCGTTTGTATTCTATGGAATTGTAACTATGCTTATTATTTTATTCTTATGCAATATGCTTATAGTACTGGCACGTGTACTGTATCTTAGAGCACGATAGTTGAAATAAACATTTTAAACTATACTGTGTCTCTTATTACGCATGTTGTGGACAGGTATGAGTGAGTTATGAAATGGTGTCCTTGCTCCCGCGAGTCCTGAGAGAGAGAGACCGTGTTCTGGGTTGTGTAATCATTGGTTCTATCGTTGCTAATGAGACGCTAAAGCTAGTCGGATTGGGATTGTGGGTACTAAGGTGTATGGTTGGCTCACCACTATACTCCGAGGTCCTATTATCCTGTGCATAGCTCTGTGTATGTGCAGAACCCCTACAACATGGCGCCACCAACGAAGTGGGCTGCTTATCTGCGAGACGCTTGAGTAGTTCTTGTGCTTGTCCACAACACCCTTTGCAGACGCTTCCAGAGGCGTGTGTGAGGGCGATACCTCCTATATTGACGTTTTTATAGGTTCTTTCAAACTTGAAGTTGTTAAAAGGTGTTTAAACACAACCCTATATTGTGCTGCCTCCTACTAGGTTGTCGAATACTTTTTAGCCTTAAATGGCTGTCCAAATTGCGGCACATAGCCGCGCAGCGCTCAAAGCTCATTTGACAGAGTATGGAGTGCCTGACGCGGGTGTCGATCGGATCTTTGTGGTACAAGCGGATCCTGCTTCCACTTTGAGGTGTTTTACTCTTGGATCACCTTTCCGGCGGTGGATGGGACTGATACTTTGTTCCATGAATATACAGCCACCGCAATTCCTAATGTCTATAGGCCTTATAGGAATCTTGAAGTACCGCTCACGGCGTGGCAACACCGTGTTTGGTTTGATGGCGCCCTCCCCCAACCGATTACCTCGGTTCGTTTAGGCCCCTTATCGATTGAAGGGGCCACTTGCCCCCACATCCGCGTTATATGACGCTTCCAGTCGCTGACCTGCGTAATTTGAATTCGTCTTTAATACGTGTGCTTAGAGCTTTAGTACAGTATGTTACAGGCAACATCCAGGCAGCCCCGCCTGGTGTTGCAGCGCATCCAGCTGGACTGGGCTGTGTAACCATAAGTCCCGTCATGGTTAATTCGGTGATGGGCAAGCGCCCACAAAATAAGGACGATTTACCTTATTGGCTTGCAGAGAAATTTGACCAGCTGGAGGCAGTTTTTCCGAATACTTCTCCTGTGGAAAAACACAGGATATTGACGATTAGTTTGCCAAAAGACTTGATCCCCGAGTTGGCAGAATGCAACAACTGGGGTAAGGTATTCGCAGCAGTATATGCAAAGTGTTTCGGCACTCCTTCCATGACAGTTCTCCCCTCTGTAATTAAACGAGTACAGGATGAGCATGGCCCTGAAGCGGCTGTGGAATTAGGGATGAGGCTGGTGGGAGTGTTCGATGTAGTGGCTGATTTGATCCTTGCGAATGTCAAGGGCGATGCAGTTAACTTTCAAGTAGCTAATGCTTTGGCTTTGATCCCAGAACCGGACAAGCCGCGCGAATTACCGAAAATTATTGCACAGGCTTACAAAACCATTGGCCGCAATAGCCTGGGAGTCAAGCCTTTTGCTAAAACGCAAACTCAATCACAACCACAACCAAAAACTCAATCTGAGAAAGATGAGAAACCGTTCTTTACTAAAAAGAGCTGGAGGTTGAAAAAACAGGGTAAGCAACAGCAGAAGAAGCCAGGGTCGCGAGGCGCATCCCCAGTTTCAGTATCTTCTGAACGCACATATGATTTGCGCGATAGGGCGAGAATAAAATCTCCAGAGAGATTTCAAGTCCCTGATCCGCGTTCTCCTCGTTCTCCACAGGCACCGTCAACCTCCCAGACAGGTGGAGGAGATCGCCAGGATAGAGGCAGGGGTCGAGAGGCTCCACAGGGACGAGACCAACCTCGACAACAAGTCCGAGGGAAGCCAGAAGAATTTCAACGTTCTCGCCCACAGTTTCAGAAGAAAAAAGTTGCAGCTGTAACAGCGAGGTATGCCACAGACGGTGAGAACGAGACTCCTGAATTGGACGTGGGCAGTGACGCTCCTCGACAGCACCGCAGAAGTTACCATAGTGCGGGAGGCACTACGTCCTCATGTGGAGGCGACAGCAACTGATACATTCATTACTGTCGAGACAGCAGACACCAGAGTGGCACCCCCTGACAGACTATATAATATTGTCATTCAAATTGAGGGTGACATACAGCGTGTTATTAAAGGGATTTTTTGGGAGAATCTGACCTCTTCTTACGACATTTTGTTAGCTGAGGCGGATTGGCCGCCCCCATTCGTACTTTCTGCGCGTAGAGGGGAGGAGGTAATCCTTCCGAGCTTTTCTCGTCATGTCCCCAAGGACAAAGCGGAGGCTCTCGCAGCTGAGTGGGCTGTGTCCCTGGCTCCGGCGTTATACCGCAACCACATGGGCTGGGATGAAGACTCTCCCCCCCATGATATTTCTTTGTGGTCGCTGCCACAGCCACAACCCCAATATCCCATCAAGCGGGAAGCTAAAGGTCCCGTTTCCGAAATTCTGACACAGTTAGAATATCAAGGAGTAATTGAAACATGCGTGTCACCTATGAATAATCCCCTTTTTGCGGTTTCTAAACCCGATGGATCGTACCGCCTAGTATTGGATTACCGGCATTTGAACTCTCATTGTCGGACCTTTGCAGTGCAAAATACCCATAGTTCTGCGCTTGTAGACAGTCTTGTTCGTAAAAAATATAAAACGACACTTGACCTATCCAATGGATTTTACACGCACAACTTAGCCCCGGAGTGTAGCCAATGGAGCGCTTTCACTTCCGGTGGTAAATAATTCAAATTCCGGCGTTTACCCATGGGCTACAAAAACAGTCCTGGTGTATTCGCCGCCCGTGTTGTCTCTTTGTTGGACAACATAGACCCAGATGCGTGTTCGTACGTCGACGATATCTATCTGACAGACGACGAGTTATGGCCGCATCTTTCCCGAGTGGACCGCATTATTCTTGAATTTGCGGTCTTAGGATACAAATTTAATTTTGCCAAATCTCACATTGCTGAATTTACCGTTTTGTTTTTGGGCTATGAGCTCAACAATGAAGGTAAGGGCTTAGCTCCCCATTTCTTGGAGAAATGCGCACTCTTGTGCCCTCCAACCACTCTGAAGAGACTTCAGTCTTTACTGGGTTTCCTAAATTTCGGGCGTACATACATTCCCGAATACGCCCAGTGTATTAAGCCTCTTTATGCCTTGATACAACCTAACTTTTCGAAGTCATGCTGGCTTCCCGAGCATTCCTCTATACTGCAGTCTTTGCAGTCTGATCTACTTGAATCTAAATTCTTGTTGACGCGTGACAACCACACAAACCTGGTGATTAGAATCGTTCCAGGGGGAGTGGGTTTCACTTACTTAACCTTTAACGAAGGTGACACAGTACCGATTGCATACAAGTCACATCTTTACACTTCTGCAGAAATGCGCTTTTCCTCTGTGGAGAAAGTTTTGACAGCAGTGCAAATGGCGATTCTAAAGGAACGCGCACTTGCACAGGGAAAACGCATTTTGGTGGTAACACCATATCCTGCCCTTGAGGCAGTGATGAAAGCCAGTGTACCGAACTCTAAGGCTTTGCACCCCCGTTGGATACAATGGGCTACATCTCTGACATTTCCGGATGTCACGTTTATCTTTGATTCTTCACTTCAGACACAGGAGTTTTTACAGTATGAATTTGTTCATCCTCCTCCTCTGTCTTTGCTACCGCTTGAGGAGTACGAATGTATTATCTATACCGATGGTTCGGCACAACCGGCCACGGGTTCCAAGCATGCTTATTCAGCAGCATGTGCTATTGTTGCGGGTACTATGGTGAACGGTGAGTTCAAACAGACGGTAGTGCACACTCAGGCACTGGGAGACACTACTGCACAAATGGCCGAGCTGCGCGCTTTGGTGCTCGCACTTGAGTTCGCTAATCCAGACGTGACTACCCTTATTGTATGCGATTCTTACTACTGTGTTCAGTCTTTCAATGACAATCTATTCTTTTGGTCACAAAATGAATATAGAGATGCTAAAGGCAGTACAATTAAGCATAAGATGCTTTGGGTTTGAGTGGCAGATTTGAAACAACGTCTGCCTCTCACACAGGTGATTCACACTCTTGGCCATCAGCGTGTGGGCACACACGCTGTCGGTAACGGTTTGGCAGATGAAGCTGCCAAATCAACAGTAGCCACGTGCTCAGTAGCAGCAGTTACAAGATCCATGACTAAAATAGATAATGATATTTTGGCAGCTATTGCTGCGACAAAGGAAGGTGCTAATTACCCACGGGGGTTTCCCTTCCAAATACTCTTATCAATTAGGTCCCGAACAGGCTCCTTACGTAAGAATTCCAGACGTTGGTGATCGGCTGATTCCCAACGCGGACCGCAGACTTTCCTTGATAGCAGCCGCACACGAAGGCATGGCTTCGGCACATGCTGGCGTGTCTGCGACGGTTTCCATCTTGCAGCAGCATTACTGGTGGCGTGGTTTATATAAACAGACCCGTACTTATGTGCTTTCTTGTGACGTTTGTCAGCAAATTAAGCCTTCCACGGTTACACGACCACCACAGACACCGCTCTGCATTTCAAACAGACCTTTTGGGTGTGTTTACCTGGATCACTGCGGTCCATTTTCTTCTGACACTGCATTTAAGTACATCTTGGTTGCAGTGGATTCTTGCACACATTTAATCTGGGTCTGGCCACAACGAAGTGCTGACGCTCGAAATGTCATCAGGGATTTGCGTGTCTTTGTGGAATTTTTGCCTGCGGTACCTTCCATTCTGACGAAGGTCCAGCGTTTGCCTTTAAGGCGCACAAGGACGCGATGGGGTCACTGGGGGGTGCGGGTGAAATTTTCGTCTCCATATCGGCCTGAGGGCAATTCGATTGTTGAACGAATGAACCGTGACTTAAAGCAATCCTTGACAGCTAGAGTCTTAGGTACTGGCAGGAACTGGCTGGCCCACTTGTATACCGTACAACGTGCACTTAATAATCTCCCTAGAAGACCTCTGGGTGGGCGGACCCCATATGAAATGCTCTTTGGCATACGAATGTTTGTGCCCGACCTTGATGGTCTAGACTTGGCGGCGCAATCCGCAATCTTTGATGTAGATAACCATTCTACTATGTTACAGCACTTACAAGAAGCCCGAGACAAACTAGCAATAGAACATTTACCTTCAGCCACAGACGCTGCGCTGCAGATTCCGGTTGCCGGCTGGCTTCCGAAAGTTGGAGACCTGGTCCGAGAAAAGGTGGAGAACAAAAAAGAATTTGGCCCCTCTTATCGTGCACCGGTTCCAGTCCTTGGCTTGAAGGGTACTCGTACAGTCATCTTACCACCGCTTCCTGGTCGCAAGGAAAACAGACACATCTCAGTGGAAAATGTCAAGCTACAACATCTGGTTGATCCTGAATAGTGTAACACCAGCGGTCTCTTGTCCAGTCATTTCCAGGACAAATGTTTGTGGCCTTCCAGCCCGAGCGGTCACTGATGTTGCTATTGAGTTGGTAGATTTGCCTGATCGCCTGCTCGACTACCCGGATTCCCCCTGCAACGAGGAGACTGAGTATACCTACCCCGCCACCGAGTCCGTGGCTCATCTACCAACAACGCCACTGAGCCCAACACGTTATTCCTTTGACTCGGATTCCACCTCAGCACTTATCCCGTCCAGATTCAGTATTTTTGTATCCTGGTTCAGAGACAATTTTTTAATCCCACCCTGGACACACATCTGGTTGGTACTATTTCTGATTTTTCTGTTCATGTCCATTGGCTTTGTGACAGTTTTTTTTCTACTCATCAATGGTCACTATTTACCAGAACGCTCTGCTGTGAACTGTGTAGCTGGAACTTTGGCTCCGCATTCTTCATCTCACATCATGAAGCGTGACCACACATTTGTGAACATTTCAGCTTTTCCAGTCGCTGATGGCATTGTATGGGATGCAGTAAATTTCCAAATTCATGGACCAACCGAGATTATTAATGTACCCAATATCCTCCGTGTTTCAATGGGTGATGTTGTTAAAAGTAACATTCATTCTGACGATTGGGATGTGCATGCAGTTATTTACTGATTTGAAATATTATGCTGCCTTTAATGCTGAAGATTTGTACATGAATTCTGCGAGTTATGCCGATTTATATTGTTACCAGCATTGGGGCAACCACTTTCTCCATAAACCCAGTACCCTTCGAGGTCCTTTTAATTACACCCAATGGGAACATTGTCCGACCCCTTTGCCAGGGAGCTCCCAGACTCTTAGAAATAAGTTTACTTATTTTACAGACTTTGATAGATCGAACCCTGGGTCCTATTATTTTAAATTGAACGCTTCGTCCACTCAGAAAATCATGTTGACCCACACCAAATTGCTGTATTCGGGTTCCTTTTTGAACGCCTTAGCTGTGGGTGGGTATGAACATTGGCGGGACACCATTGACTTGAAATCTATTTGGGGCTCCAAAGCATGGCAGGTACAAGGCACAGAAGCCTTGCACCGTGCTTGCCTCATCCCGGCCCAGATTTTATTTTTAAATCAAACCATCTATCAAACAACGTGTTGGGGTTTGGCTACTTCCAAACAATTAAATGCACCTTCCATTCCTGTATTGTCTTCCACTCCCAACGAGAGCTTGCTTTTCAATATATCCATTGCAAATTTGCAAGCTTTGTTCCAGAACAATTCGTTTAATATGTCTACGTTTGTTCAGTCACCCTGGTTGGCTTGGCCCATAGCATCTAATGCCTGCCAACGGCGTTTTCATGACACGGATCCTGGTTATAAACAGGATAGGCCGGACCCCAGGTTTTCTGACTCTCGTACTGATACAACATATTCTGTTGGTAAATTGTGTAAACAGTGGTTGCAGCACTCTTCCTTAGATTCTGTTAAACAACATTTATCCCTCTTATCAGGCAACATTGATCTGTCCGACTTTGTTCTGGGGCCTCGTGGTCCTCGACCAAAGAGATTCATTTATGGAACTTACAATGAACTCTGGAAGCTTTCGCAAATTGAAGCTGCTTCCCGTCTTCGGGAAATTGATCAAGCAAATCTAGAAAAGGTGCTTGCTGTTGTTGACAATAGTATTAATACCCTGTCTTCCCGCATTTACACATTAGAGAATATTATTTCCTCTGTTGTTGATATTGTACAAGATGATGTTTCTGTGTTATATCATGGTCAAAATCAATTGTGTTCAGTGATGCAGTTTGCATGTACTTTGCAAACACTTAAAATGGGGAAGGTTCCTTGGCACTTTTTGAACACCTCTGCCTTATTCTTACCTTTTAATTTAAGTGAGAAACAGCGGTTCATGTCCATGAAAGATGCAGCATACACTCTGTTACATATCGAAAAAATAGAGCCCTTACCATTCTCTGTTGCGGAATTAGATTCTGCTGTGTGGCTAGTACACGGGGTTATAGCTTTGCCTTTTTCTTTATTTGAGTTCAGTTCCTGCATGAAACATTATCCTGTCGGCTGCTTTCAGCCTTTAGGAAGTGCTTTCCTGCATGAACTTTGGTCCCTGCCTTTCATGTATAAATGTCTTAGGGACGGGAAGGAAGTTTTTCTCATGGGGGAGTCATGCGATTCTACTGTGGGTCATTCCCTTGTTTGCAAACACATTAAATTGCACGGAGCTTGTAATGTTTCGGCTCCGAATCTTGCTTGTGTTTTAAAGGGCATTCCTGCTCCTTCTATGTCTCCTACTTTCACTGTGCTTACAAATGGTAGCTATCTCCTTCTAAATAATCAGGACTCCTGTGGCATGCTGGCCGGCATACCCTATATTGTAACAGTTTCCCACAGGGTTGTCTGCTGCAAAAATGTGCTTTTTCCTCCCCCGCACGGCATCATAGATAGTTCCCTTTGGCCTTCCATTCCCACTTTGAAGGCGGATTTCAATAAATGAGCAGAATAAAGGCGCTATTCTTGAATCAGGAGGTTATGCTCACATCCGCCTGGGAGACATTCATTCTCCAGGTGGCGAGTACCCACAGTGAAATACAGGCCCTTTTGAACACAAACCTCCCACAACATTTCGGTGAACTGATTCACCGTGTTTTCAATGCTTCCCGCACCGAAGGTCTTGTGCACTTTTTTAAAGTTGTGGGCTCTGGCCTTGTTACCTCCTTTCAAACTATATTTGGTGTAATACCGGCTTTTATTCATTCCATTTTTTCCAGTGTCTTTGGCGGCTTTCCGTTGATCCTCGCCTTGGTGGCTGGTATATTGCTTTTGGTCTGTTTGCTACGCAATGGCTGCACTTCATGGGGCCCTCCTCGACCAAGGTCGACTCCGGATGCTCCGTGAGCGCATCCTTGCCGGCTTCGGCGTCCTGCCTTTGGCGACACTTGGTGTGTCCTATAGACTATCTTTTCGCTTTGCGTATTTCACTTGCGTGCAACCTGTGATGTCTTGCATCCGATGTCCTTTCTCATGGTCCTTGGATTATTGCCTCTCCAATACGTCTCTGTCTCACCCGGATTTTGTCCAGTTGGTGGGTCCCTTAGAGGCCCATGAACGGGACTGTTCCGGTGCTGGCTACATGGCGCGTGCGGCTGCACTTGGGATTTTGGCACAATGGGCTGTCTGGGCGGCTGCTCAGACTCTCCTACAACAAAGTTACATTGAGTATCACGCAAGTTGTCCCGCAATGCTGTTCGCTGCTCCCTCTTGCGAGGAACATGAATGCAGTTTTGATTTATTGGACTGGATGGCGTCTCTTTTTTCCGGCGTTTCCAACGATGTTGGAAGGTGTGGCGTTTTTCTGCACTTACACTCTCTTTGATTAGGGGGCCTCCACGTTCAGCGTCCTGCCTCACTGGATTTTTTTATAGTGTGTTTTTGGTTTTTTTCCTCTGTCCCACTCGTTGTCCTTCATTGGGGGCTATTCCAAAACGGACGTTTCCGTTCTGCTCCATCTATTTGAACTCTGTCTTCGTCCTATGTCTTCACCAATGGACTGACCAGGGGAGGGTGTCGTGTGGTTTGTGGACTCATGGTCTGCAATGCTAAGTTAGCTTAGGCCTGGCTGCCATGATGCCTCTTTGCGCACGTTACTTTGTGCCTTTGTTTTTCCTGCCTTTGCTTGTGCCTGGCTATTTGAGAACTGTTTGCCTTTCACCTTTCCTCCTGTTCCCTTTGGATTGCGTCTGCACATCATGTACAAGGTCGAAAAACAATGTCCCTTGTTCTTGCTGATCTGGTCAGCCCCTCACACTTAGACATAACACTGAATGCAGCTGCACTGGAGAAATTCGTGTGCTTTTAATATTGTGATTTTCACTGTTAGAGACACTTGGAGAAAAACCTTTCCAGAGAGAAGAGCTGTTCTTGTCTGATGATGTAAACCTTGCATCTAGATATTGAGGTATGAGGGTCTGCCCGACAAAGCCCAGAGGTCTTCTATTTTTATAATAAACTAGTTAATAGCACGGGGAGGGTGGTATGGTCATTTAGCCCTATATCCACTGCTTTATGAAATGCTTTCCCCGTTTGTATTCTATGGAATTGTAACTATGCTTATTATTTTATTCTTATGCATTATGCTGATAGTACTGGCACGTGTACTGTATCTTAGAGCACGATAGTTGAAATAAACATTTTAAACTATACTGTGTCTCTTATTACGCACGTTGTGGACAGGTATGAGTGAGTTATGAAAGGGTGTCCTTGCTCCCGCGAGTCCTGAGAGAGAGAGAGACCGTGTTCTGGGTTGTCTAATCATTGGTAGCATCGTTGCTAATGAGACGCTAAAGCTAGTCGGATTGGGATTGTGGGTACTAAGGTGTATGGTTGGCTCACCACTATACTCCGAGGTCCTATTATCCTGTGCATAGCTCTGTGTATGTGCAGAATCCCTACAACATGAGAGAGCAGATCCTTAATAACTGTCAAAATCAACTGTTGCATCAGTACCTGGTGGACTCTGATCTGACCTCTCCCCAAGAATTGGGTCAGAAGGCAGACAAGTGGGTCAGAAACAGGGTGAGGCAGAAGGTTCAGAACCAAGGTGGTGACTCTAAGAAGCAAGATTCTAAGAACTCTGATAAGGGTGGGGAGAAGGGTAAAGACCAGAAGTCTTCTCAAGGGCCCCAAAAATCTGCATCTGGTGGGGAGTCCCGATCTAACAAAGGAAAAGGCCAAAAGAAACCATGGTGTAAAATCTGTAAGCAGAAAACCCATTGGACTAGTGATTGTACCAAGACCAAAGACTCAACTCCAGCCACCATTGCCCCTAAGGCAACTGTTCCCCCTAGTTCAGCTCCAAGTGGTGGTGTTCCAAATAAGGGTGTAGTAGGGTTGACCCTGGGACCTGAGATGGACTCTGGCCTAGTCAGAGTTCCCACTCAGGCTGTACTGATCTGTGATGGAGGCATGGATACGTCCTCCTATGTGAGTCCCAGTAATCTGGGCAAATACAGACAGCAGCCCTTAATTAATGGAAGAGAGGCTTTGGCATTCAGGGACACAGGAGCAAGTGTCACAATGGTGACAAAAATCTTGCAGCCCCTGAGCAGATCATACTTGGTGAAATGTAACAAGTGACCAATGCTAGCAATGTCAGGACAGACCATTCCCTGGCAGTTGTTAATTTCTCCTGGGGAGGGGTAACTGGCCCTAAGAAGGTTGTGGTAAGTGCAGACCTCCCTGTTGAATGCTTGCTTGGAAAGCTCAGCTTGGGCTGAAGTTGAGCTCAGGACCCATGCAGAAATGTTGGGCATCCCTGCAGATGTGGTTGCTATGACCAGGTCACAGGCAAAAATTTCTAAAACTGAACAGGCCCTGGATTCTGGAAGAATGGACCAGGTGCCTCCCAAGAGGAGGAGCAGTAGGGTTAAGGCAGTGTCTTCCCCCCTGCCTCAGAATGCAGATCAGTCTCTTGAGGGAGATGATCTCTGTCCTGAAGAAGGAACTGTCCCAGAGGAGCTTGGGCCTGATCAGGTTGAGTTCTTGGAGACAGGGGGCCCTTCCAGGGCAGATCTGAGCCAGGAGCAACTGAGCTGCCCCTCTCTTGAACCCCTCAGACAGCAAGCTGCTGCTGAGGCTGCTGGGAGTGCTAGTGGTACCCATAGGATCTATTGGGATGATGGACTCCTTTACTCAGAGTATAGAGACCCCAAGCCTGGAGCCACCAGGAGGTTGGTTATACCTCTGAAGTTTAGGAGCTTCCTATTGACCCTAGCACATGATATCCCATTGGCAGGTCACCTAGGCCAAAACAAGACTTGGGACAGAATTGTCCCTCACTTTCATTGGCCTCATATGTCTGAAGACACCAAGGAGTTTTGTCGCTCCTGTGTTACCTGTCAAGCCAGTGGTAAGGCAGGTAGCACCACAAAGGCCCCCTGATACCACTACCTGTGGTGGGGGTTCCCTTTGAGAGGGTAGGGATTGACATTGTTGGTCCCCTAGATCCTCAAACAGAAGCTGGGCACAGATTTATCCTAGTGGTGGTGGACCATGCCACTAGGTACCCAGAAGCAATTCCCCTCAGGACCACCACAGCTCCTGTGGTGGCAAGGGCCCTCCTGGGAATCTTTTCCAGGGTGGCTTTTCCTAAGGCGGTAGTATCAGACAGAGGTACAAACTTCATGTCTAGTTACTTGACTGCTATGTGGAAGGAGTGTGGAGTAAATTATAAATTTACCACCCCTTATCACCCACAATGCAATTGTTTAGTTGAAAGGTTCAACAAAACCTTGAAGGGCATGATTAAAGGTCTCCCAGAAAAGCTTAGGCGCAGATGGGACATACTTTTGCCTTGCCTTCTCTTTGCCTACAGAGAGGTTCCACAGAAGGGGGTTGGCTACAGCCCATTTGAGCTTCTGTTTGGACATCCAGTTAGGGGTCCATTGTGTCTAGTGAAGGAGGGATGGGAGTTACCTCTCAAACCCCCTAAACAGGATATTGTGGACTATGTACTTGGTCTCCGCTCCCGGATGGCTGAGTACATGAAGAAGGCAACTAAAAACCTTGAGGCTAGCCAGGAATTACAAAAAGCCTGGCATGACCAAAAGGGTGTGGTGACTGTTTATCAGCCAGGACAGAAAGTATGGGTGTTGGAGCCTGTGGCCCCAGCAACCCTCCAAGACAAGTGGAGTGGCCCCCATATAATTATTGAACAGAAGGGAGAGGTGACCTATCTGGTGGACCTTGGAACTCCCAGCAGCCCCCACAGGGTGCTCCATGTCAACAGACTGAAACCATATGTTGACAGGGCAGACATGGGCTTGCTCATGGCTACTGATGAGGGACAGGAGGAAGAGAGTGATCCACTCCCTGACCTGCTCTCTCAGAACCCTGATGATGGATCAGTAGATGGTGTAGCCTTGGCAGGCAGCCTCACTGACCAGCAGCAAACTGATTGCAGAAAAGATCTCAATCAGTTCAGACATATGTTTCTCTGACTCCAAGTCAGACTACCTGGTGCACTCATGAAGTGGACACTGGGGACAGTCTGCCTGTTAAAAATAAGATTTACAGGCAACCTGACCATGTCAGGGACTGCATCAGGACTGAAGTCCAGAAGATGTTGGATTTGGGTGTGATTGAGCCCTCAGATAGCCCTTGGGCTAGTCCAGTAGTCTTAGTGCCTAAACCTCACACCCAGGGTGGTAAGAGAGAGATGAGGTTTTGTGTAGACTACAGAGGTCTCAATGCAGTCACTAGGACTGATGCCCATCCCATACCAAGGGCAGATGAGCTCATAGACACTTTGGCCTCAGCCAAGTTTCTCAGCACATTTGACCTGACAGCTGGCTACTGGCAAATCAGATTAGCTGAGGATGCAAAAGCCAAAACAGCATTTTCTACCCCTAGTGGGCACTACCAATTTGTGGTGATGCCCTTTGGTTTGAAAAATGCACCTGCCACTTTTCAAAGGTTGGTGAACAAAGTCCTTACAGGCCTGGAAGCCTATAGTGCAGCATATCTAGATGATATTGCTGTCTTTAGATCCACCTGGGAGGATCACCTGATCAGCAGGCCTAACTATCAAGGCCACCAAGTGCCAGATAGGGCAGAGTCAGGTTGTGTACCTGGGCCACCTTGTGGGTGGAGGCCAGGTTCAACCATTGCAGAGCAAAATCCAGACCATCATGGACAGGGTTGCTCCAACCACCCAGACTCAGGTCAGAGCTTTATTGGGCCTGACTGGGTACTATAGAAGATTTGTCAAAGGTTATGGATCCATAGTGACCCCTTTGAATGACTTAACTTCTAAAAGAATGCCAAAGAAAGTTCAGTGGACAGTTAGCTGTCAAAAGGCATTTGATGACCTGAAGCAGGCCATGTGCACTGCTCCCATTCTGCAAAGTCCTGATTACTCCCAGCAATTCATTGTCCAAACAGATGCATCTGAGTTGGGGGTAGGGGCTGTGTTATCACAATTGAATGATGAAGGTCAGGATCAGCCAGTAGCTTTTATTAGCAGAAGGTTGACCCCCAGAGAGAAACGTTGGTCAGCCATTGAGAGGGAGGCCTTTGCTGTGGTTTGGGCCTTGAAGAAGCTGAGGCCATACTTGTTTGGCACTCACTTCATTGTTCAGACAGACCACAAGCCCATCTTATGGCTAAAACAGATGAAGGGTGAAAACCCCAAACTTTTGAGGTGGTCCATTTCCCTACAGGGGATGGACTATACAGTGGAACATAGACCTGTGAGTAACCATGCCAATGCAGATGGACTCTCCAGATATTTCCACTTAGAATATGAAGACTCAACTGGTCAAGGTTAGTTTAATGTCCTGACGTTTGGGGGGGGGGTTGTGTAGGATAGTAGGATCTGCTTCTTATAGTTACCCCCACTTTTTGCTGATGTTTCACTGTTTTTCGACTTAGCCAGACTGAGGCCCTGCTAATCAGGACCCCAGTCTATCTGCTTTCTACTCTAAATTGATTGTATGTACTTTAGGTACACTCCAGATTGGATTCTGGGGTGCCCTTGTGAGTCCCTAGTATATGGTATATTATGTACCCAGGGCATAGGTACCCCAGAGGCCTACCAGGGGCTGCAGCATGTATTGTGCCACCCCTGGGAAGCCTTTTAAAATGACACAAGAGGTCTGTTACAGCAGCCTGTGTAAGGTGGTGTATCCACCTCTTACTGAGATATAGGTTCCCTATATCTCTCCATATCACTGCACATGTAAACCTATCAGTCACCCCTATGGCAGGCCTTAACAATCCTGAAGGCAGGGTGCTGGGTTTCATGTGAGAGGGTGCCCATGCATGAGCAGAGCCCCTCTGCAGCTTTCGGAATCTTTATTCCGGGGTTGTTTGTGATGCAGCCAGACCATATACTCTTAAGTGCATTATAACCCCGCGGTAAATGCTAACTTGAGAATGGATGCATGGAAAACTGTTGTGTTTGGTGTCAAATACCTTGGAATTATTCCTCCACCCCAGTACTGGGGTGGGAGGTATGATTCCTCCCTTCTAGAGGGAGCAACATGGCATTACGGTACACCCGGTACCAGCTTAACAGAACCCTGGCATCACAAAATGGATGCCGCAGCCGCAGCCACAGACACGAGTCTTCCCTCCTGCTGCTGGACGAAACTCCGGCAGGGGAGGCCTAGACAATAGGTTTCCTGTCACAGGGAGGTGTGACCACCTCCCAGACAGGCTTTAGTGTATTGGGGCTGGGTGGGTGCACTCTCAGAGTGCTTTGAAGTCTGCACTGTAGACACATTTGGTGTCCCTGTGCATAGTCCAGCTCAAACCGGTTGCAGGGGCACACAGCCCCTCCTCTGGCGCGAAACTGGACAAAGGAAATGGGTGTAGCCACCCCTCTTTCCTGACCCTCTCATAGGTGGGTCCCCAGAGTTTGTCCCACCCCTTCCTTGGGTATAAAGTAGGAAACCCTGACTACAGGACTTTAGATTACACCTGGACTAAACTCTGTTACCAGAAACCAAGTACTTCGACGATCTACACTACGCTGGATGACTGAAGAATCTCCCTTGGAGTAAAGGAGTTACCCCCCTGCAAGGCAGGCACCTTTAACGCAACTGACCAGTTGGCATCTCTGAAGCTCCTGCGGACTCCGAAGAACATTGCCACACAGGAGGTGGGTTTTCCAAGGTCTCTGAGGTTGATCTGTGCCCATAGCAAGTCTGAGGCCCGTATCCCTCGTGGAGACCGTGCAACTTGAACCCCTGGACACCACGACCATTTGCAGAAGCATCAGCTTTCCGGCAACCCCTGAGGCTGAGATTTGGGTTACTTGTAGCCCTGACCCCGAGCAGTAACTGCACTGAAGATTGCAGGCCTACACTCAACGAGTGTTCCGTGGGCCACCATTTTGTGATTCCTCTCGAGGTCCCTTCGCGATCCCTGGTCTGTTGACCTGTGGGTACCCAAGAAGGCAACTCTAACTTTTATTGGGCTTCCCTGGTTGCTCCAGACGTGCCCTGACTCTCCATTGCTTGGGGAGTCCCCAGGACCTTGCTGGTCCGCACAGAAGCATCTTTTCTCTTCCTGCGTGGGTTGCTGTTGCCAAGGCTTGTTGTAGTCAATCCGATCACAGACACCCCAGCACTCGACATCCTTTGTGGGACAGCTCGAATCCGGCTCCTGGTCATCGTCAACGTCTCCGGGACCCCGTGGCTGCAGAGTCAAGCTTCACTTTTTCGCACCTGAAGCACCCAACATCGGTGGGCATTCGATTGCTCCGCTCCTGGTCACTGGCTAGTGACCCAGACTCTGTCCCCTCTGCTTTCAGGTTCTTCACATCTTCGATCCAGGCTTGGATCCACCCGGAACAGTACAGAGACGAAGGAATACTCACCCTTTTGAGAATAATAACGGCCCGCAAAGGGGTCCTATGATAATGATTAAGTAAACAAAGCAGTCTCCTGCATGCAAGGAAAAGACAACAATAGAAACAATGAGTCGTTTTGTCTTTTTTATTAACAAATTATCAAAAGATTGTCACAAAATAAGTCTTATATTACAAAGAATTGATGCATATGAATGAAATACATTAAAGAAAACACAATGAATACAGTGCCCCACACACACTCATAATTCATGCATACCCACTCATATCAATCATATGAGCTCAAAACATCCAGCAGACATACTCAGAAATCATCCAGCATCAGAAGAAAAACATCCCCCATTAAAAAGAAAGCCCACAGGATAAGTAAATATTCTAGTATACAGGTCCAGATAGAAGATGAAGAATGGATTGAGGTATTAAAAGGACAAACGCCGACGCGCGTTTCGGTGGAAACCCTATTCATGGGCCACACCTTCCTCAGGGCAAATCGTAAACACTGGCATAGATGCCGAGGGGCACTCAATAAACCTAAAATGATATATATATATATAAACATATAATTTGCAATACTCTAAAGCAGACATCATATTCAATGCATGCATGAGAAGCTTAGAAAAATATGATATATCGGGATACAAGAATAAAAGTCCAGCAACAAGGGCCAGAGAAACGAAAACAGGAAATGTCCATCACCAGGAAATGAGATAAGCAAACAAAAACACCGAAAATAGTCAGGTGCGGTTCAAGAAAAGGGGTGAATCATAAAGAGAATATGTGACAGCGGTACTACAAACTACAGATAGAATACGCACCAACCACCAATCCGGAGTTATTCCTCATAATTCCAGAAAGACATAATAAAGACCACGTGAAAGTACTCTAATTGAACAACAAATGTTCATTAATTAAAGACCCATAACCATAGCGATAAAGATAAATAAATAGACATACCAATTGAGGTATTCTGGACAAATCATAATCCAACAGCGACAGACTAAGATGATAACCAGATCGGTCTATAGATGATCAAGGGAAGCAACCTTCATCTCTGCAAAGCAGATAAGCAAACCCGAGTTGCAAATAGACCGTATAGCACTATAAATCAAGGCTTAATGACATGAAGCAAACAATAACAACCTACCCGATAAAATGAATCCAAATGCATGATTGGCAAAGAATCAATCTATACTGCTTCTGCCAGGTCGTATTTAATAATAATTCTTGTGCGACACTCCAAACAGTCGTGGGTCTTAAAGAAAATACCAAAGAGGAAAAAATTAGAGAAATCCTGAACGCGATAATAAAGGGTTAAAAAACAGCCACCGCACCAAGGCGTGTGACTCAATAAAAGCAGGACTAATCACAAACATCCTAATTCAACCATTGCTATCGTTTGTGACAGGAAAAATCTCTCAAAGTGAGTAAAGCACGCAGTTCTCTCTACCCCAGTGTACCTCCACACAATTACAGGGCCTGCATAGCGAAGCGCGTCTCACTATACCGTATCTCATAGCAAGGATCATTACCTGGATATAAGACCCACGCTCACGAATACGGGTAATGGTATCGCCCGTTTCCTTCTGCCGTCTTCCTTCAGGGTGTACGAAAGCCAGCTGGATATAAAGGACGTATCGGCAATAAGCCCGCCAAGAATCAGCAAGTAAACACAAACAAGGGACCCATAAGTTCATGGGAGATAGACACCAGAAAAAAACGGCGGCCATTTCTGACTAGTGAAAGAGTATAATTACCAAGGAAGGGATTATCGATCCACGACTCTTCCATCGAGCCAAAATCCTAGACTCGATATGTGATCCTATCTCAGGGAAAGGAAGGTAAATAATAAAGGCGTCACCCATATTTTTGCACCAACCAAATCAGAAGTGGATATGACTTGGCATGGGTTATGCAGACATATCGCCCATAAGTCCACCAGAAGGCAACATATAAACATGAACGAGGGACTCAAAGAATAGGGAAAGACAAGATGACGAAAACATGGCAGCCATCTATGGATAAAGGAGATCAAATTCCTCCAGACAGCAGATATTGCAACAAAAAAATGTGTATGTAAGGTAACTCCAGGCCAAAAAAGACCACACAATAATGGGAAAGTACACAAAAACATAAATAATGACTCAAACTCAAGGGACCGCGAAATATAGGAATAGACACGCTGGAGAGTCAAAATAGAGAGTTGCTATATAATAGCATTCTCCCAAGGACAATGCTCATTAAGGCCATTCTTTACAGAATTCCAAAAATAAATCCAAAATACTTCGCGTTTTTTCCTAGTCTGCGTGGGATCCTTTCCCGGAGGCACCTTAATTCTCTCAAGAATAGACCATCTAAGGTCTAATTCAGTATGTTGATTACTAAGCCAGTGCTCCACCAGAGGTGTTGATGTCTTTTGGTGCGTATGTTGGATTTGTGCTCGCCAATTCTATATCTTATTTCACGTCCCGTCTCGCCAATGTAGATGGAATCACACGGGCATGTAATGATGTACACCACATTGGATGTCCTACAGTTCGTCATTTCACAAAGGGGTATGGATTGTTCCCTAATCTTGATGACGTCACCAATCATAGCATTGGCACAGGCCTGGCAAGAACCACATCTGTGGTTGCCGTAGATGGGATTAAGACCTGTAATAGATTTCTGGCACAGGCCAGAGGTAGGAGTTATCTTGCCTGTTACTAGATGATTTTTCTGATTTTTATTTCTCTTAAATGCAAAGAGGGGCTTGGCAAGTTTAGACTCACTGTTATCCAGATTAAGCAGATACCAGAGGGAGTTGACCGTGTTCCTAATTTTATGATTAATGTTGGAATGTTTAGTAACACAGACTACTCTGTCCATTTTCTTTCTTTCCTGAGTTTGAAACATGGCCTCCCGGTTAAAATATCGGGCCCGCTTAAAGGAGTCCTTGACCAGTTTGAAAGGGTATCCACGGTTGACCAGTTTATTTCTCAGGATATCTGCTTGCTGGAGAAAATCCATGATATTAGTGCAATTTCTCCGAAGACGGAGAAATTGACTAAAGGGGATGCTGTCTTTTTGGAAACGGGGATGGTAGCTCCCATACTGCAATAGGGTATTTCTGGCAGTGGGTTTAGTGTACAGGGACACAGTGGGCTGCCATTTTGTGATTCCTCTTGAGGTCCCTTTGCGATCCCTGGTCCGTTGACCTGTGGGTCCCCAAGAAGGCAACTCTAACTTTTATTGGGCTTCCCTGGTTGCTCCAGACGTGCCCTGACTCTCCATCGCTTGGGGAGTCCCCAGGACCTTGCTGTTCTACACAGAAGCATCTTTTCTCTTCCTGCATGGGTTGCTGTTGCCAAGGCTTGTTGTGGTCAATCTGATCACCGATACCCCAGCACTCGACATCCTTTGTGGGACAGCTCGAATCCGGCTCCTGGTCATCGTCGACATCTCCGGGACCCCGTGGCTGCAGAGTCAAGCTTCACCTCTTCGTACCTGAAGCACCCGACATCGGTGGGCATTCGATTGCTCCGCTCCTGGTCCATGGCCAGTGACCCAGACTCTGTCCCCTCTGCTTTCAGGTTCTTCACATCTTCGATCCAGGCTTGGATCCACCCGGACACTTTTCTCCTTCACGGCAGCAGCACTTTGCAGCAGATCGCCATTGAAAACGACGACGATTCCCAACACCCTTTGACACCTATGCACCCGGCTTCCCTGGGTGAGGTAACTCGAGTACTCCGGTGCTCACGTGGGTGTTGGCCCTAGAACCCCTTAAGTCTCAAGGGGTTTGCTGAAAGTCCTCTCCTAAGTGTCCTTTATCTTTAAAATTCCAACCGCGACTTTCCGCATTGAATCCTACGGCGCTCGCGGCTGTGTTCTCACACTGCACACGTCCCCCGTGGGTCTCCTGTGTCACTACCTTGGGTGGTTCCTTGGGGTCCCAGCGATTCTACGTGCTCTAGGCACTGTGTCTAGTCAAGTCGTGGTTCTTATACCACTTTCTTAATATATGGTTTGGTCCCCCCTGGGGCCCAGTGTATATTGTGCTATTTACTGTCGTTTTAATACTGTGATATTGTGTATCTTGAACTCTAATCTCATAAAGAGACTAGTAGTTAGTGTTTAGAAATAAATACATATATTTTATATATATACCTTGTGTGGTTCTCCTTTCATTTAGTTATTCAAGAGGTTATAATCTGGTAAACCAAGCTGCTTTACACTCCTTCAAGACTTAGCCTGAAGGCTGCTCTCCATAGCTACCACTAGGATAGCTTTCAATAAAGGTTGTCTTTAAACCTATCATCAATAAGGGTCGTTTGGACTGGTGCAAGGTGCCCACTAAAACTAGTGGACAGCATATGCCAGGCCAACTTCTCACAACCCCTGCGGAACTCCACAAGGCAGTGAGTAGGGTGGGGAGTTGAAATTCCCTAACGCTGCTGTTTGAGATCTGTCACTGAGAAAGGAGGAGAGAAGCTCGAGCGCGACCCCCTTAACTCCTATTTCCTTTAGACAGCCAATAAGAGTGGTATGATCAACAGTATCGAAGGCAGCAGATAAGTCCAGTAAAATCATAACTGCCGAACCTCCACCATCTACTGCCTTCCTCACTTACTCCGTTGCCTTGACCAGGGCCGTTTCTGTGCTATGCCCTGGTCGGAAACCATACTGGGAGGAGTCCAGGAGCTGATTGTCAAAAATGTATTTAGACAGTTCCAGAATCATTATCTTTTCACAGATTTTAGCAGGCAGAGGTAGTCGAGCGATAGGACGATAGTTGGCCCTGTCATTAACCTTTAAGTTGGACTTTTTTAAGAGTGGAAGGCCTGTTTCCAGGCCGAGGGGAATGTCCCAGTAGCGAACATGATATTAAAGATCTGAGATAGGTTCCTAGCGATAATGTCAGGGACCAGCTTCAAGATCTTTACTGGGCAATGGTCATAAGGGGAGCCTGATTTGGATTGCAAAAGTAGGGAACTTACTTGTTGTGGTGAAGTGGCAGAAAAGTGTGTAAAAGAACAAACACCTAACGTATTCCCAGTAAGGGCTCCAGGAGGCTGACGGTCCCACTTGTCGAAGTCCTGGAAGATAACATTTACTTTCTCTTTGAAGGCGGTAGCAAGGGCATCACAAAAGGATTGATTATCAGAGGGATTGGTTTTATTTGAGATGGTCATAAGTCTCTGAACAACTTGAAAAAGTTATTTCGATGAGTTAGAGGCCCTATCGATTGCCTGGGCAAAGTAGCTACTCTTTTCCTTCTTTATAAGATCTTTGTATGAGGTTAAGGCCTTCTGGTATACTAGTCTCATCTGGTTATTGTAGTTCTTTTTCCAAATCCTTTCTTGCCTTCTACAGGCTTGTTTTTCAAGGCTTCTGAGAACCAAGGAGCCATAGGTTCCTTCCTAAAAGAGTGCTGATTTTTGGTGGGAACCAGCTCCCTGAAGGTGTCCGACAACCAGTTCGTATAACATGAGGCAGCCGACTCGGCCTCGGCAGGTGGGGGAGGGTAGAGCTCAGCTAAGGACTGTTCCAAAGTAGAGTTTAATTTGCTCCAATCTTTGTAGCTGATGGTGGCTGGTCCCTTCTGCCAATGCGGCCGATCACTAAGGCTTTCAGTAGCCCCATACTGTGGTCCATGCACTTGGCTCAGAACTCAACAGAGGGAGCTTTTGCATCTTTCCATTCCCTAGTAATATCCCTCTTAATGATGACTAAACTCAGCCACAAGAGCACCCTCTGGTAGCCTGTGCCCCCCAAGTCATACCTAACGTGAAGAAGAATGAGTTTGGGATCCTGGGGGATAGCCCATTCCAGCACTCCCTCACGTTTCCTCAGCACGTTCCCCCAAAAGTCGACCAGCACCAGGCAGTGCCAGAACGTGTGGGGCAAATCTCCCTGCAGGTCGCCACATCAGAAGAAGTCACCCACCGGGATAAGTCACATACTATGGAGTTGGGCTCTAGTGTAGTACACCCTGTGGAGCACCTTCAGTTGGATCAGCTGGAATTGTGAGGCTATCACAATCTCTGGGGGCCTTTACCACCTCTTTCCAGTTGACGTCATCTAATGGGCCCAGGTCACCCTCCCAGGCTGCCCGACCCCCACCAGTGGGTCCGGCATGTTGCGCAGCAGCATTTTATATATCTCAGACAGCTTATTTTCTTGAAGGTGCGTAAGTAGGATCTTTGCTTCCAGTGGGCAAAACTAAGGGACAGTCTTTAACGGTTGTATCGTGGGAAGAAGGGTGTGCCGGAGTTGAAGATAACAGAAAAACTGGGTATGATGCATATCGAACTCATCCTGTAGGTCTTGGAAGGATTTGAACGTTCCGCCACTGAGCATATCCCCTACTGTTGATATACCTATAATGTCCCAGGGCGAGAATTCCGGCAGGGCATCCACATGCGGCAGTCTAGTGTCTCGCCATAGCGGGGTCTCCAGCATGATGCAGTCTGCCCATCGTACCCTCCTGAGTATCGCATTCCAAATCTCAAACACCACTCGCATGGCGGGCAGGAGAGTCGCAGGAATAGCCCCACCATAGAGTGAGTGTGTAAAATCGAGACCTCTCAGCATCCACCCCTCCGTTGCGTATGCCGGGCCTAAAAAACTCGTAAACCACCAATCATTCACAACCAGCAGGTGTGCTGCCCAGTAGTAAAGGAACCACAAGGAGATGATGGATGGAGCGCTGAAACTTTTCAAACACTCACCCCCAGTCACAGTTCTGGGTTGAATCCATCATCGTTCTTTAGCTCACTTCGCCACCCCAGTTCAGACCAAAAAAGTGGGTCCCGGGTTCACTGTGTTACTGGAATCAAGCTAGCCTGGCTGATGTGGGGTGTTACCCCGAAACCAGTCCCAGGATGCCTGTCTCCGGTCAAGGGAGGACCTGGCTTGGCAGTTCAGGCTGGACGGTTCCCCTGAGGCACAGGGTCAAACCTGATTTGCATATGGGTGGGTCTAAACTGGAGTGGCATGGTGAGCAAAAGAACGATGGATTTAACCCAGATCTATTGACTGGAGGTGAATGTTTGATTTGCTCTGCATTCTGTCCATCATCTGTGTGTCTTTTGCTTTCTCGCCCTAAATGCGCTGGGAATGCCCAGATGTGGGTCCTGGGCTCACTGTGTCACTGGATTCAAGCTAGCCTGGCTGATGAGGGATGATGCCTCGAAACTGGTCCCAGGATGCTTGTCTCCGGTCCAGCGAGGACCTGGCTTGGTAGTTTGTGCTGGACTGTTCCCATGAGGCACAGGGTCAAGACTGATTTGCATATGGCTTGGTCTATACTTGGATGGCATGGTGAGCAAAAGAATGAAGGATTTAACTCAGATCTATTGTCTGGGGGTGAATGTTTGATTTGCTCTACATTCCGTTCATCATCTGTGTGTCTTTTGCCCAGTAATAAAGAAGCATGTCTGGTGTGGCTAATCCCCCCTCAAAGGCTGGGTTGTAGCACTTTCCAAAAGCAATACTAGGTATTCTGTCCCCACACCCCCACAGCAGCAACCTGATCTGTGTGCTAATGTTCTTAAAGAAGCTATTGTGTATCGGGAAGGGATGATTTTGTAGAGGATAGAGTAGGCGCAGGAGGGAAACCATTTTAACGAATGCCAAGTGCCCCAGGAGAGAAAGGGGCAGAGTGGACCAAAACTTGATGTCCCGTCTGAGATCTGCCAACTGAGGTGCTAGATTTTGGTTATATGACCAGGTCACATCAGCATTTACATAGACCCCAGGGTATTTAAACCCATGGGGGAGGACTTGTATCCCCGACGCCCATGACATAGCAGCCGGGCAAGGAGGAATGGGATAGATCGCCGACTTTTGGGCATTCATCTAAAGGCCAGAATAGGATCCATAGATATTCAAGATCTCGAGCGCCCTGGGGCCTGAAATACCTGGGTCAGCCAGAAACTAGGAGAACATCATCTGCGTAAAGCAAGATCTTGTCACTAACTTCCTCAGACCAGCGAAAATCTTCCAGGAGTGAGCTGGTCCTCACTCAAGTCGCCAGAGGCTCT
This sequence comes from Calotriton arnoldi, assembly GCA_963921515.1. Taxonomy (NCBI): domain Eukaryota; kingdom Metazoa; phylum Chordata; class Amphibia; order Caudata; family Salamandridae; genus Calotriton; species Calotriton arnoldi. Next base: position 167,001 of record CAWUFW010016382.1, on the reverse strand, counting down.
ATCACCAATGTGAAGAGCAGAGGCGATAGCGAGCAGCCCTAGTGGGCTTCGCTCCACTGGGAACCAGTCCGATGCAACCCCCCAACCCATACCCTTACCACCAAGTTGGTGTAGAGAAGACGCACATATTGTATAAAGTTGGGACCAAAGCAAACACTGGACAAGAGGGCGAACAGGAACGCCCAGTCCACTGAGTCGAAGGCTTTTCGAAAATCAACGGATAAAAGGGCCCCTGTGTCCGTGCTGGGCCTCACTTAAAGCAATCGAATTATGGACCCTACAGAGGTTGTGCCGAGTAGTGCAGTGAGGCATGAGCCCGGATTGATCAGGGTGTACCAGACGAGTGATAATGCCCGCCAAGCGGGTGGCTAACATTTTGGCCCAAAGTTCGCCTCTGACTTCAAGAGCGAAATAGGTTGAAATTCACTGCAGTGAGTGCCCTCCATGCCTGGCTTCGGCAACACCATGATCTCGGCGGTCCGGAGATCGGGGGTAATTCCCTATTCCTCAAGGCCTCCTGAAATGTCTACAGTAACAGAGGGCCGGACTGTGGGCACACAAAAACACCAGAACTCGGCCAGAAAAACGTTTGGTCCAGGCGCCTTACCAGTGTGAGGCTGCCCCAGGGTAGCGCACAACTCATCGCATGAGACGTCTGCCTCCAGTGCCTCACGTTCCTCCGGGGCCTAGCTAGGCATCAGGAAATCTGATATAAACTGAAGTAGGTCTGTACCTGGGCTAAATGGGTCTGCTCCATATAAGGAGCGGTAGTAGGCCGCTAATGCATTTGTGATGGGCCCAATTCCCAGTTACCCACAAACCATCATCTGCCACTAGGTAGGTCACCGCGGCCCCCACCTCTCTGAGGCTGCATAGCCAGTGCAATGTTTTCTTAGCCCTATCGCCCCATTGATATACTCTACTGCGTATTGCGAACCAGGCCTCTCTCACCTCCTGTGTAAGGGCCCGATTCACAAAAGTAATCTGAGACAAAATCCTAACTTTACAGCTTTCGGTATTCACAAAGGGCATTTAGTAGTAGTAAAGTTAGGATTTTGTCTTAAGTTTGTCTTAAGTTTTGGTCTTAAGACAAAATCCTAACTTAAGTTTAACTTAAGTTTAACTTAAGACCAAAACTTAAGACAAACTTAAGACAAAATCCTAACTTTACTACTACTAAATGCCCTTTGTGAATACCGAAAGCTGTAAAGTTAGGATTTTGTCTCAGATTACTTTTGTGAATCGGGCCCTAAGTTCCTGGAGGATCAGAGTTTGAATATGCAGAGTCACGCAGAATAGAACTCTTGCAGTGTGGATAAATATTGTTGTTCTAGCTCCTGCACGTAGTCTTCCAGGCCCTTGGTTTTCCATTCACTTCTGTCTTTCTGACCCACAGCATAGTTAATAATACAACCCCGAAGTGTGGCCTGCTGAGCCTCCCAGAGTGAAACACTGAATGTCACGGAGCCACTATTATCAGTGAGGAAGTGCTGACAGGTGTCCCGGAACAACTCTTGGAATTCATCTGTCTGGAGAAGTCAGCGATCTAATCCGTAATCGCCACTTCTTTCCTGACTCCCTTGAGCCCCAAAACAGCTTCATCAATACCGGTGAATGATGGATGCTCGTTCTATGCAACAAATATTGTCTAATTGAGAGGAGGAGTGAAGTTGCACCCAAGTAAAAAGTATATCCCCTCTCAGCGGGGGGATGGGCCCTCCACACATATGTCAAATTCCAGTTATGTACAAAAGTGGACAGGAGCATGCGTCCGCGACCGCCCCCCGAGCCCACTGAGCAGCTGTCCAGAGTTGTGTTGCACACTTCATTGAAATCACCACCTATAATCCATGGTGCTTCCGGCAAATCCCTCATAAGGTCACCAAGCTTACCGAGGAGTTCCAAATTGAGAGGGATGGCATAGACGCAAATCAGCAAGAGGGGTTGTCCATGGAGTGTGCCCATTACTGCTACGAACCGGCCTAGTCCGTCGTGCCACACCCTAGAAACCGCCTAGGGGGCACGGCCCAGAATCAGGATGGCTGTGCCCCTGGAGCCCTTATGGAACCCAGAATGATATACCCGAGTATAGTCTTTACAGGCTAGGATGGATCATTTATTACCCATCAGATAAGTTTCTTGGACCATAACGACATCCGCGTTAGGCCGAATGGTCGCCTTGAGCACTGCCCCTCTCTTGATTTTATCTAACATCCCATTAACATTCAAAGACAGGAATGTGAGTATATTCAGGACTATGTGTTTCAATGTGGAGGGGTTCATCATGACCCTGGTGTGACTGCGTTGTGCGTATAAGGATTAGGTATGTCCCACTTGCCAGCATGCTTGGTTTCCGTGCCTGCAGAGAAAACATAACCAGTCACAGAACCCCATTTCCTCCCCCCACCCACAACACCCCTCCCATACTTCGTGAATGGGAAGTACCTACTGCGTGAGACTAGGGACTGTTGCCAACAGGGCAGTCGTATGATCTGTATCACCCAATCCGCCCATGTCCCCTCCCCAAACACAAACCATCCCTAACAAAATTAACCTAAAGAAGGTTCAGACCAAAAAAAACAGCAAAACATAGCAGTATTAAACATGTATGCATCACTCCCAGTCGATACCCTCAGAGAACATCACGGTGTAGCGGCGCCGCCTGCAGGGATTCATCATTGCGAAATAGCGTCAAGTGAGCATTTCCTGCGACGGACGAGTCTTCTCCAGGAACTATGTGGTCAGGACCCAATGAGCGGGCCCTCTGTTCTCTTCTTCTCTGGCATTTTCGCAGGGCTGTACTCTATTCTCTTGCTGGGCCACCACCACCGCTTTACCCCTCCACCCCCCTTTCGGGGGACGAAACGTCTGCTGTGCGACGCGGAGGTCTGTCCTCTATACAGTCCCATACCGCCTCAGGAGAGTAAAAGAAGATGCTCTTATCTTGATATAGTACCTTCAAACGGGCTAGGAACAAAAGCATGTACGTAAGTCCCAAGGCTCTCAGTTTTTGCTTGGCTTCCTGGAAGAACCGGCGTTGTTGTTTTAGGGTATAATCCGGGAATATCATCACTGGGGAGGATTGGAAAGTCAAATGGTTTGCCTTGCAGGCCGCCCTGAAGACAGCATCTCTGTCAGTGTAGTTGAGCACTCGCACAATAAACGTTCTGGAAGGGGCACCGACCAGTGGCCTGGCAATCAGCGCTCTATGTGCTTGTTCCATGATGAAGCATCCCGATACCTCATCCTTTGGGACCCAGCTGCTCAGTCAGTCCCATATGAATTTCTTTGGTGTGGCGCCCACTGCCCCCTCTGGAATACCCACCACACGGCTTGTTGACTCTCTCCTCCGGAGATCTTTGGGCACCAAGAAGCTCCAACCTTAAGCATCTCCTGCAGCCAAGATCTTCGCCTGCATCGCATCCTTTGCACCGTGGGCCTTCACCCTTTGGTGAGCTGCTCGAGGTCCTCTTGCGACTCCTGTGCCTTCGGCCCATGGGTCCTCTCGAGGGTCTTCTTTGGCTCCAGTGGGCTCCCCTGCTTGCTCGGGCCTGCTCTGACTTACTTGCTCGTGGTGAGTCACTTGGACCTTGCTGGTCCCAACACTGCACCTTTTTCATCGACTACATTGTTTGCCGCTGCCAAGGCTTGTCGGTGCCCCTGCGGACACTTACCCCTTGGCTCTCGACATCCGATGTGGTACAGCTCGTGAACAGCTCCTGGTCTTCTACATCATCACCTGGTCCGCACAGCTGCAACTTCAAGGGCACTGTCAAACTCTCCTGCATTTGCGACAGCGGTGGGCATTCGTCTCCCGTGACTCCTGGTCATCGTCTCTGTCCCCTTTGCTTGCAGGTACCTCTCATCTTGAATCCACCTTTGGGTTCTACTGGACACTTTCACCTTCTTCATCAGCTGCATCTTTCCTGAAGTTCTCCATTGTGGTCTACGGCGGTTTCCGGCGCCACTTCGCACCCATGCACCCGGCTCCCCTGGTGTAGGTATCCTGATTCCTGGGGTATCCACGGGTGGGGTGGCTCTCCAGACTTCCATCCTCCACGGGGTTTCTTCAGGGTCCACTGGGAAGGTTCCTTATTCTTTAAAATTGCAACCGCGACTTACCTATTGACTAACATTGAGCATTCTGTTGTGTTCCCACTCTGCACACGACCGCCGTGGGGTTCCTAGATACTCACCTTGGGTGGTTCCTTGGGTCCACGACTCTGCTACGTCTTCTGGGTCCATTCTCGACCTAGGTCGTGGTTCGCATTCCACTATTTTAGTATATTGTTTGGTCTTCCCCTGGAGACCACTGTGTATTCTGTGCTATTTACGTATTCTATTGACAAAGTATTGTGTGTATTGTGTTGTATCTCCGTGTTGGAGATAATACATTGTGTTAGTGAGTGTTAATAATCAATGCATATTTTTTTATAACTACCCTGTGTGGTTCCTTTTCACTTAACCTACACCATAAGATTATGGTACTCTCCAAAATTGACTATGGTAAAGCTATCCTCACAGGAACCCCCAAAGTTCACTTAGCCCCACTCAGATCCGTGCTCCACTTAGCAGCCAGGCTTATCATATAAACGTTTTGACCACATCTCCCCAGCCCTGAAGGCCCTTAACTGGCTTCCAGTGGAAGGGAGATCCTTCTACAAGACAGCATGCCTTACGCATAAAGCTCTACACCAGAATGCCCTGCTGTACCTCACAAATAAACTCAAAAAAGCGGGCGGCTCCAGACCGATGAGGAGCACAAACACCTTCCTCTTCGTCCCCCCTTATTCAAAAAGAAAACCACTCAATCTCGCTCCTTCTCAGGAAACGCGCCGAACATCTGGAATGCCCTCCCCAAGGAATTGCGTTGTAACACCTCCTACATCGGCTTTAAAAAAGAACTCAAACTGCACCTTCTCAGCAAATTCTGGGGTCCTTAATCTGGCATCTGACCCCACACTCTGCCTCCCTTGTACTTATCCTCTCCGACCTCACTCCTCTCTCCCACCTCTCCCCTCTCCTCTTCTTTCTCTCGCCTCGTGCACTCCCCCCTTCTACACCCTCTCCTCCATCCACTTCCCTTACCTCCCCCCACCTGAAATCCCTCCCGGTCGACCCTTCCCCACCTCTTCCCCTACTTGGTGCCCCACGCCTACTCTTATCTAATTATGCCTCACCCGCAGTCCAGCACAGAACCCTTTTTTTCTCCCTCTGTCACTCCCTATGTTAATTTATCTGTTATTGTTGTTTCTATGTTTATAGACATCTGTGGAGTGCCTTTTCATGTATATTGCCCTTGGCGCATTTCAGTTTGATTTTACTTGCTTTTATGATCTGCTATTGAACATTCCTTTCTTTGTCCTGTAATCTTGTTTTTGCACATGTAAAGCCCTCTGATACCCCGGGTCTAGCCAGTGCTATATAAAACCTTTCAAATAAAAGTACTGGTAAAGCAAGCTGCTTTACACTCTTTCCGGACTAAGCCTGAAGGCTGCACAGCTACCACTTAGAGAGCTTTCAAAGGTTGTCTAAGACCACTAAAACCACCATAAGGGTTGTCTGGATTAATGCAGGGTACTACACTTACATAAGTGAGCACCATATACTAAGCCAGCCTGTCACAATGGGTGTAGGCTGGGCCAAGTCTCCAGTATCAGGCAGCCGAGACACCTTCGCAGCTCACGCAGGCCCTCGCAAGATGGTGCTGTCCATTAGAAGATCGGCAGATAGGAGGTACGACGGAGAACATCAAGCGATCAGTGTGCCCCTTTGTCCCGCACTCTTTGACCAAGTCCGAATGGGGCCCAACTCAGCGTCTCATCCGCTCCCCCCCAGGAAAGTGCACCTACTAAATGCTGCAGTGGACACATGATGTCTCGGGCCACTAAGGGGGAGGGTGGAGAAGGTGTGGAAGTCGACCCCAGTGCCAATTGAGCCTGATCCAGCGCCCCTAGACACAGCAATGCATCCTCCAGTCGCTACAAGGTCAGTCAGCAGGCCCCGCCCCTCGGCTCCATCGGACCCTCGCTGCCCACCACGTCCTCGGGATGGGCGATGGACAGGCATCCTCTTATAGTCAGAGGTGTCTTCCATTGCGCCTCCCGACGTGCCAAGCAACACTTATAGTGCCAATATCGGCAACACACTCCCCATCACACATACAGCAATCTCCTGATGAAATAAACAGACAAGACACCTTTTTCGTGGAGAAAATTGCTGCAGGTTTATTTGCATACCAAAATATGCCAAAATGGTGGGTTAGCTTACGGGCGATCCAAGGGCAGCCAGCCCCTCGCCGCCTGCCCACTTGAAGAGCCAAATTGCACCGTGGCCCTAGCCAATCGGTGCTTACCAATTTTGGGGGAGGGTTTACCCCTCCCACCTGTGGACCGCCAGTCCACCCATCTACTCACGCCCCCTGAGGGGGGGGCAGAGCGTTCCAGGCAGCCCCCGGTTGGTCAGGTTTACAACCGCCCGTAGGACTAACGGGGCGCCGCCGCTCCTTCAGGGTCCAACGCGAGGACCATCTGGGGATATTTGGCCTTTGCACCCTTGTTGTGCTCCTGAAGAGGGTACCCCTATGTACCTTTCAGCCTCTGGATCGCCCTGTAACTCCGCCACAGCTCTGGGTGTGGCCACCGTCACAACCAGGGCCCCCCACCAAGGCAGGCATTCTTACTTATATCCTGCTGCTTCCAGGGCCTCGCCCAGGTCCAACAAAAACAAGTCCATGTCCACTCTAGAAAGGTGAACCCCTTCCTCTTTCAAAACACCCTGTGAACTTGGCATGCAGCAGACCGTGCCTAATAAAGCCAAACCCCCTCTGTTCAGTGAATTCGCGCATGGCACTGTTAACTCTCCTGAGTGAGGTTTCCACGGCTTCCCCTGACCGGGCCCCACTCCACCTTAAACGTGGGGTTATCTCTGACCACCATAACTCACATGCCCCCAATTGGTTGCTTAACTTACACCTGGAGAATTTCATTTCTTGCAGCAGTGCCCTCCTACCCAGGAAAATCAAATCATTGCCTCCCAGGTGTATGACCAAAATGTTGGGAGGGGAGACACCCCCCCCAGCCTGTGCCGCAGCTTCTACAGCAAGCTGTTCCAGCGCATGCCTGGGACCCCCAACCAAATTAACTCAGTGGTGGAAAAACCCATGCCTCCATTCCCGTGCCACTCTCAAGACGCACGAAAGGCCATTCACCCAGCCCTTTGATCCTGGCAAATTAGAGAAATGCTAGGTTGCCAAACACATTTATTGAAGCGCTGCACACCATTCTATACCACTACTCAAGAGTGCACATAATTTAACACAATAACCCTACACCCCACCAAACATCTGATGCATCACAGGGTTGCCTTCGGTATACTCAAAATTCGCACTGTACATAATTCACTTAACCTGTCTTCCGGCCACTCCCCTGGGTGGCATGCGGACGGAAGTACAGTTAAAACATTGGGATTTCCATTGTCCCACCCGCATGATGCGCTCTGCTTACATTCCCGCCCAGAAAGCTGCAGTCCGCTGCCCCTATCCTGAAGGAGTGACTGCAAAAGCGCTTGCCAGGACCCGCATTGCCTGACATTGTAAAGCATGCCTACATTACCTGCTCAACCTGAAGTTCGGTAAGGGGCGAGCTGACAGCATGAATCAGTAAATAACCCTCTCCTGAAGGGTGAAGGGCCAGGCCTCCTTGGAGTCGCAGCACACCCCTATATGGAATGACAACCCATGATTGCCCATAGCTAGCTTCAGAAATCACGCTGCTCCTAGCACTGTACCCTTCTGCCCATGCATGGCCATGTAATGCCATGGCATCGCACCTGTATTCTGCTTCATAACCAGGCCATATTGCATGCTAGCCCCTCACCTTCTGCCTGCGCTGAATAACTGCTGTGATTCCAGGCTGATGTCCCCTATAATAATGGACATGCCAACTTTTCTTAATACATTGTAGCCTTTAGTGCTTTAATACCTTGTTTCCCCAACTACGGGACAGCAGCACCCTAGTAGATGTCAGCTTCCTCAACCAGCCTAGCTCGACTGGCTATCCGGGCAGGGAATGTTTTTAACTGAAGCAACCTATAACATAGCCCCGGGTCCAGTGTGCAACTACTTTGCTGAGTTGGCCCAGACATTTGCACAGCCCTTTTGATTGCTAAACCATGGCGAACACATGGATGGTGTCAAATCTGGTTTGAGGGAATATTTGTATTGTGCCCACTCTTGCAGACACTGCACCCTTTTTGGAGTGACAACTTACACAGCCCACCAGGCTTACTTACTGTAGTCCGGTCCCCGGTGCACCTTACCTGCTGAACAACAGTGACCCTTGGTGCTTAAACCAGCAATAGTCCTAGTTCGCTTCGTTGTCCCCGGAATTGCTAGCCCTCCACAGAGGGAAAGCTGGGTACGGCTTCCCTTCTAGTTACCTTGTAATTCCTGCTGGTACGGTTAACTCCGCATAGCCAAAGAGTCTTGCGTATATTAAACCCATGATAATGTCGGAATCTAAGGTTCCCCGATTCATGTTTTGCCGCAACACACCTTATGTGGGTCCGCTGAGACCCCACTGCAAGTACCTTGTAACTTAAAACCTGCTCCCTTACTGCACTTGCCTGTCAATCCAAGACATCTGGCAACAACCTGACGCAGCAGCTTGAGGAGGCTTATTGGCCAAATGTACCCCCCAGCCCGTGTTTTTAGCATTTGTCCTTTATAGAGGTTCCAGTTCGTATGAAGTGTGCGTCGGTGTCCTGGCAAGGCATACCCAAAGCCTGTTCAACGCTGGTGACTATTCTACTATAATGTGTAATGCTCAACCATCAGAAGAGCTTAGGAATATGTGGCTTCAGCACTTGCCATGTATCCCTCCCATCTTACATAAGATTTGCCTGCTCAGGTTGCTCTATGGTGTTTGCGCCCCAGAATCCCCAGGCTGCTTAACTACTAGCAATGTGAGCAGTAGCTTACATTGATGGGTGCATCTCTTGGTTGCAACTGAAATTATTTCACCGCCCATTATGAGCAGGTGCGACATAGTTGAGGGAATCCCCAGTTGCAACTTGAATTTTTTTTGCCCACCCGATGTGCTACGTAGCGAGTTATAAAGTATCTAACATATCTCTTCCCCTTGGAAAGATACAACAACCGCTTTGGTTTTGAGAACCTCACTAAGCACAACATTTTTCATGGACCTATCTCTAGAGAGGTAACAACCCCTCAGCCTCTGAAACTCAACTGAGATCAGCTGGCTGAAGTCGCGGCTAAAATTCATTACAATTGTTTGCGCTCGGGCCTATCGAAAGTAAATGTTATTTCATTATTACTATTGTGCAAGATCCAAACCCATTGGCTCTCCATGTGTTTGTTTCCTGTCCTTACCGCATAGTCAGGAAAGCTTGCCAACTGTGGTTGACGCACAAGTTACTAACTTGTGTAACGATATATCTGTAAGAGACAGTAGTTAGTGACAGATTCCTTACCTTAGTATATCCCCAGGCGTCAGGCTGGATCCGGAAAGTTTTTGCGTAGCAGTACCCTTGCGCGTCGGTAGGCGGCGTCGTGCGGCTCTGCGTCTGTCGTCGGCGTCGTGATCGCCGGGATGACGTCGCGTGCAGTACTTAGACGCCGCCCCTGCGCGCTGACGTCAGTTCTGTACACGACTTTCCGCGCCAGGAACGCAGAGCCATGCAAGAAGCTGACATTGGTGTCTGAAAAATACTAGGGCCCTGAAAGGGATGTCTTTAACCCTAGAAATCAGTTCGCAGAACGGGGAGGATGGGTGGGGCGGTAAGGAATCTGTCACTAACTACTGTCTCTTACAGATATATCGTTACACAAGTTAGTAACTTGTGCATCTGAAAGAGACACGTTAGTGACAGATTCCTTACCTTAGAATAGATACCCCAGCAATACCAACCCCAGTGGTGGGTCTGCGAACAAAGTTCAGACAAGGAAGTCCCGGAGGACAGAACGGCCAAAGAAGCCGTCCCTCCGGACCTGACTGTCAAGGCAGTAATGCTTTGTAAATGTGTGCAGCGAGGCCCACGTAGCTGCCTGACAGATATCCTGCAGCGGAACACCGCGGCCTAAAGCCGTGGTAGCAGCCGTTGCCCTGGTGGAATGGGCACGCAGCCCAACAGGAGGCTCCTTCTTAGCCAAAGAATAGCAGGCTTTGATACACAAGGTTACCCAGCGGGAGATGGTTCTCTTGTGCACCGCCCGACCTTTTTGGCGCCCACGTAGCCAACAAAGAGCTGGTCATCCACCCGGAAGTGTTATGTGCGGTTGATATAAAAGGAAAGCGCACGTTTTGGGTCCAGACGGTGGAGCCTCTCTTCCTCTCTGGAAGGATGCGGAGGCGGAAAGAAGGTGGGCAAAGTGATGGTCTGCCCAATGTGGAAGGCAGTAACCACCTTTGGCAAAAAGGACGGACGCGTCCGAAGAACAACCTTGTCTGGATGGACAGACAGAAAGGGAGGTTTGCATGATAGAGCCTGGAGCTCACTCACCCGCCGAGCGGAGGTGATGGCCACCAGAAAGGCTGTCTTCAGAGTCAGAAGACGAAGAGGACAGTTATGTAGAGGCTCAAAGGGAGCGCACATGAGAAAGGTAAGAACCAAGTTCAAGTCCCACTGAGGCATCACAAACGGAACAGGAGGGAAGAGTTGTGTAATGCCTTTTAGAAACCTGTTAACAACAGGGGACTTGAAAAGGGAGGGCTGATCAGGAAGCCTGAGGAAGGCCGAGATGGCACAAAGATAGCCCTTGATGGTACCCAGGGCAGAACCCTGTTGGGCCAGGGAAAGAAGGAACAGAAGAACCTCAGGAAGAGGGGCAGAGAGGGGATTCACAGCCTTTGCTGTGCACCATGCCACAAACTTGTTCCACCTGCAGGCGTATACCACCTTAGTGGAGGGACGCCTGGCTGCCAGAATTACATCACAAACTTCGGGAGGCAAGTCGAAAGGAATCAACTGCCGCCGCTCAATCTCCACGCAAGCAGGTGGAGGCTGGACAGGTTCGGGTGGAGGACCGTCCCCTACTGCTGCGACAGAAGATCCTCCCAAAGAGGCAGACGGATCGGGGGATCGACGCTCATACTGAGTAGCTCAGGATACCAAACTCTTCGAGCCCAGTCCGGAGCCACAAGGATGACTTGGGCCCGGTCGCGCCGAATCTTCTTCAACACTCTGGGTAGAAGTGGTATAGGCGGAAAGGCGTACAACAGACCGCAACTCCACTCGCGACGAAAAGCGTCGCCGAGCGAGTGCCGCCTTGGAAATTCCAACGCGCAGAACTGATGACATTGCGCGTTCTCGTCGGTGGCGAATAGATCTAACCAAGGCTCTCCCCACTGCAGAAAGAGTCCTTGCGCCACTTCCGAGTGAAGACGCCATTCGTGATCCATCATGCACCTGCGGCTGAGGTTCGTCCGCCCTGGCGTTCAGGGAACCTGCCAGGTGTTGAACCATCAGGAACATGCCCTGATGTTCCAGCCATGTCTAGAGGCGCAGAGCCTCCTGACAGAGGGTCCACGACCCCACCCCGCCTTGTTTGTTGCAGTACCACATGGCGGTGGTGTTGTCTGTGAACACCTGCACTACCTTCCCTTTGACAGAGGGAAGGAATGCCTTGAGTGCAAGTCGGATCGCCCGGAGCTCCAGAAGGTTGATATGGAGCCGGGACTCCGCCGGAGACCAGAGGCCTCTGATCTCCGCCTCTCCCATGTGACCGCCCCATCCCAGAAGGGACGCGTCCGTCACAACTGTGTGCTCTGGCTGGGGAAGGGAGAGGGATCTGCCCACTGGAACTTCAGGTCCCACTGCAGAGCCCGCATATGCCATCTGGTATGATCGACCAGCAGGATGCAGGAGGCCATGAGGCCCAGCAGCCTCAGGGTCATCCGTACCAAAACCCAGGATAAAGGCTGAAAGATCGGAATCATAGCCTGAATATCCCGGACTCGCCGTTCGGGAGGATAGGCCCGAAACTGCGTCGTGTCCAGAACTGCTCCGATGAAAAGGAGCTGTGGAGAAGGAATCAGATGCGACTTCGGCACATTGATGGAGAACCCCAGCGAGTGCAGGAGTTCGGCCGTAGTCTGGAGGTGGGAGACGACTGCCTGGGACGAGCCCGCCTTCAGCAGCCAGTCGTCGAGGTAGGGGAAGACTGGAACCCCTGCCCGGCGCAGATGAGCTGCGACCACCGCCATCACTTTCGTGAACACCCGAGGGGCACTTGTAAGGCCAAAGGGGGAGCACGATGAACTGAAAATGCTCGAGGCCTACCGTGAACCGCAGGTAACGCCGGTGGGCCGGCAGGACGGGGATGTGAAAATAAGCGTCCTGCAAGTCCAACGCTACCGACCAGTCTCCAGGGTGGATGGCAGTCAATACCTGAGCTAGGGTGAGCATCTTGAACTTCTCCTTCCGGAGGAAGCGATTGACGTTCCGGAGGTCTAAGATAGGACGCATGTCCTTTTTGGGCACCAGAGAGTAGTGGGAGTAGCAACCACGTCCTACTTCTGGGGTCGGAACATGCTCGATGGCCCTCTTGGCCAAGAGGGCCGTGACTTCCTTCTGCAGAAGCACCAAGTGATCCCCTGACATGCGGTGGAATTGAGGTGGCATTGCTGGGGGGGTGGTCTCGAAGGGGAGGGAGTAGCCCCTTCGGACAATGTCCAAGACCCACCTGTCCGAGGTGATGGCACGCCAGTGGTGAAGGTGATGGCGGACCCTGCCCCCTACTGGCGTGCTGTGCACCTGAAAGGAAGGACTAGGAGGGCTTGGAGGCCGCGGACGGGCGGAGTTGGTGGCCTGACCCGCACGCTGGTTGCCCGACCCGCCACGGCGGTAGCCACGTCCTCGGCCACGCGAAGACGCCTGCTGCGCGGGCCGGTGGCTGGGCAGCGGACGTGACTGGGCGCCCCTTCCGTGGCCACGAAAGGGGCAAAAAGCAGAGGTTAGCGGAGGGCGCACAACAGAAAGGCCCAGGGACTTGGCAGTAGCCCGTGAGTCCTTAAAACGCTCCAGCGCATGGTCTGCTTTGGAACCAAAGAGACCGACTCCATCAAAGGGCATGTCCATGAGTGTATTCTGGACATCACCCGAGAAACCAGTTGTTCTCAGCCAGGCGTGGCGACGCAGCGCCACCGTCGTTGCAAGCGATCTGCCCAGCGAGTCGGCGGTATGAAGGCCACAACGTATGGTGTACTTTGCCGCATCCCTACCTTCCGCAATGGTGCGGGTAAGCAGTGTCTGGACCTCCTCAGAACACTGGGGCAAAACGGCCGCCACCGAATCCCACAGAGAGTGGGAATATCGGCCCAAAAGGCAAGCGGTGTTGACGGACCGCAAGCCAGCACTGGAGGAAGAAAAGGCCTTCTTCCCAAATTGGTCCAGGCGTTTGGATTCCCTATCCGGAGGGGCGGTAGGGAAGGCGGTTTGGGAGGCAGAGGCTTGGACAACCAAGCTCTCGGGAGTGGGATGTTGAGAGAGAAACAAGGGGTCGCCCGGAGCAGGGCGATGGCGTCGGGCCTCGTTCCTATTCACAGGAGCCCCTGTGGTGGGCTTGGACCAGGTGCCCAAAAGAACGTCAGACAGTGCATCATTAAACGACAGCAATGGCTCCGAGGAGGTAGCTGCCGGCTGAAGCACTTCCGTCAGGAGGTTAGTCCTGACAGCCACAGTAGGCAATTGGAGGTGCAAGGCTCCAGCTGCTCTACGCAACACCGTTGCGAAATTTGCTCCCTCCTCCGTAGCCACGGAAGGAGGAGACAGCATGCCAGAGTCAGGAGAAGTGTCCAGACCACTGGCATCCCCAAGTTCCTCTGCCCAGTCCTGATCATACTCACACTGCTGTGTGAGAGGGTCTTCCGACCCCTCCCAGCTCTCCTGGTCCTCCTCTGGTTGAAAATATGGAGGAGTAGGGACATCCGGGACCCAAGGTCTCATCGGCGCCGGAGCCGGCGTCGAGCGACGTCGGTCCGGCTCCATGTCCGGAACCGGAGAGAACCGGGGAACGACGCCGCCCGGAGCCCCGGGCGGAGTCAGGAACGGCACCGGGGACATCGGCGCCGGCGGAGGCGTGGTTAGGTCAACCGGCTTCGATCGGGGTTGCGGTACCGCCGGAGCCGGGATCGAGGCTGGGGCCGGAGCCGAGGCCGGGATCAAGGCTGGCGGGACGGGTGACGCCGGGAGCGGAGTCGTCGGCGACGCCGGAGCAACCCCATCAGGGCCCGCGGGGCCCGAAGGCGCACCGGAGGGACCTTGAGGCCCGAAGAGGCGGGCCATGGCCGACAGGAATTCCTGTATTTGGGCTGGAGTCGCCCCCGAAACCGGAAAGGACGGGTAATGCGGGGGCGGCTCCACAGGCACGTCCGGGGCCGCGGGGGCGGGGACGGTGCCGACAGGGGCCTCAGCCGAGTCGCGAGACCGACGAGGCGAAGTCTTACAGCGATGATGCTTCTTAGACTTTTTGTGCTTCGACTTACCCGAGGAGTGCGAAGACTTGGACTCCGACGACCGGCGGGGGCTCCGCGACCGGCCCCTCGACCTCTCACGGGACTGGGGCTTGGTGCGGCACGGAGCCGACTGCCGGACCTCGAGGAGCTTTCGAGACCGCTCTCGCAAAGCCTTCGGGTGTAAGGCCCGGCAGTCAGGGCACGACTTCGTGTCGTGGTCTTGGCCGAGACAGTAGAGACACTCTAAGTGCGGGTCTGTGATCGACATCATTCGACCACAGACGTCGAATGGCTTGAAGCCGGGCATCCCTACCGACACATAGGAGTCGAGATGACTCGAAAAGAAACAGTGAAAAAATCACCAAAAATTTAGTCAAAAATTGACTAGGGCACTGCTCTTCCCGGATCTGCGCTTACTGGCGCGGAAAAAGAAGAACTGACGTCAGCGCGCAGGGGTACTGCGCAAGGGTACTGCTACGCAAAAACTTTCCGGATCCAGCCTGACGCCTGGGGATATTCTAAGGTAAGGAATCTGTCACTAACGTGTCTCTTTCAGATATAGTCTATGCCAAACATAACAGGAGTGTGTTTTCGCACCTTCACCCCGAGGGATATCCTGGCACTGAATAAAAGGTGTATATTGCTACTCAACTCGGTGGTACTCAATTTATCGACCTCAGGAGGGTGAAAGGCTGAGGGGGCGGCACACTATCTGATGGGATGGCCTTAGTAAATGGATGCCCCTAAGTGATTCCAATATGCCCAACCTTTACTTAAAGGGGATGACTAGTATGTTGGTTACGCTCCAGTGTCCCGCCCACAATCTTCCCAGGTAGCTTAATTGCTAACAATGTGAGCGGCCAATGACCGATGATTGGCATCTGTTAGTTGAAGTCTGACACATAGCACGCTCACCAAAGATCTATCAGCTGCTTCTGACCTACCTCCTGACATATATTGATACCCCCACTCAATGGTATTCATTTAACAACCTCCGCAGAATGGTAGGCTGAGCGAACCCAACAGGACTAGATCCGTGCCTCAGAGACCCAGGCCCCGCAGAGGAAGCTGTAGTCCACTGAGCCCACAAACCCAGCAACAGTCTGGCATGCAGCCTTTTATCACCGTCGAAGCTCCTGTGGGATTAGAATCAAGGGGCCTTGGTAGTGCAAGTCTATGTTTAATTGCAATATGACCCTTCAGAGAAGATGTCTGTGTGCTGCTTCTGTGTGCTCTTACCTGTGTGACCAGGCTTGTTATGCTACTCTTAGTGAGGGGGACTGCTGATGCCAATACTGAGGGAGTACTCTGTGTGGGTGTATTGTGATTGACATTGGCTGTGCCAAACCCAACCTGTGTATTCAAATGTATGCAAAACATGTGTTTATTGCTACCAACATAATGGTACTTGTTAGATCAGCCTCACGGATGAAATGCAGCGTGAACCTGCTCAGTTTTGAACCTGTGACAATGAGGTCACCCACAGTCTATGAACGAGTCGCGGTCTTGTTCTTCAGCAATGCACCTTTAAGTGCACCAGAAACTCCACCTTACAGGCTGTCTCCGCTCAATACCTCATACAGCACCGTGCACACAGGCAGTCTCACACTGCCCCTGCAGCCATCGCACAGGCTGTCTCCGCTCCATCACTTCCTACATCACATTGCACACTAGGCAGTCTTGCACTGCACCATGCAGCCATCGCACAGGCTGTCTCCGCTCCATCACTTCCTACATCACATTGCACACTAGGCAGTCTCGCACTGCACCATGCGGCCATCGCACAGGCTGTCTCTGCTCCATCACTTCCTGCATCACATTGCACACTAGGCAGTCTCACACTGCCCCATGCCCATCGCACAGGCTGTCTCCGCTCCATCACTTCCTACCTCACATTGCACACTAGACCATGCATACTGGATGAAACGGTGTTCCTGGGCTGTAACCTTTGACGTTTTTCGTAATCCTGGTAATCCAAAATTAAAATATATATACCCCCCCTATACAAGTACAAGCATGATTCTAAGCGTGTGGCCCGAGGTACGCCTTGTACTGAAAGGCAGGGGAAAACCCATTTTATGGATAAACTTCCAAACTCTGGCGTGAGAGGAGAAACAAACCCACGGGACAGTGCCACCCGGTGGCCTAATTAAGCTAATAAGCTACTGGGCCGCTACGTGTGCACTGCATGCATGGCAGCCGGGAGGGGGCTATATATTGTGCCCTACTGCATACCTATAAATTGTTTGCAAGCCTTAGTTACTCAGGTTGAGTTACCACTTTAAGCAATCTAAACTGACAATAGCCTATTTACGAATAAGCGATATTCCTGTTGGTTCATTAGTCTTTCCTGTGCCTTAACATTAATGCATTAACATTTTACGAGGAAAACCTCCAGAGGCCATAAAGACAAGAACCCTGCTGCCGCAGGTGTTAATCCCGCCCAGTCTGGGCCGACGGGACTGCCCACGCCCCGGGGCGTCCAGTGCACCGGTGCCCCAACTGACTGGACCCAAGAGGACAGGCCCCCATGGGCAGTCGCCCCATGAAGCACAGGCGGGCCTCCCCAGCAAAGGACGAAACCCAACCTGTGCCGCTCTCCCTAGCACCCTATCCGAACCTGGGCTGGGCCACCCACAAGACCATCCCAGCCCCTGCCAAATGGCCCACGATTCCAACTAGGCCGTCCCAGCAGCCCAGGACCCGGCCGGGGACTGGACAGGCTACCCCCCATGGGCAACACAGGAAAATTACATAATAGTTCGACACAACCTAGACCCGCACAGGCAAATCGAAAAAGCCGATTTACTGTGGCAAGATTAGGGTCACACGCTGCTACACTCGGCAAGCAAAATACTGCAATTGCGGCCGCGCCAGTTCCCCCCACAGACCAACTGGACAAAAGGTATAAGGCATGCCCCTTGTTGGTCGCCGCAATGCGGGCGCAATCCTGCCCTGCAATTCCCATGCTGTACAGGCAGAGTCCCCGGATCTATCTGTCCGGCGTAGGAGCTCTCTCTGCAAATATGACCAGTCCGACTCCGGTCACATAATCAGCCCACCCCAATTACAAAATTTGCGCAAGATCCCGCGAATCTGCAACCAGCTGCACGGCAGGAAGAAAGTAGCGGCAGAAAACACGAGCATGGCTGACCGATCTGCAAAATGAAGTGACGCTCTCACCGCAAGAACCACTACCTAGAGGCGAAGATGCAGGCACCCACAGTGTAATTCCGGCTCAAGAAAGTGCCATTGCCTATAATTTGTGAACTCAGAGACCACAAGCATTGAAACACCAGGGTTTGAACGCATAACCTTTAGAGTAAGAGTCAGAGACCTTAACCACTAGGCCACAGTGACTCCACCGAAACAAGAAAGCACCCGCCGCTGCCTCAGCGAGTCCCTCTGCTGCTGGCCAAGCTCCAATGCACCTTCCGGCCCTAAGCATCTGTCCCACCCATGGAAGAAACATGCCGGTGCAGGCCACAAGCATAGGGGCATGAGCACATCGACGGCCGCTCCTCCTGACCGCAAAACGCAACGCGACCAGACGAGGTAGCAAGGATCGACCAGTGGATCCTGACCTCCCCAAACGCGGATGCCCGACCCCCAGTAGGGGGCCCGCGCACCCGGGGCCTGCGGACCGCCTCCAAGTATTAAGGGACCTTGTAATGGTTAGCGACATACGCCACCAGGAATACATTATAGGGCCTGTGCAGCTGCGGTGGATACGCGCGCAGACCCGGGCGGCATTCTCCAAAAGGCAGAACAACCCGGATTCACCAAACAAAACCCGGCGTGCGTCTCTCTGCCACTCCGACTCCCCTCTCGATGTGCACACGAGACCGCATGAGGTGTGCTCAAATCCAAGCCAGTAAATGTGGCAGTCAAGCCACGGTCCAAAACCGCGCTCAGGCTGTGCCCAGCGAGCTCCCCACGGGCGAAGTGCGCTGGAAAGACACGAATGCCCGGCTCCACACAGCCTCACGGTTTGGGAAAGGGAGCAGCCCCCACAGTTGAAACAGTAAGCAATACTGCTTAATGCGAATTCCAGAGGAATTTAGTTTTCTTTAATATAGCCCATGCCTAAACGGGAGCTCAAGAGAATACGTGCGAACAATTTAGAAAAGAGTCTCGGGTAAAGAAATAAATTACAAAATGAATAGGACATAATTCCAGTGCTAGAATCAGTCTAGGAATCAGCTCACGAATGGGGGGAAAAATCGCAAAATGGCTTCCCTGTCAGCGGATGCTGGTAGGTGACATTGTGAACCTCCTGTTTAGTAAACTCTGGGAAGAACAAGGCCAGATGGCACCTGTGAGCAGCCACAGAGCACAAAACCACTCCTGCACTGCCATCTGCCGTCCCCCAGAGATCGCCTCAAACTTCGGTCCGCCCTGCTAAACAAAACTTCTGGATGTTAACATGTCAGCGTGCATGATAACCACGCAGCACCTCTCCCAGTCTGGCCCACTAAAACAAGACAGGACCCGGCGCTGCCTCTGCGAGCTCCTCTGCTGCTGGCCAAGCTCCGACGCCCCCTCTGCCCCCCCCTTGTCTGCCCCGCAAATGAAAAGGTCAGTGGACCTGCCAGGATCTGAACCCGTGGCTATGGAGGTCAGACACAGGTTTCTCGACTCAATGCAGTAGTTCACTGAGCCACCAGACCTGAGGAAACTTGCCGACGCAACTCAAAAGCATGGGCACCCAACTCGACCAGACGTGATACCCAGCTCTGCACACCCGCTCCGACACGGGACAAAAGAAACACCCTGCGCAATACCCTGGACAATAGCTACTTGTCCTGCAGACTGAAACCACACTCCCCGTCTACCTTGTTCCCAACCTCACAGGGACAACAGGCCTCAGAAGCCCCAACTCACCACGACGCCCGCGGCACCTCCGGACCGGGAACGCGACGATACCCGACCAAACGGCGTGCAGGATTGCCAGGAAAGAGGGCGCCAGGTGGACGGGAGAGGCACTTATACCTGGCTCCCTGCCCACCCGCGCGCTGGAAATGACGCGGGGGCGCGCCGGACCCCCAAGGAGGTCCCCAAAACACAGGAATGTCGCCATGTGCCCTCATGTGGCACTAAGGCGGCTGCCCTCTTATGGGGGTCCCCTGCGTGGACCGCGGGCAGCCACAATTTCCCACCTCGGCAGGCTAGTGCAGTCCACCACTCCCTCCAGAAAATGGCGGTTGCGGGCTGGACTGCTATTCCTCCTCTCTGGGGGTCAAGTTGCACCGGAAATGCATGTCCGTGATGGCGCTACGGATCTCCAACGATAAACGGCTCAACCCAGGTTAGATGGCCCCGGAGAGCGGCTGTGTGAAGGCAGTTCTTCACAGAACGACCGTCATACTTGCTGGCTTAGCCCAGAAAACCTTTTTTAACCTTCTGCGGAATACATAATGACCACAATGGTACAAAAAGATTTCTCAGAAAGTCTCTGTAAGGATTCTTTCCGTACTGCGTTGCCCTCGCATCGGTAGCCTTGTAGCTGGAGGGCCGCTGCGGTGTCATCATCAGGCCTTCTTTCTAGGGGGTCTACTGTTGTGTTCATCCTTTGTGAAGTAAAGTGGCCTTTTTTGTTTTAGATATTCACAACTAGGCATCGCTGCCAAAATTAGCACAGCTGGTTTGGGGCCAAGTTGGATTCTGTTGTAACTTGCCCTTTAATTGAATGTTCTCCTTATAGAATGTTAACCATATCAGCATCGGAATGATTGACCTCAGTAGAGGAGTGTCAGCTGTAGCGTCCGGCTGCTGATTCCCTTGCATGTGGTGTTTCTGTAACATTGCAAGCATAGGGAATCCAGTTAATGAGGCCTGCAGGGTTAAGTTGGCATTGGGTGAAGGTGTTAACTGGTCTAAGTTGTGCCTTTTTCGGACACACCCTGCTTGCCCAGAACTTTTATTAAAGGTGGGCAATGAGATAATGAAATAAGAGTTTGTAACATCATTATCTGGGAATGAACTTATACCATTCCAATCAAAATCTACTTGTTGGTAATTTAACAAAAATGATTGCTTCACTTAGATCCCAAGTCCAAGTTTGGAAGTCTTGACCTGTGTTCATAATCGGCAAAATTGCACTAGCCAAAATGATTATGCTTCCTTGTCTGCGATACTACTTCTTAAACCTACCTCTACAACTAGCCAGGAATTGTTTTGTGTTCTTGACAGGATGCTGGGGGACTTAATTTGGGACACTGGCAGATACAGGGTGTCGTTGGCTAAGCTAAGGCTCTTGACAGACCAAAAGCAAAAACTGTATGTGGATACATGTATACTAAATGCCAATAAAAATATGTTTAAAAAAAAAAGGCTCTTGACAGACCAGAAGGGTTTACAAGCTCCAAATTTTTTACACTATTACTTAGCGGCACAACTCCAGTAGGTTTCCTGCTGGTTTGCTGCTGGGTCATTGGGGAAGGTGGAAGTTACACCTGGCAGCCCCAGTGAAATGGAAACACAATTCCTTCCCAGAGATCCCCTTACAGAAAATCCTTCCTGTTTGCTACATATAGCTATATACTGTAATACCAGGGGTCTTCAAATCACCAGTTACTTACTTTCATATGCCCCTGTAGTTCCCCTAGAATGTATTCCTAGCTTTAGGTGAGACATTTTTAAATGATCACTGGAGCACTGGATTGAGGTGGGTCTTGCGGCAACAGCTGACTATCTCCAGGATGGAACCATGCTCCCTTTTGGCACGTTAGTGGAACCACCCAGGGCAGTTCCTGTCCTATGACAAATTGATCGGGGCTCTGCACACTTAGTGGGCAATAACAAGCACAGAACCTCAAACACATGCTATAGTGCAAATGTTCTACATTATAGAGAGTGGGACAAAATAATAATCTGGCTCGGGAAGGCTACACAGTCTCCTGCAGGGGTTCCTCGCTTGTGCCTTAAAAAGACTTGGGCACAGACATTGATATGACACTTAGGCCCTTATTATGAGTCTCGCGATCCACGGACCGCCAGACTCACGGTAGCGGTCTCCCGGCCACCCTATTATGACTACGGCAGTCGGGCCGCCCTGGGACCACAGCAACTAAGACTTGGTTGAGGATGACTCAGCCCTGCTTGGGAGGCATGGGAAGGAGCTGTGCAACCAGGTCCTACAATGCATAGGAGATATGGCCAAAAGCAAATGTGGTGTTTGTAACGCTAGGCTGGTGGAAGAGAAAATGCGCTTCCCAAAGGTGTTCATCCTCTTGGCTTCCCATTCGGTGGGTGAAAGGGAACGCATTTGGGCTGACCTAGGCTGTTGAAGCCTGCATAAACCAGGATCGGAGGGGAGTGGTGCTAGGAGAGGAAGACTGAGTCTCCTGGGACAGGATGGTGGCGTCAGGCAATCATGCACAGGAGCCCCTATGCAAGGTTTGGCCCAGGCCCCCAAGAGAACGTCGTGAGGACTTAATTAAAGGGGACCAATGGTTCAGTCAAGCCCGCTCCCAGGCGAAATACATGACCTCGACTGCCGGCAGCATCACAGTGGCGAAAGATGTGTCCTCCTTCCATGGTCCGGAGTGGAAAGCATGCCAGTGTCTGGAGAAGTGTCCATGCCACTGGATATACCCAGATCCTCAGTTTGTTTCTGGCTCTGGTACTCCTCTAGGGGACCAAACCCTTCTTCCTCATCTCCCCCTTCAAGAAGGAAGGGTCTATCTAGGGCAGGGGTCTTCCAACTGGGGGGGGCGGCCCCCAGGGGGCCATAAGTGATCTCAGGGGGGGAGCCAGTATCTGGCCAAGAGGAGCATCATGGTTTGTTTCAAGTGTTAAAAACATGAGCAGCAGTAAGCCACCTTGTAATGGGCCATCACTAAAAACTTTTGTCATTTAAATGCTGACTGGGAGTATGTGTTACAAGGGGTAACAGAGCTTAACTGCAATGTTTAAATATGTTTAGACATATTTAAACATTTCCAATTTAGCAGAATAATTGTGAATAAATTGAGGGGGGCCTGAGTTTTTTTTTTACAGGGATGTGGGGCGCAGCATTAAGAAGTTTGAAGACCACTGATCTAGGGGAAGTATTTCCAGGGGTTGGTAGGGCCTGGACAGTGCTGTCATTGACGTTAAATGATGCTGGGGCAGCGCTGGATGGAAGTCGGGATGATGATGGGCTCATCATCGAGTGGCGCCAGTGGCATCGGGGACGGCGTAGAATGGAAAGAAGCCAGGGTAGAAGTCGGGTGGTCACGAGGAGTAAGCCAAACAAGGCTTCAACTTTTTCTTTTTGTGCTTCTTCGACTTACCTGAGTTCGAAGAGGACATCTTGGAACGGGAAGATGACTGTTCACGGGAACCACTCTCGGAACAGGCCGAAGATCTTTCTTGGGAAAGGAACCGGAACGCCGCTGGGCCTTCTGCTGCGCCACCAGGGGCTTCAGTGACCACTCGCAGATCGCCTTGGGGTGCATGGTCTTGCACTCAGAGCAAGCCTTGCAATCGTGGCCTGACCCCAGGCACCAGAGACAAACCAAGTGAGAATCTGAAAGTGACATTTGTCTGTGGCAGATCCCACAAGGTTCAAAACCCATAGGTTTTGGAGGGGACATGTCCAGAAGCACTCTGGGAGCAAATGCTCAAAAAAGGTAAACGAAACATCGAAAAAAGTGGTCAGAAAGTGACCATGGTAGCTCACCGGTTAAAGAAACTGATGTCAGCACACCGGGGTGAGACTTATATGGGCACTGGGACATCACGTCTGACTTGGCCAACGCGTAGCTGATTGAAGCCACCTACCTGTGTGCAGAGGTACTGTTCTAGATTTGCCGGATCCAGCCTGACTTCTGGTGAATATTCTAAGGTGAGGAATCTGCGGTTAGAAGTTGCTATGAGAAATTTTTGTTCTTGAGGCCATTGTTCCTTTTCATTGGATGTTTTCATTATCTTCATTGGAAAAAAAGCCGTTAAGGTGTATCTTTTGGCCAGTCTAGAGAACGGCTTAATTTTTGCAGGGAGATCTTCAGCTGCGGCATCACTATTGTTTGTTCCTGAGACGGATTCATTGGAACTCCAACACTGCATCAATTATATAGAGGCTTCAATCAAATGACCACAAAGGATCAATATCCCTTGCCTCTCTGTTCTGACATTTTGGAAGCAGTCTGTTAAAAATAAAACACAACACATCAGGAAGCCACAGGCTAACTAGAGTTTAATGTAAAATAGCCTGAAGCACAGCAAAATAATTAAAAGACAACTGTCCTTTCAGATGACCAGGGCTCTCTGTAGAAAAAGGTTAGTTGAAGCATAATGCTGAAATATATGAAATTTAGATCAGGAAATATGTGTTTCTGTCAATGCAAGTCTATGGAACGTATTCACATGAGAAACTTGTTACTTTCAGCAAAAACATATCTAATGAACAGGTGGCAGGATCTTCACCCTGAGGAAGTGAATAAAGTCTTTGAAGAGAACATATCATTCATATGTACAATACTTTGCTCATTATCCTCCTAACATCCATCTTGCTATAGGCAAGTTTCAAAGTGAGGTTACACTTCTCAGAGAAGTACAAATGTACAACCTTAAATGATCTGGTTTCTGGGTCTACTTGAACCATGGAAATTAGCAAGCATATTCAAAGCTACTGGTGTTTTAAAACAACAAAGTACATCTATACTTGATTATAAAATATTGATACATTGTTAGTGATATATGTAAGAACAACAATACTGTATGAATGGCAATATATGAGTACAACACAAATAGGAATACATAATTAGACTTTCAAAATATCCCTTTTTTCCAAGAGGAACAATTTCCTTTTACAACTCAATAGAAAACAGACTCATTGCTTCCTTTTTAAGCCTTCATTATCCCTTTCCCCACCATCCTTGGAAACAGCAGTAGTAAAGGTGAGGAGAGGATGTAGCCTTACGGCTAGAGTGGTCGACCTCGAAGCTGGGGAACCGGGTTCGAGTCTCGGCAACAACGCTCAACATCCTGTGATTCTGGGCAAATCACTTAATCTTCCCGTGCCTTACAAAAATGAATGTGACCTTCTGTAACGAAACTGGTGCTCATGTAAAGCGCTCTGATACCCGATTTCTCGGGTCTAGTTCACGCTATATTAAACTAAAAAAAAAAAAAAGGTATTGGCAGTACCTTTATTTTTGGAAAAATGTTGAATGATGCACAATATTAGTCCAATAGCTAAATGTCAAACAATCAAAATTAAAACAATTACAATAATTGGTTCAAATATTTTCAACCCCCTTGGGTACAGACTTACCCTAACCACATCTAAATGCTAATGGGATTCAAGTCAGGGCCACTTGATTCTCATGTAATTTTGTTTACACTTTCCTTAATGTTGTTTATCTGCTCATGTATGCAAAGAGAAGTGTTGGGAAGATGTGTACAACATTCAGCCCCACAATTGCACAGACACCCCCATTTGGCAGCTAAAAGATAATCTAATGCATCCTATTTTGAACCAGCATTTTTGCAAGTGCATGTAACTGTTCTGTCACTGACCCTAAAGCTATTATGGTAGAGTTATCTATTTCTTCCAACATTTCTGCATGTATTCTTATTTCGTCTAAAGCAACGGTCATCCATATGTTGGTATTAACGATGCAGCGATGAGCAGCTGCAGGGCAAATGAGGTGAACATGAACAACATGGGACATTGCAGATGACAGGGCCTCAGCAGGAACAGCAGTTCCTGCTGAGTTCCTCAGCAGTTTAGTCAGAGAATCCAGGTCCAAGCAAAGGCCCTGATTCAGCAGCCAGGGCATTGCTGTCCAGGAGCGGCCCCGTGCAGGTACGAGCGGTTGGGCGGGGTGGGGGGACTCAGCAGACGATGAGGGAAAATTAAATAAATAATTAATTTTCACTCGTCGTGGTCTGTCGAGTCCCCCCCCCCCACCCTTCCACTCTTACCTGCATTGGCCGCTCCTGCTGCTGTCTCTAGGAGAGGCAACTTTTTTGCAGTGGTAAAAGTGGATCTAAGTCGCCAGACCACGAAACTGACATCTGTATTTGTGATGGTCCGATCTGATAGGCTCCATACCAGAGAGGCTGTAGTGCAGTCTTCCTCTGATACACACAAACTTAGGCCCAGTCACCAGGCTGGAGAGAATGGCAGGCCTTGTTCAGACACTCAGGTAAGATTGCTTGCACCTGAAAACAGAAACTATAAAGGCATTTTATAAGCTTCCTGCAGTATTGCAAGACTGGGTCATCATTTAACTGCAATTTTAACTTGGCAGTGAGGACGGGGATTTGAGGGGCGCTTAATGGGTCGACCCATGAAAATTTTGTAAGGGCTCAATTTTGTTTCCTGGAAAGGAGTCGCACTCAGGGATCATAAGAATAAAAGCAGGGCAGTGGGCCATTTTAACCGTGTTTCTGAGCATATCTTAGCTATCTTGTTCTTAAGAGTGCCGTTGCTTCTTTCCACTTTGCCAGAAGATTCTGAGTGCTAGGTACAAATAAAAATGCTGGTCTACTCCCAGGACCTTAGAAACTGCCTGAACTACTGTTGATTTGGTACGGTACTCCGAACTAAGGGATACATTCTATTAATAACCATTTAGCTACTATGATGGCATCTCCATTAGCACAGGGGTATGCTTCCACCCATCCTGAAAACATACACACGATGACAAGAACGTAACAGTAAAATGCGCATTTAGGTATCTGGATAAAATCTATCTGGAAGTGCACAAGAGGGACCCAAGAGAGAGGGGGAGCAGCAGAGGGGGCTTTGATCTGTTTTCTGACATTGTGTGACAGGCAGATGGGACAAGACTGGTAGTAACACTGGGCTGTGGAAGAAAAGATGGGCTCACACCAATGGGTTGCAGCTGCACTTATTATGCTCTCCCTGCCAGCGTGTGCTGCTCCATGATACAACCTGGTAAGGTTGGGGAGTAGAAATTCCAGTGCAACCATAAGCCCACTGCAGTCTCTCCACACCCCCTCAGGATCTCTTTAACATTGGTGTTTGATCTAGACCTGTTTTTCATTTTGAGAAGCTTGCTTTTGGAATTGAGACACATCTTTTAAAGTTGGTTGAGGAAACAGATCAGTTCTCATAAAATACACAGCAATCAGCAGCAGTTCCAGAAAATTCAGAATTTATAGATGTCTAATCAGCTAGGGTATTGCCCCTTGAAACATCGTCATGAGGGTGCTTATCTTCCACTGCCAAGACTCCATGTAGTCTGGCGCAACAAAGGACAGGGTGTCAGGTTCCTTTGTGTGAGTGTTGTAGGCAGCCCTTTGAAATATATGTTGGGCTGGGGACAGCTCTGCTCCACCCATCCTGACAGGATGGCCCATCCTGCCAACATACCCCCGTATGACTCACTGTCTGGTAGGAATACACAAAGGACAACTGGCAAGCAATTCACAGTCATGTGACCCAGGACACAGGCAGCAGGCACCAAATTGTTAGGATAAGAAAATGCAAACTTTCTAAAAGTACTAAAGTATACAAAAAGTGATGGATGTTTGAATTAATCTCAGCCTCTGGTAATACTCTGGCTGCATTCCATCCATCAGTTTTTGTATATTTTAGTATGTCACCCTAAGTGGGACGAGTATTCCCAGACGTGGGTTGCATGCACACTGTGCCACTGGAATCAAGCTGATGACCCCATAAGAATGGCAAAACCGGTCCTGAGTTGCTTGTTCTCTGGTTCAGGAGGACCTGGCTTGGCAGTTAGGGCTCATCTGTTCCCAGTGGAGCAGGGCCAAGACTCATTTGCATACAGTTGTGTCCAAGCTGAGGTGGCATGGTGTGCAAAATAACAATGGACTGGGATGCAGCCCTGAGTAATTACCAGTGACTGAGATTAATTCAAAAACAACAGTTGATGGACAGAATGCAGAACAATGTCATACATTCACCCCAGTACAGAGATTTGGGCCTAAATCCATCGTTTTTTTGCTCACCATGCCATTCCAGTTTGAACCCAGCCATATGCAAATCAGTCTTGACCCTGTGCCTCATGGGAACAGTCCAGCCCGAACTGCCAAGCCAGGTCCTCCCTGGACTGGAAACAAGCATCCTAGGACCGGTTTCGGGGTTTCACCCCTCTTCAGCCAGGATAGCTTGATTCCAGTGGCATGGAGAGCACGGGACCCGCGTCTGGGCATACCCGTCCCACTCGGGGTGACAAATGCAAAAACAACAGTTCGGGCTGGACTGTTCCCATGAGGCACAGGGTCAAGGCTGATTTGCGTATAGCTGGGTCTGAACTGAGGTGGCGAAGTGAGCTAAAGAATGATGATGGATTCAACCCAGATCTGTGACTGGGGGTGAGTGTCTGAAAAGTTTCAGCGCTCCGTCCATCATCTCCTTGTGTTTGCTTTGTTCGCCCTAAGTTGGCAGGGTATGCCCAGACGTGGGTCCCTTGCTCACTTTGCCACTGGATTCAAGCTAGCCTGGCTGATGAAGGGTGTTACCCAGAAACCGGTCCCAGGATGCTTGTTTCCGTTTCAGGGAAGACCTGGCTTGGCAGTTTGGGCTGGACTGTTCCCATGAGGCACAGGGTCAAGGCTGATTTGCATATAGCTGGGTCTGAACTGAGGTGGCGAAGTGAGCTAAAGAATGATGATGGATTCAACCCAGATCTGTGACTGGGGGTGAGTGTCTGAAAAGTTTCAGCGCTCTGTCCATCATCTCCTTGTGTTTGCTTTGTTCGCCCTAAGTTGGCAGGGTATGCCCAGACGTGGGTCCCTTGCTCATTTTGCCACTGGATTCAAGCTAGCCTGGCTGATGAAGGGTGTTACCCAGAAACCGGTCCCAGGATGCTTGTTTCCGGTTCAGGGAAGACCTGGCTTGGCAGTTCGGGCTGGACTGTTCCCATGAGGCACAGGGTCAAGGCTGATTTGCATATAGCTGGGTCTGAACTGAGGTGGCGAAGTGAGCTAAAGAATGATGATGGATTCAACCCAGATCTGTGACTGGGGGTGAGTGTCTGAAAAGTTTCAGCGCTCCGTCCATCATCTCCTTGTGTTTGCTTTGTTCGCCCTAAGTTGGCAGGGTATGCCCAGACGTGGGTCCCTTGCTCACATTGCCACTGGATTCAAGCTAGCCTGGCTGACGAAGGGTGTTACCCAGAAACCGGTCCCAGGATGCTTGTTTCCGGTTCAGGGAAGACCTGGCTTGGCAGTTCGGGCTGGACTGTTCCCATGAGGCACAGGGTCAAGGCTGATTTGCATATAGCTGGGTCTGAACTGAGGTGGCGAAGTGAGCTAAAGAATGATGATGGATTCAACCCAGATCTGTGACTGGGGCGCTCCGTCCATCATCTCCTTGTGTTTGCTTTGTTCGCCCTAAGTTGGCAGGGTATGCCCAGATGTGGGTCCCTTGCTCACTTTGCCACTGGATTCAAGCTAGCCTGGCTGATAAAGGTGTTACCCAGAAACCGGTCCCAGGATGCTTGTTTCCGGTTCAGGGAAGACCTGGCTTGGCAGTTCGGGCTGGACTGTTCCATGAGGCACAGGATCAAGGCTGATTTGCATATAGCTGGGTCTGAACTGAGGTGGCGAAGTGAGCTAAAGAATGATGATGGATTCAACCCAGATCTGTGACTGGGGGTGAGTGTCTGAAAAGTTTCAGCGTCTGTCCATCATCTCCTTGTGTTTGCTTTGTTCGCCCTAAGTTGGCAGGGTATGCCCAGATGTGGGTCCCTTGCTCACTTTGCCACTGGATTCAAGCTAGCCTGGCTGATGAAGGGTGTTACCCAGAAACCGGTCCCAGGATGCTTGTTTCCGGTTCAGGGAAGACCTGGCTTGGCAGTTCGGGCTATACTGTTCCCATGAGGCACAGGGTCAAGGCTGATTTGCATATAGCTGGGTCTGAACTGAGGTGGCGAAGTGAGCTAAAGAATGATGATGGATTCAACCCAGATCTGTGACTGGGGGTGAGTGTCTGAAAAGTTTCAGCGCTCCGTCCATCATCTCCTTGTGTTTGCTTTGTTCGCCCTAAGTTGGCAGGGTATGCCCAGACGTGGGTCCCTTGCTCACATTGCCACTGGATTCAAGCTAGCCTGGCTGACGAAGGGTGTTACCCAGAAACCGGTCCCAGGATGCTTGTTTCCGGTTCAGGGAAGACCTGGCTTGGCAGTTCGGGCTGGACTGTTCCCATGAGGCACAGGGTCAAGGCTGATTTGCATATAGCTGGGTCTGAACTGAGGTGGCGAAGTGAGCTAAAGAATGATGATGGATTCAACCCAGATCTGTGACTGGGGCGCTCCGTCCATCATCTCCTTGTGTTTGCTTTGTTCGCCCTAAGTTGGCAGGGTATGCCCAGATGTGGGTCCCTTGCTCACTTTGCCACTGGATTCAAGCTAGCCTGGCTGATAAAAGGTGTTACCCAGAAACCGGTCCCAGGATGCTTGTTTCCGGTTCAGGGAAGACCTGGCTTGGCAGTTCGGGCTGGACTGTTCCATGAGGCACAGGATCAAGGCTGATTTGCATATAGCTGGGTCTGAACTGAGGTGGCGAAGTGAGCTAAAGAATGATGATGGATTCAACCCAGATCTGTGACTGGGGGTGAGTGTCTGAAAAGTTTCAGCGTCTGTCCATCATCTCCTTGTGTTTGCTTTGTTCGCCCTAAGTTGGCAGGGTATGCCCAGATGTGGGTCCCTTGCTCACTTTGCCACTGGATTCAAGCTAGCCTGGCTGATGAAGGGTGTTACCCAGAAACCGGTCCCAGGATGCTTGTTTCCGGTTCAGGGAAGACCTGGCTTGGCAGTTCGGGCTGGACTGTTCCCATGAGGCACAGGGTCAAGGCTGATTTGCATATAGCTGGGTCTGAACTGAGGTGGCGAAGTGAGCTAAAGAATGATGATGGATTCAACCCAGATCTGTGACTGGGGGTGAGTGTCTGAAAAGTTTCAGCGCTCCGTCCATCATCTCCTTGAGTTTGCTTTGTTCGCCCTAAGTTGGCAGGGTATGCCCAGACGTGGGTCCCTTGCTCACTTTGCCACTGGATTCAAGCTAGCCTGGCTGATGAGGGCTGTTAGCCCGAAACCGGTCCCCAGGATGCTTGTTTCCGGTCCAGGGAAGACCTGGCTTGGCAGTTCGGGCTGGACTGTTCCCATGAGGCACAGGGTCAAGGCTGATTTGCATATAGCTGGGTCTGAACTGAGGTGGCGAAGTGAGCTAAAGAATGATGATGGATTCAACCCAGATCTGTGACTGGGGGTGAGTGTCTGAAAAGTTTCAGCGCTCCGTCCATCATCTCCTTGTGTTTGCTTTGAGATTAATTCAAGTATTTCATACATCACTTTTTATATACTTTAACATTCTAAAAATGGCATTTTCAGAATTGTCACTTAATAATCAAACTTGACCATTAAAGAGGATTTTAAATTATAATTCATTTGATTCCCAACTTGAAATCTATATCCGTTTTCAATCAAATGTTAGCACTTATTAGATGTAATAAGATAACACTGTGTTACCACGGAGGTGAAGATTTTTGCTACGGTTCTGGCGCAACGCCTCCGCCCTCTTCTGCACTTTCTGGTCCACCCGGACCAATGTGGTTTTATGCCCGCTCGTAGTACCCGCCACTGCATACACCGCCTCCACCTCGCCCTCGCTCACCGCCGGGTACTTACCCCGTATCTGGCTCTGCTTCTCATTGATTTTGAGAAGGCATTTGACACCGTGGACTGGCGCTATCTCGAGGAGGTGCTGGAGTTGATGGGATTTGGTCTCCCCTTCAGGAGCTTCGTCCACGTCTTATACTCCAACCCCACAGCGCGGGTTTTGGTCAACGGCGCGCTCTCCGAGGCATTCCCTATCCGGAGGGGTACCCGTCAGGGGTGCCCGCTCTCGCCGCTTCTGTTTGACCTGGCGATGGAGCCTCTGGCCGTGCTCGTTCGGGGCGATCCTCTCATTCGGGGGTGGGCGTGGGACTCGTCCCGAGTGGACAAAATCGCTCTCTACGCGGATGACGTCCTCCTCTTCCTGGCAGATCCGGAGGTCTCTGGCCCACAAAGCCTGGATGTTCTCCTAGCCTAGTCTCCTAGCGAAATCCACGTTGGTTCCCCTTCACCCGTCCCGGTCTTGCTTCGATTGGCAAACCACCATTCCCCTGCGGAGGCAGTCTTTTAAGTACCTGGGGATCTGGGTGACCTTGCTCCCAGAACTCAAGTGGGCCCTTAACCTTACGCCCCTGGTCAATAAGACCAAGGCGGACCTTAAACGATGGCAGTCCCTTCCTCTTAATCCCCTATGCCACAGCGCCCTTTTTAAAATGATGGTTCTCCCCCGCTTTCTCTACATTCTCCAAAACATAACCCTTCACCTCCTGGGGAGCTGGTTCCGGGAGCTTGATGGCCTGCTTACCCGGTTTTTATGGGGGGGGCGGACGATCGCGGATGGCGCTGGCTCACTGCCGGATTCCTCCGTATGACGGCGGCATGGGGGTGACTAATCTCCATCTCTACTATCTGGCCACTAGACTTATTGTGGTCCACGATTGGTTTACCGGCGGCTGGTCCGACCCGGCATACCGGGTTGAGCTCCGAACGATGGACTTCCCACAGCTCCAGGCGTATTTGTATGGGGCTCCTATACCCCAAGCCCTTCCCCCCATCACCAGGGCCGTCTTGCTGGCCTGGCGTACCGCCCTGCGCCACACGAAATGGACCCGGAAACTTACCCAACACACACCGTTATGGCATGGAACTTGGCTACGGGAGACTTCCTCACTGCGGGACTTCGATCAGTGGGACCGCCTGGGGATTTCACTTCTCGGGGACGTTTGGACAGGGGACCACATACGGACCTTTACAGATCTGCAACAACGCTACTCTCTCCTCCCCTCCCAGTTTTACCAGTATCTACAGCTCCGGCACGCCCTCCATGTGCACATCCCATCCCCCACTTCCTTCCCCGAGTTCAGTCCGCTTGAGGCGCAGGTGATGATGGGAGACCTGGGCAGAGGGGGGGTATCGAGGATTTATCGCTCCCTGGTGAATAACAGCACCGCATCCCTGGACTCGTTGCGCACCCGCTGGGAGGGTTGGCTGGGTCCCTTGGAAGACGAGGACTGGCGCGACGCTCTTATGGCCCCTAGGACCCTCATGACCTCCTCCAAATTGCGTCTGGTGCAACTATACTACCTGCACATGGCGTATCTCACCCCCGAGCAGCTGTACAAGGCACGATTGCGGCCTACTCCGAATTGCGCACGCTGCGGCCACTCCCCCGCTGACTTCTACCACATGATCTGGCAATGTCCTGCCCTTACGGCATTCTGGACGGGAGTGGAACTGGAGCTCACGTTGGCCCTGGGGTGGGAGGTTCCCCATGACCCGTTGCGCCTGCTTCTAGGAGTGTTTGATGGCCTGGACGGCTCACGAGCCGATAAGCGTCTCCTTGGAACTGCGGTGGCCAAGAGGGACATTGCAGCGCTCTGGTCTCAGACCAAGCCCCCCACAGTGCGGAGATGGAGACGGGGGGTGGATTGGTGCGGGTCTCAAGAGGAACCTCTCTTTGAGGCCCGAGGATGTCCTGATTTATTTCAGAAAATTTGGGGTAAATGGTTCAACCTCATATCATAGCCGCTGCAGAGGTCTCGGGTGTGGGGACAAGCTTGTATGGGCCCCTGGGGCTGCGGGTGGCGGTCTGGGTCGGTGGCATTTCTCTCTTGTTATGCTTTCATGAGATCCTGTGCTGACATTGACTATTGTTGTAATGTTGTGGTTTCTCTTAAATGTCAATAAAATTGATTATCAAAAAAAAAAAGATAACACTGTGTTATCCAATGGGAGAGATAGGTCTTACAGAGGTGAAAAACGTATTTAGGAGTTTTTCACTGCCAGGACGTGTAAAACTTAAAAACACATCTTCCTTTTTAAATACAATGCACCTTGTCCTTAGGACCTGCTTTAGGGGTCAATTATATTTGCTAAAAAGGAAGTGTTTGGCCTGGCAAAAGGTTTATTTTGCCAGGTCGAACTGGCAGTTTTAAAAGTTCACTACAGGCTGAAATGGCATGTCCGAGCCATGTTTTAAAGGGCTACTTAAGTGGGTTGCTCGGTGAGTCCTGCAGGCCCACTGATAGAATTTAATTTACAGTACCTGGGTACATGAAGTAACATATACTGGAACTTTTAAGTAAATTAAATATGCCAATCAGGTGTAAACCAATGGTACCATGATTTAAAGAGAGAGCACAAGCGCTTTAGCAGTGGTTAGCAGTGGTTAAGTGCACAGAGTCCTAATGCCAACAAAAACGAAACTCAGAAAACAGGAGAGGTGAAGGGAAAAGTTTGGGGGTGACCTTGCAGAGAAGGCCAGGTCCAACATGACCCCCCTCTAGCCAGGGTAGACTAATCATACCTTGATGTACTTCCCTGCTCAGGCGATAGAAAGTGCATCTGTGAAGCTCCTAACCTTAAGTTGCTCACAGATGCATCCCAGTAGGCAGGCAGTACCCCCATGGCCAACAAAGTGATGTGGCCCATTCCGCCCCTTGGATCAGACTTCCGTCCCCAACCCAAGGGAAGTTCTGTCCCTAAGGACAACAAGCGACAGGCCCCAGGCTATCGACTGCCAGGTGGAGGCTCCAAGCGGGAACCTTGGGCAGACCTCACTTCCAGCCTTCGGGCTGGCAAGGAGGTCCCTAACTGCTCTTATGGTTTTCCAGGCCTCTGGGAATTCTCAGGATGGGGTGCAACAACCCTGGGTATTAGGCACACTACTTCCATTATCCATTCCACCAGTGGTAGCCTGAGACTGGTTCTCCAGCCCAGGGTCTGAACAGGGGACAGGGATGAGTCTTTCCTCCCATCGTCCCTCCATCTGGGCCCTGGTACCCTCTGTTTGTGAGTGATACCCCCAGAAAACTGGGCTTTCAGATCTCATACTCCAACTTTGGAGAGCCCTTGGCTGGATTCAGCCCCCTCTCTCTGCACAACTTTTTCAGCTCAGCCATACTACAGCTTTCAAGGTTGTCGATATTCAACTCCATCTTTTCAGGCAAGAGTCACGTGCACAAATGTGAGGCAGAATACAATTTGGAAAAAGGAAAAACAGCCAATCAGGGAAATCACTGAGTGGCATTGCACAAACACAAGTACTGGATCCCACTGCTGAACTCCAATGTATGAAACTGGGTTATTGGTTGAGGGGAGTGTAAACCCCACTCAAACAACAAGCACAGTCCTGTCAGAGTGAACCACAAAAGTCACTAAATTAGCCTGTGCTTACCCCTATGGTAGTAGTCAGGCTTAGCTTAGAGGCACTGTGTTAAGTAAACGGTGGTAAAGTAAAAACACAACACAAGAAAAATTCCACACCAATTTAGAAAAATAGAGTAAATTTCAATAAATAAAATGATACAATAATGACAAAAGTCCAATCGGTAGAACCGGAGATTTGCAATCTCAAAGTTTAGGTAAGTTTAGCGCCTAAAAGCACAATGCGCCACTCGTGGTTTTCTGGTCATGCTAGCCTGAGGGAAAGTCTCAAGTTCAGGCCGACCACTAAAGAGTCCAGACCAGATACAAGGACCAGACTAGTCCCCCTGAAAAAGATACCTTCTGAAATTCTGGCACAAAGAGACCAGTTCGCAATGGAGGAGCAGGGAGAGCGTTGCGGATGGTCATGTCTGTAGCATCAACACCAGGCTTGGCAGTGTTTGCTGTCATTGGTGAAGCAAGAAGAGCAGGCCGGGTGTCATGGATGCCTTTGCTGGAGCTTTGCGTTGGCAGTCACTGTGGGCTTTTGGTGCTGTAGCACGAAGTGCTGATCTCGCATTGCCGGTCGTTGCTTGTGGTCACTGTAGCATGAAGAGTAGGGTTGCCCAGAGCTTGTGTTGATGGCCGTTGCGGGTGGCAGAATCTTAGCACAAACAGGCCCCTTTCGACATCGCTAAGAGCCCAAAACTTCAGGGTTTCCCCTTTCTTCACAGAGGAGTGCATAGCCAAGGGTCCAGAACCTGCGGAGGCATCTCTTGGGGCTCAGGGATACATTATAGCACAGGCCAGCAGGGTAGGTCCAGTTGCAGCAGGTCAGCTGGGCCATTGCAGGGAGGCCTTTGGAGCTTGTTGTGTCCCTGTAGCTCAGAACAGGTGGTCAGCCAACTGACCCTTGGAGTCACTCACATTAGCCTAGGTCCAGTCTTCCGTCTCTGGCATCTAATCCTCCTAATTTGGTTCCTGATTCGAACTTGGCAGCCACTAATTATGATAACTGGATTAGGGCATCAACACATAATCTTGCACCTGAAACAACCAAGCGTTCCCAGAAGAATCATGCGTCCTCTCCATGGTATTCAGCTGAGCTTAGGCAGATAAAATCTAAATGCAGGTGTAAAGAACGGCTTTGGAGAACAGATTATAGCCAGGAACGAAAAAAGGACTATAATTTAGCGTTAGAGGAATATAAGGCAGCGATTATTAACGCTAAAACTGTATATTTTACAATTAAAATTCAGACGGCCAAAAATTCCTCTAAGGAGCTTTTCAACGTCGTGACAAATCTGTCTAAATGTCCACAAGATAGTCAATTCTCTCCAGATCAAAATTTTGTGGACAAGATCGCCTCCTTTTTTCAGATTAAAGTCCAGAATGTCTACAACGATCTTCACAAGACATTGTCAGATCCCACTGGGGAAATGAGGTCCCAGCCGGAGGACATTCAAACCCAATCTAGCTTGGCGCAATTTTCCTAGCTAGATACAGAGCGAGTAGCAGATTTGTTAATACAAACTAGATCCGGCTCGCCTCTGGATCCCTGCCCTCCGTATATTCTGCATCTGGTTCCTGAGCAAATTAGTGCCCACCTCACCCCTCTTCTTAATGAGGTTATCAAATCTGGGATATATCCTCAGTCTTGGAAAAAGGCCTGTATCAGGCCTATCCTGAAGAAAGTCACCTTAGATCCTACTGAGGTGAAAAACTACCACCCTATCTCCTGTCTCCCGTTTCCCTCGAAAATTTTAGAAAAAGCTATCAACTCAGAATTAACAGAATATTTAGATAGCAATCATATTCTCGATGACACCCAACATGGTTTTAGAGCCCGACATTCCACTGAGTCAGCACTTATTATGGCCACCGAAGAGATTCGTAGAGTGATGGATGGTGGGGGAAGAGCCGTCCTCATCATGCTAGACCTATCAGCCGCGTTCGATACTGTTAACCATGAGGTATTGACGCAACGGCTGAGGGCGGCAGGCATTGAGAGGTCGGCTCTAACCCTATTGACATCTTTTTTGACATCTCGCGAACAACTGATAGATTGGGATGGTCTCAAGTCTGCAAAATTCGGCCTCCCGTGTGGTGTCCCGCAGGGATCCGCGTTGTCTCCCACTTTGTTTAACCTTTACGTTACCCCTCTGGCCAGACTAATACGAGATCATGGTCTGATGCTTGTATCATATGCAGATGATACACAGATTGTGGTATCAGTAACTCAAGGTGTGGATGAGACGGCGGCTAGGTTCAGGAATTGCCTAAAGAATGTTATGCAATGGATGAGCTCTAATTTTTAAAGCTCAACACGGAAAAGTCGGAGGTGATGGAATTCGGGCTGAAGCCTTCAATCTGGAGCCAAGTATGGTGGCCCACTGAGGCTGGGAACTGCCCCAGTCCCTTAACAAAGGCCAGGAATCTTGGCTTTATGTTTGACAGCAATCTAAAATTTGCCCAACAAACTAATCAGGTGTCATCTGCTTGTTTCTACATGCTGAAGAACCTGCTCAAAATCCTTCGGTTCATTCCTTTATCCATGAGGAAAACGGTAATTGGGGCCTTGATTCTTTCCAGAATCGATTACGGCAATGCCCTTTACTTGGGAGCAGACAAGGGCCAGATTGCCAAACTACAGTCCATTCTGAACGCGGCGGCCCGGGTGCTTTATGGTCTTCCCAAGCATCACCCTACTTCAGCCACCATTAAACTGCTCCACTGGCTCCCGGTTCGGCAGCGAGTGGATTTCAAGGCCCTCTGCCTTGTACACAGAGCCTTGTATGGTGGAGGAGCTGCTGACCTGCAGCTGCTATTTAAGCGGTACTCTCCGCAACGCTGTCTTAGATCATCGAACACAGGTCTGATCTTGATTCCCAAGATAAAAAAAGTCAGATGGGGAGGCAAGGGTTTCTCGTACCAAGCCGCCAAGCTATGGAATGCACTCCCCGCACAGCTCAGACTACAATCAAATAGGACTATTTTTAGGAAGCAAATAAAGACCTGGCTCTTTCCCAAACCGGCAGTTTAATCAGTTTAATCCAGCATTCTTTCACCCAGCGCCAAGATGCCTCGGCATTTGTGCGCTTAATAAATAAGTCAGTCAGTCAGTCAGACAACAGGGCAGGCTTCAAGCAGAATGGCAGTCCTCTGGAGAACAAGGCAGACTTCAAGCAGCAGGGCAGTCCTGTGGCAGGAGCAGTGCAGCCTCTCAAGAGAAAGGCAGGCCTCAGGCAACAGGGCAGTTTCCTGTGGTCAGTCCTTCTTCTGTAGTCCACAGGTCCAGGAGTATACTGGTGAACAAGTTACCTTCAGTAACGCCTTATCTGTTAGAGACTTTATCTAGCCACAGATTTCTTATCTTAGAATATTCTCCAAGCATCAGACTGGATCTAGAAATTTTCGAGCAGTACCCCTGCACGCTGGTAGGTGGTGTCATTCAGCTAAGTGTTTCCGGTGTCGTCTGTGCCTGAAGTGATGTGCGCGGTGCCTATGTAGGTGCAACCCAATGTGCTGACTTCAGTTTCTTTTTGCGACTTTCCACACCAGGAGCGCAGAGCCATGAGGAACACTGACAACTGGTGTGAATTTCTAAGACTCTTAGAAGGGTGACCCTCACACAGTAATCAGTTCGAAGAGCAGAGAGGATGGGCGGTTCGGTAAGGAATGTGCGGCTAGATAGTCTCTACCAGATAAGGCGTTACCAAAGGTAAGTAACTTGTTCATCTGATAGAGATTTCTAGCCGCAGATTCCTTACTTTAGAATAGATACCCAAGAAATGCCTCCCCGGAACTGGGTCTGCGAAACAAATTTAGACAAAAAAAGTCCTGCAGGACCGAATGGACAAAGTGCCCATCATGACTGACCTGATTGTCCAGGCAGTAGAGTTTGGTAAACATGTGCAGAGATGCCCATGTAGCTTCCTGACAGATGTCCAGATCAGGGACTTCATGAGCTAATGCAGTGGTCGCAGCCTTGACTCTGGTGGAGTGAGCACGCAAGCCGTTGGTGGTTGCTTTTTTGCCGATGCATGCCAGATTTTTATGCAGAGCACTATCCATCATGAGATGGTTCATTTCTGCACGGCCTTCCCTTGCTTAGCTCCAACATATCCTACGAAGAGTTGATCGTCCATCCAGAACTCATTAGTATGATCAAGGCAGAACGACAACGCTCTTTTTGGGTCCAGGTAGAATCTCTACTCCTCTTTAGAAGGGTGAGGCGGAGCAAAGAAGGTAGGCAAGGTGATATTTTGGCCTACATGAAAGGGTATCACTACCTTCAGAAGGAAGAAGAGTGTGTTTGAAGGACCAGCTTCTCTGGGGAAAAGGTGCCCGCAGATCGCTGACCCTACTAGTTGATGTTATGGCCAATAGGAAAGCTGTCTTAATGGTTAGCAACAGATGTGGGCAATTATGCAGTGGCTCAAAGGGCATGCACATCAGAAAAGTCAGAACCAACTTTAAGTACCATTGGGGCGTGATGAATGGCCTGGGTAGAAACATATGTTGGAGATCATTTAAGGAACCTAGAGCCAGAGGTACAAACATTAGGAATTCCGATTTCCTAATTGCGATGATCGCTGAATCGCAATTAGGAAATCGGTATTCCTAATGTATACATTTTTTCCCCTAATAGTGATTCCTAGTAGGATGCAAATCAACCTACTGCATGAATATTAATGAGGTATGTTGCAATTTGCAACCCATTAGGAATCGCAGCCATCACAGGGATGGTGGCCTGCTGAGGTAAGCAGACCACCATGTCTGTGACTGCGTTTTAATAAAGCAATTTTTAAAAAATGCAGCCTGTTTTCCTTAAAGGAAAATAGGATGCGTTTAAAAAGAAAAAAAAAAGAACTTTGATGTAGGCAGTGGTCCGTGGGAGCCACAAGAATGACTTGGGCCTGGTCGTTCCTGATCTTGTTGACAACTCTGGCCAGGAGTGTTATTGGCAGGAAGGCGTACAGGAGACCAGAGCTCCACTTGAGTCAAAAAGTGTTTCAGAGCAAGAGCCACCTTGGAAACTCCAGCGCGTAAAACTGCTGACAATGACGTTCTCAGCGGTAGGGAACAGATCTAATCAAGGCTCTCCACACTCTTGAAAGAGACCTTGCACCATCTTAGTATCAAGACGCCATTCGTGATCGGCTAGGCATCGATGGCTGAGTTTGTCTGCCCTGGCGTTCAGAGAGCCTTCGAGATGTTGAACCACCAGGGAAATGCCCTGATGTTCCAGCCATGTCCAGAGATGCAGGGCCTCTTGAAAAATGGTCCACAACCTCACTCTGCCCTGTTTGTTGCAGTATCACATGGCAGTGGTGTTGTCCCTGAACACCTGCACCAGCCTTCCCTTGATCGAGGGAAGAAAGTCCTTCAATGGCAATTGGATCGCCTGAAACTCCAACAGGTTGATGTGGAGCCCGGACTCCACCGCAGACCAGAGTCCTCTGATCTCCACCTCTCCCAGATGGCCACCCTAGCCCAGAAGTGATGCATCTGTCACTACAGTCAACTGTGGCTGGGGAAGGGAGAAGGGTCTGCTGCTGAACCAATTGTGAATTGTCAGCCACCACTACAGGTCTTTTATAGCTCCCTCCAAGATCTTAACCATATCAGAGAGATTTCCCTGATGCAGAGCCCACCTAGTCCAATGGGCATGTGTGACTAGCACGATGCAGGATACCATGAGGCCCAACAGCCTTAGTCAGTCTCACTTGAAATCCAGGATAGAGGCTGAAACATAGGTATCATAGCCCGAATATCCTGGACTGGCAGTTCGTGGGGATAGGTCCGAAAATGCAGTGTGTCCAGAATGGCTCCAATGAAAGGTAGCATCTGAGATTGAGTCAGGTGTGACTTTGGCACGTTTATAGTGAATTCCAGTGAATGTAGGAGGTCCCTCGTAGTCTTGAGGTGGGAGACGACTGCCTGGGGTGAGCCCACCATCAACAGTCAGTTGCCAAGGTAGGAGAAGACTGGAACCCCTAACCTCCACATATGTGCTGCAACCACCGCCATCACTTTCGGAACACCTTCGGGGCGCTGGTGAGGCCGAAAGGGAGCACGGCAAACTTAAAGGGCTCTTGGCCCACTGTGAACCACAGGTAACACCTGTTGGCAGGCAGGATGGGAATGTGGAAGTATGCGTCCTGCAAGTTCAACGCTACCACCCAGTCTCCAATGTCCAGGCCAGACAGGGCTTGAGCTAATATGAGCATTTTGAAATTCTTCTTTTTCAGAAGAAGTTGAGAAGGCATAGGTCTAGAATAGGACCAAGGCCTCCGCCCTTATTGGGCACCAGAGAGTAACGGGAATACCAACCTGATGCTGGCACCCTCTTGATGACTTCCTTGCCCAAGAGAGCAAACACTTCCTGATGGAGCAAGGAGAGATGGTTCTCCGTCAGCCAGTCGTAAGTGGGTGGCATGGGTGAAGGGGTGCTCAAAAAGGGGATGGAGTAGCCCCTTTGGACTATCTATAAAACCCATTTAGCAGATGTTTTGACTGCTAGTGGTGCAGGTGATGGCACATCCTGCCCCCCACAGAATCCCCATGTTGCTATGAGGGCACACTGAAGGGGTCTGGTGGCTGTGGCTGCTGTGGGGGTGGGGTGGACTGGGTCGACCTGTGGCTAGTGGCCCCACATGGCCTGTCGGAACCGTGTCGTCTGCCACAAATAGGCTGGACAGCATGTTGACCATGGTGGCTAGCATTAAATGAAAGCAGCTCTAAGCCCCTTCTGTAGCCACGAAAGGGGAGGAAGGCGGACTGGGGTTGGCGCAGGGCAAGGACAGGCCCAAGGACCTGGCCGTAGCTCTGCTATCCTTAAAGTGCTCAAGAACTGAGTCCGCCTTCTCACCAAAAAGGCGAGAGCCATCAAAGAGTATGTCCATGAGTGAAGCTTTGACATCCCCCAAAAAGCCAGTGATGCTCAGCCAGGTGCAGCTCCTTAGGGCCACCAATGATGAAATTGCTCTGCCCAGCGAGTCAGTTGTATATGCCACATCTAATGGTGAACTTAGCTGCATCTTTGCTGTCTGCAATTGACTGTCACAGTATGACTCAGGTCTCCTTCGAGACCATGAGCAGCACTTGCGCAACTGAGTCCCAGATCGTATGGGTGTATCGGCTCAAGGGGCATGTGGTATTTTCTGACTGCAGTGCTAGGCTGGCAGACTAGAATATCCTCTTCCAAAAGGTATCCAGCCTCTTGGATCCCCTACCTGGTGGAGTGGTAGGAAACGAACAAGGGATGAATCAGGAAGGGGAGGCTTGAACCATCTAGCTCTCCGAGGTGGGTAACTGGGTGGGGAAACTGCAGCCCACTGGAACGGGGTGATGGCAGTGGGCAATTGTCCTATGCACAGGAGCCTCTGTGCATGTCTTGGACCAGGCCCTGAGTAGGACACCGGTAGGGGATTAATTACATGGGAATAAGGTTCTGAGGGGGCAACTCCCTGCAGAAGCACCTCTGTCTAGACGTTCGTCTTGACTGCCACTGAGGGCAACTGAAGGTCCAAGGGATGACATCCTGGATACCCCCACATCTGGTACTGGACACTTCTTCCCTTCCCCTGCCAAGGCTCCAATTAGTCTGGGGTGACAAAAGACTGTTGTCAGGTTCCTTTGTGTGAGTGCTAGAGGCAGCCCTTTGAAATGTAAGTGGGGCAGAAAATGTTCTGTCCCACCCATCCTCGCAAGATGGCCCATCCTGCCAACATCTAGCCCCCCTTTGTCTCACTGTCTGGGAGGAATACACAAAGGCCAACTGCCAAGCTTTTCATGTGACTCTGAACACAGGAACCAAATGGTTAGAACAAGAAAATGCCAATTTTCTAAATGTGGCAATTTGATATTGTGACTGAAATTCCGACTTCACCATTAAAGAGGATTTTTAAATTACAATTCATTTGAGTCCAAGCTTGTCCCGCATGTCCTACCTTTTCAATACAATGCACCCCTGCCCTATGGGTTTTTAATGCCTACCTTAGTGAGGACTTATATGTATTAAAAATGAAGGTTTAGGCCTGTCAAAAGGTTTTTTTTTTGCCAGGTTGAATTGGCAGTTTTAAAACTGCACTACAGGCTACTATAGCAGGCCTGAGTCATGTTTTAAAAGGCTACTGAAGTGGGTGACCTAATGAGTGCTGCAAGCCCATTAGTGCAAAAAGAACAGATGATGGACGGAATGCTGAACAAATCAAACATTCACCCCGAGTCACAGGTCTGGGTTGAATCCATTGTTTTTTTGCACGCCACGCCATTCCAGTTTAGACACAGCCATATGCAAATCAGTCTTGACCATGCTCCCTATGGGAACAGTCCAGCCCGAATTGCCAGGCCCAGAAACAAGCATCCTGGGTTTCTGGGTATCATCCCTCATTAGCCAGGCTAGCTTGAATCTGGTGGCGTGGCGAGCACAGGACCCATGTCTGGGCATGCCCTTCCCACTTAGGGCGACAAATGCAAAAAGAACAGATGATGGACGGAATGCTTAACAAATTAAACATTCACCCCCAGTGACAGATCTGGGTTAAATCCATCGCTTTTTTGCATGCCAGACCAATCCAGTTTAGACCCAGCCATATGCAAATCAGTCTTGAACCTGCAATGGCAGGTCCGAGCCATGTTTTAAAAGGCTACTTAAGAGGGTGACTCAATGGGTACTCCAAGTCCACTGGCTACATGTGGTACAATATACTAGAGACATAAGTAAATTAAATATACCAAAACAGGTGTAAGCCATTAGTACCATGTTTTAAGGAGACAGCACAAGCGCTTTAGCACTGGTTAGAAGTGGAAAGGCACACAGAGTCCTAATGCCAGCAAAATATGAAATTAAAAAAATAGGAGGGGTGAGGGCAAATCGTTTGGGGGTGAACCTGCAGAGTGGTCCATGTCCAACAGTTAGCATTGCTGTTCTCTTCTACAATTTGAAAGACATCAATGTCGATACAGCTTTTGCTCCTTCAAGGCTTGGCAGTGGTTGGCACCTGTTACTAGTGATTGAGCAGGGGAAACAAAATAATACCCCTTGTACCCCTTGGAAATTAATGACCCCATAATCATTAATGATACTAATCATTTGAAATGCATGAATTAA
Source organism: Calotriton arnoldi (assembly GCA_963921515.1). NCBI lineage: Eukaryota > Metazoa > Chordata > Amphibia > Caudata > Salamandridae > Calotriton > Calotriton arnoldi. The sequence goes on along the minus strand of CAWUFW010016382.1, from coordinate 123,223 downwards.
TCAACAAATACACCTTTTAGTAGACACTACACGTGGGCAATATGCTGAAATGTTGCAAAATCTAATTTATTTACGAATGTGAAGCTAATTAACGTTAGAATTGTGATTTGCGTAGTAAATAGAGTAAATTGCATGATTTGTGTTGTGTAATAGAATTGTATTGTGGCAAAGAATGCAGATGGTAAGTAAAATGGCTTTAAATGTCGCTTCCGCTAGGTAATATCTAACACGGGTCTTTAGAATGGCGGGTGGTAAACAGAAAGGCTAATTTTCCAGATTTTAATTTCTATTGTGTTTGCTTTATATTAGTTTTGTTCGGGCCTGCTAGGCCATGCTTCTAAAATGGCAGCTGGAAAGGACGAGATCACGTGCATTGAATAAAATGGCTCCTGCGCAGATGCAGAATGAACGCTCTAGTCACGTGTATGCGGCCTGTGCCCGCAGTGAGAGATGTCAAGGCCAATCTGACCTACAATGAAGAGCGTGCCAAGTGTTCAGCATATATTCCTGGGAACGGATGGGAAAGAGCCGAGTGACAATGGATGAACTAATGTGTGACCATCAAAGATCGTTACAAAATGGATTAACAAATTGGACTACTTTTGACCCTACGATCATGAGACTTATTGTGTGCTTTATTGTCCCCAAACCAGTTTGAACAAGGAGGGCGATGAGTTGACCATCACCACCCCTCCAATGGACCAATTAGCGTGATTCTTGCCCCTAAGGATTGCAACTTTTAAGTGTAGTGAGCCAGAGAATAGGGTATAAGAGAGTCTGCTCTTACGTTGTGAAGGCGCTCTTTGTTTTTCATTTTTCCACCTTGATGCTGCAAGTGACTCTGTCATTTTGGACTTTGAACTTTGACTGGGGAAGGAACGAGATCGTTGCAGGAATTCTGCCCGGGAGGTGCGTCTGAGGAGGTTAGCGGGACAGTCAGTCAGTTTGGGAGTCCTATCCTGTGATCTGCGGTTCATCTTCCTTTGGTGAACCATTCTTGTCATCGCCCCATGGCCGAGGGTAATGCATAATTTTTCACTTTCCTAAAATCTTTCTTAAAATGATTATTGATATTTTAAATGTTTGCTTAATAAAGAATTTCACTTATTTGATTGAAGAATTTTAGATAAAATTATATTCTAACTCTAAAATGAGTCTGTGGTTCTTTAATAGATTTATGATAAATAAATGTTAAAGGTTTTAATTGTGATTGAGCTGGTCTTAATCACCATCAACTAATTCTACTAGTTGGTCCATCGACCGAATAGCGGAGTACCTTGATGTTTAGAACCGACAGGATCCAAAGTTAATGTATATAATGTATAGATTATTATTCTGTCAAATCTAACAAGGTATCCCGTTCGTCCAGCAACTCATTCTCCTTAGCGTTAAATCCAGAAATTAAATGAATGTATGTATGCGGTGTCATGGGCCCCACCGACATAAGTTTTAAATGACAAGGGTTGCGTAAGTGTTTTTCTGGATTGGTGTCCTAAGGAACAATTTATATTAGCTGCGTTATGGTTTCTATAGACTAGTTTGGTGATTATTGACTATTGATTTATTGATTTTTCATGTCTAACACTTTATGTTGAGTCTGTATTACGTTATGTGTAAGTCGAAATTTTGAAGCTTCCGGGAAGTAGGAAGTGGACACGTGTGGCAAGAGAAGTCACACGGAATTGTGCATTGTCTGATTTCAAATTGGTTAGGGAAATTTCATGCATGAATTGTATTTGAGTGAAATAGCAACAGGTTTTCTTGTGAAACTTTGGCCTTAATTCTCAGGAGCAGTGTAGTCTCCACATGTGATTTAACCCCAGAGAAATGGGTTTACCTCTTGCTTGGGAGAAGGGTAAGGTAGAGAGAAGTGCTACACTTATCGAACGAAACCGTATTCTTGTAGGTTAGAACAAACTATCTCTTTTGTTTAGAGAAACAGACAATGGTAATGTGTTTTACGTTGTAACTAATCGATTTTAGTTGAAAAGAAAAGTTAGGAAAGCTATCGATAATTTTTGAAAAGGAGGGGTCAGTAGAAACAGGAGTAGAACTGACGTCAACAAAAACCGCGCTGGTATTGGGCAGTTGTGGAAGAATGAAGAGCTTCCTGATTGGTGTGTTAGTGTGAAGACGCGCTGGTATTGGTTAGTGTGAAAGTGACGTAAAGCTTTCGGATTGGTGCGTTGGTGTGAGACGCGCTGGGATAGGTCCGAATAGCCGAGCAGTAGAAAAGAACAGAGTGGTGAAGAATTGCGTGTATTTGTTTTGGGAAAAAGAACAGTGAAATATGGCTTATTAGGAGTATGGTAAAGAGAAACCGTCATGGGTTGCGAAGATTAAAAACTTTTTCAAGAAAGACAAGAAGGTTGTGACTAGGGAAGGAGAAGTACTTCCTCCGCCGAAAACGCCAGCATCTCATATGATGTTGAAATATGGCTATCATACCTGCATTTGGTTGGAAAATTGGGCGAAATATACCCAAAGCGATGGAGTATTGGCATTTCCAGAAAATGGTTCGTTTAGCACAGCTGTACTTCAAAATTTGAGAGAAAAGATGATGAAACTTGAACCAAGACCTAGACCGACACAGTTCGAAGCCTTAGGTGAATGGGAAGATGAGATGTATGAAAGGGAAAGACACAGAGGTGCAAAGAGTTATAGTTTAGTCCATGGAAGAGTATGGGGATTGAATCATGAAGACAGGATGAGACGATGGCGGTATGCTAACATGACGGATGGTTTGTTTCCTGTCAGAACAGTTGAAGAAATTACAGGGAGAAAGTGTACGGAGAAAAAGAAGCATGCAGTAACAGAAAGGTATGGGTATGGAGTTAGCGACACAGAGGATGAGTTGCTGGAGGACATTTTAAATAAAAGACCCCCTCCATATCAACAGGATTCTGCGGTGGTGACACCAAATGCACCGCCAATGAGAACTGTAATAAATCAAAGTCCCGAACAAATGTCTGAAATGAATAGTCCATTTAATAAACTAGAAACACCACAGACTATGAAACATGGTAATGGTAATACAGCTGAACTAGCCAGAACCACAAGAGAGTTGACTGAAAAGATAAGAGAACTGACAAGGAATATGGAAGCCGTGACTGTGCCAGTGACTATAGGGTCAGTAATCCCAGTATTTGAAAATCAAAAGATAGATGAACACTCCTTAAGAATTCCCTTAAATTCCAATATGCAAAGGGTAAGAGAAGGGATGATTCCAGAAAATAGAGAGAAAGAAGATTCTGTTGGTCCTTTTAGGTCAAGTCCACCTGTAAATTTGACAATTAATGAGAGTCAGATAAATAGGATTCCTATGGGAGCCGAGTCAGCAACTGAAACCCCAGAGAGGAGTGCAAGCTGGGCAGAAATAAACAAAACCCCAGTGGGTCCGACTGCAGAGGAATTAAATGATTGGGTGAGGAGCTTGCAGAAAAAGGATGCTGAACCACAACTGTTGGATGTGGTCAGATTAAAGATAGACATGGAAGAATTGATTTTAGGAACTATTGGTACAGATCGATTGAAGTCCTATCAAGATGATGAATTGATGTTTATGTGTAAAAGTGCCACTTGGAGAGCTAGGAACTTGCATGAAAAATTGGAAGAAACAGCGAACGAACTAGGAGTAGAGTTTGGAAAAATCAGAGGATTGCAGAAACCGTACAGGGTAGATTTTAGTGAAAAGGATATAGAAAACCTGAACACTTCAGGACGATTAACACAGATAAAAGAACTGATTGTGTTACTGAGAAAATGGGGAGATGTAGACAAGTGGAGAAGCAGGTGGATAAGAAGAAAGGAGGGAACAACTGATAAAGCATCATTGGCTTTTCCGGTAAAAGAGAAAGAACCGATATTAATGGAGTGTCCAATGAGAGAAACTCCAGGAGGAAGTTATGTACATGTCCCATGGTGCAGACAAGATATATTGTCATTTACGAATGATTTTCCAAGATTGAGAGAGAAACCTGTAGAATGGTATAGACAGGTAGAAAGGTTTGTAAAAGTTTCAAAAGTGTTGTGGGAAGATTTGGATGGATTGTTTGAGATTGTTGTACCAGCAGATTTATGGACACAGTGTAAAATTACAATTGACTGGCCAAAGGAAGAATATCCTAGAGATGCAAAAACAGGAGCCCCAGGTTCAGAAGTAATGAGAAAATATGAACAGGCAATCACGTTTCTGAAAAATAAAATCCCACCAAAAGAAACGGACTGGGTAAAGATTGATAGGACAACTCAGGAGAGTAAGGAATCTGTACATGCTTACTACGAGAGACTGCTTTTGGTCTTTAAACAGTATAGTGGATATGAGAATTTGAGTGAAAAAGACATGAGTCATTTTGTGTATAGATTCGTGTATGGCTTGAGACCTGAGATAAGTGAAATGATTAAGCAGCATATGTTGTGTTGGCAGAATAGCACAGTAGATGAAGTACTAAGGTATGCAAAATATTGTAGTGACGATATTGAATGTAGACAGCGTAAACTCAAGGAAAAGGCAATGTGGGCACAAGTAAAGGTTGCAGAAAAGCAAGAAGCTCAGATGAATAATCAGTCAAGCGATGCAGGGCAGACTAAGTCCAAACCGAATATTGGTAAGGGAAAAGGTCAAATGAGTATAGAAGAGGCTAAAAAGAAATGGCCATGTCATAATTGCGGAAAATTAGGGCACTGGAGAAACGAGTGTAAATTTCCTCCGAAAGTTAATGCAGAAAATCAATCATTGAATCCACAGGTGCAGAATGAGGTGAGTTACCAACAGCTGCAACAGCCGCAGGTAGTTACTCAACAGTGTCAGGTGCCGCAACCACCTCTTCCAAAGAGTGTAAATCCTCAGAGATACAGTGCAGAGGCAGGATTCTACGGAGGAGAGCAGTTAACAAAATTGCCGCGCGCAGCTGCAGTTTCGCAGTATTGGTTACGGCAGTATGGAGATGAATCGGATGAAAGCTTATGACGGTGCCTAGGAGAGGAAGAAGAGTGCGTGCTTGGCGCAACTCTAGAGGTAGATCAGTCGGGTCCATTTGTGGATGGAAAAGTGAATGGTGTAAATGTTACATTCCTTGTGGACACTGGAGCTACTCGTTCTACTGTTAGATCAGTGGAAATTCCAAACCTTCCTCTCTCAGGAGAATATATCCAAGTTGTAGGTGTTTCGAATAGGCAGATTAAAACCCCTCTTACAAAACCAATAGAGGTGGAAATTGGACCATTCAAAGAGATGCATCGTTTTGTGGTGTGTGATTGTAGTCCTGTAAATTTATTAGGACGCGATCTGCTTTGCAAAATGAATTGTACCATCTACTGTACCCCAGATGGTATTGCTTTCCAGACACCAGATGAGGATGTTCTGTATAAAATGACAATGGCAGAACTAGAACCAGGAGTGAATGACATGTTTCCTGTGTTTGATGCAGAGAAAATCCCTATTGAATTAAAAGGAATAGTCAGGTCTGATGTATGGGATTTCACAGGCGAAGATATTGGACTAATGAGAGGAGTTGATCCTGTAAAAATTACTGTAAGAGAAGGAACAAATTACCCAAATACCCCGCAGTACAAATTAACGCCAGAAATTATTGAAGGAATAACACCTGTAGTTAATAAGATGATTGAACAAGGAATTTTGAGAGAAATAATGAGCAGCCCATGTAATTCTCCTATAATGGGATTGAAAAAGCCAAATGGAACATATAGGATAGTACAAGATTTTAAAAAGGTAGATAAGATTGTTATTCCTTGCTGCCCAATTGTGCCAAACCCCGCTGTAATACTGTATCAAATTCCACATGATGCAGAATGGTACACAGTTATTGATTTGTGCCATGCATTCTTTTCTATTCCATTGCACCCTGACAGCCAGCCATTATTTGCGTTCCGGTTCGGAGAGCGTATTTTGGCATGGTGCCGAATTCCTCAAGGGTATTCTGAAAGTCCTTCAATTTTTAATCAGATTCTGAAGAAATCATTAGAAGATTTAAAAATGCCTGAAAAATCTGTGATGGTCCAATATATTGATGACCTATTAGTGGCATCAAAGACCAGAGAAGCATGTGTTACGGACACAATTGCTTTATTGAATCATTTGGCAGAAGGAGGACATAAGGTGTCCCCATCAAAACTGCAATTTTGTCAACAGGCGGTACAGTACCTAGGTCATAAGATTGAGAAAGGGATGCGAAAGGTGACAACAGAAAGGATAAGGATTATCAAAGGAATGAGAGCCCCAATGACGCAGAGAGAGGTGAGAATGTTCCTTGGAATGGTTGGTTATTGTCGACAGTGGATAAGTGGATTTTCATTGATTGCGAAACCTTTACAGCGATTGACAAAGAGGGATGTCAAAGATCCGATTGAATTGGATGTGGAGGAAATGAAGGCTTTCGAGGAACTGAAAACAAGTTTGTGTGAGGCACCAGCATTGGGAATGCCTGATTATGAAAAAGAATTTGAGCTGTATTGTAGCGAGAGAGGCGGATGTGCACTTTCAGTATTAGTGCAAAGGCATGGAAAAATGAAACGACCAATCGCCTATTTTTCAGCTGTTTTAGATCCGGTAGCAAAGGCGTTGCCTGGATGTCTGAAAGCAGTAGCTGCTACTTGTGTGAGTCTGGAACAGAGTGAAGGCATTGTGATCGGATATCCTTTGAGAGTATATGTCCCACACTCCGTTGAAATCCTTCTGACCCGAACAAAAACCCAATTCATGACACATAGTCGGCTGACTAGGTATGAAAAAGTGATCTTGGGTGCAGACAGTGTAACCATTGTAAGATGCACGAGTGTGAATCCTTCCACTTCACTGCCAGATGAAGTAAATGCAGAAGTCAAAGATGATGTTGATCATAAGGGTTTGGATGTGCTTGAATTTTGCACAAAGCCTCGCCCTGATATCAGGGATGAACCCTTAAAAGAGTCAGATTATGTGATGTTTGTGGACGGGTCTTGCCTGAGAACAAGTGAAGGAGTTTTGAGTGCTGCATATGCTGTATGTACGGTGGCAACCATAATGGAAGCATCCTGTTTGAGAGGAATACGTTCAGCCCAAGTTGCTGAGCTGATTGCTCTGATTCGAGCGTGCAAACTGGGAAAGAACTTCCGAATTACGGTGATCACGGATAGCCAGTATGGCTTCGGAGTGGTCCACGATTTTGGACAGATCTGGTCCCAGAGGGAATTCCTGACTTCTGCAGGGTCTCCTATTAGGAATGGTGAGTTTGTGAAGAAGTTGCTTGAGGCGATACAGCTGCCTAAACAGATTGCAGTGGTAAAATGCGCTGCACACAAAAACGGAACCGATTATATTGCAGTGGGTAACAAATTCGCTGACGAATTAGCTCAATATTGTGCCAGAAACATGACTTCAATGAATCGGAGAAGGAAAAAGAGAATGTTTCATGTCCCTTGTTGTTTACTAACACAGTTGAAACCTGGGATGAGGTAAAACAATTGCAGGAAGAAGCAGATGATGAGGAAAAAGATGGTTGGATAAAAGCAGGTTGCAGACAAAGAGAGGAAGATGAAGTCTGGGTTTACAGAGATGAAAGACCAGTTATGCCTGATAGCATGATCTCTAACATGGCACGGATGTACCATGGACAGGCACACATTGGTAGGGATGCCATGATCAGACTTTTCAGACAGACCTGGTACAACCCAAAATTTAGGGCTATAGCTGAAAGCCTTTGTCAAAGATGTCTTATATGTCAACAAATAAATACTGGAAGGAAGACAGTAGTGAGTCTAGGAACAATAGGACGCGAAGGAGGTCCTTTTACCAGAATGCAACTAGATTTTATCTAAATGCCCCCAAATAACAGATTGAGGTATGTCCTGGTGGTCGTCTGTTTGTTTTCTCTTTGGGTGGAGGCCTATCCGACAAGAAGGAATGATGGAGTTACTGTAGCTAAGCAACTTCTGAGAGAATTCATTCCTAGATATGGCTTTCCAGTAACGATCGAAACAGATAGAGGAACACATTTCCAGAATGAAATCATCCAACTGATATGTGAAGCACTTGACATTCAACAAAAGCTGCACTGTTCCTACAGACCAGAGGCTTCTGGAGTAGTAGAGCAAGTAAATGGTACAATAAAGAATAGGTTAGGGAAAATGTGTCAAGCCACAGGACTCAAATGGCCCGATGCCCTGCCATTGGTACTGATGAGCATCAGAAGCATACCTGACAGAAAAACAGGTCTGAGTCCTCATGAAATAATCATGGGACGAGCAATGAGACAAGCACACGTACCTGTCAACAAACTGCTGACTATAACTGATGATCTCGTATTGGACTATTGCAAAGGATTGGCTGATGTGGTGCATTCTGTGTTTCATCAGGTTGGACCGGATGCGACCACTCTTGAAAGAAAACCAGCTCATGATTTGAGTCCAGGAGACTGGGTCCGCATTAAAGTCCACAGAAGAAGAAACTGCTTGGTTCCTCGCTGGGATAAGCCACGTCAAGTGATCCTGGTGACAACAACTGCTGTAAAGTGTGCAGGTGTGATTAATTGGGTTCATGCCAGTCATACCATCAGAGTTCCAGATCCTGAAGCTCGACCTGTAAGTCGACATCTGGAAATATCAGATACCAGCTCAGCATCTGAAGCAGAGACTGAAACAATCAGAGTTCCAGATCTTGAAGCTCGACCTGTAAGTCGACATCTGGAAGAAGCAGGTACCAGTTTGACAACTGAAGAAGAAACAAACGATTAGAGTTCCAGATCTTGAAGCTCGACCTGTAAGTCGACATCTGGAAATATCAGATACCAGTTCGGCATCTGAATCAGACCAACCTGAATCCAGTGAAAGACAAAAGGAAGAATCCGAAAGCAAAGGAACTGATATTGAAACAGGAGAAACCGAACTAATAAACAGTGACACTGAACAGCCAAGTACAAGCTTTGGGGAAATTCCTCCGGAAATTATAGAAGTAACTCAAGAAAATTTAGATTCAGATAGAGAAATTGGGGAAGTTGCGGAAGAAACACGAGGAGGTTTAGACTCAAAATTACAAACAGAAGAAACACAGGGAAATTTAGATTCAGATAGAGAAATTGGGGAAATTGCGGAAGAAACACGAGGAGGATTAGACTCAGAATTACAAGCAGAATGCCCATCTCCCAATATTATGGGGTGGAGATTTTAATTGTGTGCAGGATTCAGCTTTAGATAAGTCCCGAGGGGCGGTTAGACCTCCTGCGCGTGCGGCAAGGGTGGTGGCAGACATCGCAAAGATAGAAGGCCTGCGAGATGTGTGGAGGCACTTGGCTCCGCAAGGCAGAGAATACACACATTATTCAGCGGCCCACGATATCCATACAAGGATAGATTACTGGTTTGCTTCCTGCCCCCTGCTTACCTCGCTCAGTAATTTTAAACATATGGCACGAACATTGTCGGATCATTCGCCGGTTGTCTTTAGTTTGGCACTGGGCTCTAACGATTTATACAGACAAAACTGGAGGTTCCCGCAGTACTCTCTGTTGGACTCCGCATTCCGTGCTGACCTGGACATGGCAATCGATGAATATTTTTTAACGAACATAGGCAGTGTAACCACCATGTCCTCTATATGGGAAGCCTTTAAACTGTACATTAGAGGCATCACGATTTCGAAACATGCAGGGGTCCTAAAATCCATTCGCAACCGTATGCAATATATCGAAAGTACACTTAAAGACCTGGAGAGTCAACATCAGCATTCAAATGAACCTGGCATTCTGGCACAGATTAGGACACATATAACTGAATTTAATGAGTTAGCAGACAGCGAAGTGAAACACTTAGGAACGTACGCCACGGCACGAAGATATGCAGAAGGGGACAGACCTGGTTCGACCTTAGCAAATGCAGTCAAACCTCCGAAGGGCGCTAATCATGTTCTGAGTGTGCAGAATGTAAGTGGAGAACTAGTGGACACTACACCTGATATATTGGAAGCTTTTGCAGGTTATTATCAAGATCTTTATTCCACCAAAAATGCGGCAAGCGCAGAGACAGATGAGGCATACCTAACACACATCACAATGCATTGGCTCACTAATGACGACAGGGCACATTTGATAGGACCACTTAGGCCAACTGAAATCATAGCAGCTCTGAAAGGCATGCCCAATGGGAAGGCCCCTGGAGCGGATGGGTTGACGGTGGCCTTTTATAAGGCGTTTCAAGACAAGCTGATACCGCACCTAGTGAACCTATTTGAGGAAATTGGTAGGGAGGGACAGATGCCCCCTTCTATGAGGGAGGCCACTATAATTACGCTTTTGAAACCAGGGAAGCCGTCCGATCATTGCTCTTCATATCGCCCACTGTCGTTATTAAATACGGACACAAAATTATTCGGGGAAGGTGCTGGCGAACAGATTGTCACTCGTGTTACCTAGATTGGTGGGACCGGAGCAAACAGGATTTGTACCGGGCAGATCGCTCTCGAGTAACCTTCGCACGTTATTTGGCACGATAGCACATATTCATCCGGAGGTCAAGGCAGCAGCTCTCTTTATCGATATAGAGAAAGCCTTCGACTCAGTTGAATGGCGATTCCTGTATGCGGTATTGCGCAAAGTGGGGGTGGGGGACATTTTTATTAAACTGGTTCAGGTGTTATACACACAACCCATAGCCAGAGTGCGACTAATGGGGCACTCTCGCGAACCATAGCAATATTGAGAGGAACTCGGCAGGGGTGCCCCCTGTCCCCCTTATTGTATGCATTAGTTGCAGAGCCGCTTCTTAGTGCTATGAGGGAATATCACGGCCATAGGGGGATACGCTCTCACACTATAATTTATCCATAGCGGCTTACGCAGACGACACAGTATTGTATATACGTGACCCGGAGCGCAATCTAGTCCCTATGATTCAAGAATTGGAACTGTTCGGCTCTCATTCAGGCCTACGCATTAACTGGCATAAGTCTAAAGTTTTTCCGCTGACGGCTGCGACCACACAGACACAGACAGATTACCCCTTAGAGTGGACTAACGACCCAGTCCGATACCTGGGGATAAAAATTCATACGGACCCTGAGCTGATTATGTCAGAGAATTATGGATGTGCGATACAAAAACTGACAGAGGCAATAGATAGGTGGATTAGGTTACCGTTTTCATTAATGGGCCGCATAGCACTGATCAAGATGGTGATACTCCCCCGCTTTTTGTTTCTCTTTGTCAATGTGCCCATTGGGTTACCACAATCGTTTTTCAAAACACTGCACACTTTATTGTTAAGATTGGTGTGGGCGGTGAAGCAGCCCCGAGTTACATGGAACACGCTGACAAAGCCATTCGCGGAGGGAGGGTTAAATGCTCCTGATATGGAACGCTATTATAGAGCTGCGCAAACGATGCATGCACATTGCTGGATACACGGGCCACAAAACAGCCCGAATGTATTGATAGAAAAACATAGTGTTGCTTCTACATTGTTACCCACATTTCTGACGGGTGCCGCGCACTCCACGATACGTACGATTAACCCGGTACATACCACGGGACAACAGCTGACGAAGATTGCTCACAAGCATAAGTTAACAGTGATTTACTCCCCTAAGCTACCCATAGTCTGGTGCAACTGGCTGCCCTTTCACACAGATAAGGGCGTGATACGCACATTGACAAAGCTCAAACTAGAATATGTTGGAGATTTGTTTCAAGACGGATTGGTCAAAACTTGGGATCAGATATCGGCGCAGATAGCGGGGATTACGCCGTTGGATACCTTCCATTACTATAGGTTCCGGAAGGCCCTGAGGGGGGTGATAGGAACAGGCTTGGTTGAGCCGGAGGCTGTGCCTGCTCTTACTTATTTAATACAAACGCAAACTCAGCACCGATGTATAACACTATTGTACTCGCTTTTTAAACCACAGGGGACACGAGTTAAAGAAAAGTTTCAAATGGACTGGGAGGCCGAGCTGGGGGTAGAAATATCTGCAGCTCAATGGACCTGGTGCTTCCGCAGCATTAAAACAATTTCTATGAACGGCAGGCACAGACTGCTGCATTTTAAATATCTGCATAGGACCTATTACACCCCTGTGCGGCTCCATAGATACGGTCTCAGAGACAGTGATACCTGCACTAGATGCAAGGAACCACATGCACATTTTACACATTTGGCTTGGGAATGCCCTGGTGTAAGAATTTTTTGGAGCAAGGTAATTATAATCTTAACGGACATGCTGGGCTACACTGTTCCTGAGACTCCCTTAATTGCAGTTTTGGGATATGACAGGGAGATTCCAAAAGGGGTGCGGAAATTGGCTGCCGTTGGGCTGATGCTCGCTAAAAGGCGTGTGGCAATGAGATGGATGCGGGGCCCATTGCCTACAGTGAGTGAATGGGAAAGGGACATGGCTTACTGCTCCACACAAACCGAAGCTTATAATGAACCAATGCCTATCAAATGTGCACCTAAAGATATATGGGGGCCGTATAGAGCGTATCTATTGGACAGGGCGGCTCCTGAGGGGGTACCTGCAGATGTGCGGATGGGGGTGGGTTGAAGCTGTATGTCGTTGAGGTAAAAGCGGATACTGTTAAATGGACAGGTGCAGGACAACGATTGCATCTATACTGTGGATTGAACAGAAGACATAATGGTAATGATGGGATAATATTGTGGTCATGACGCATGTGGGGGATGGACCATTGCTTGATGATGTAGTATTGTACGAAGAGTCTGAAATATGATGTGTACTGAAATGCATTCCCATGTATTTGTTTTCAAATAAAATGATAAATAAAGATTTTAAATAAATTACAAGCAGGAGAAACACCAGAAGATTCGGATTCAGTTAAAGAGACTGAGATCATAAAGTTCAAAGTTAGAGGAAGTGAAGTGAGGTCTGAGACAGAATCTGAAGAAAGTGAGGAAGAAAGAAAGCAAAGAATAGGACCAAGAAAGAGAACTTGGAGAGCAGAACGAGAAGAAAAAGAAAGTGAACTGAAAAGGCCGAGAAAAGGAGAAAATTGACCCAACGAAATTAAAAGACTGAGATATAAAATAATAAATTTGAACAAAGACAATGCAGAACAAGTTAATGAAATAACAAGTCAGAAAGGACAAAGAAAAACAAGTGAAAGACAGTTGCAGAGACCAAAAAGAGTGAAAAGACCTAATTTGAAATACAAGTCACCTGAATGGTTATACATAGCACTGAAAGACATTAAAGAAGTGGATAGCAGTCACGAGAACCCAGACAAAGACTGTGAACAAGTGGGTGAGAGTGAACTGCACCAAACCTGAAAGACAAAGAAAGAAAACCGGACTTGACACACAAACTGATGAAGTCAAAGAAAATTTTCTGAGAAACCGAAAGGTGTGCTAAAAGGCAGTTGATCTTAATCAAACACTACGTCATTTGAGGTGTGGAAACACATTTCTGTACATATAACTAGATAGTATTACAACATGGTAGACACTGAGAATAGAAGATCTAGATGTGAGTTTTTTCGTAGATGGTGTAAGATGTGTTTTTATTGTACAGGCTTTCTAATGCTTATTTGGTTTATTTTGGCCATAATAATTCCACTTAGATTAGTTGTAGAAGATACATCTTCAATAAAGAATGACACTGCAACATTAGTAGATAGTACTGATTTTCATAGGGATAAGTCAATAACTGATTTCTCCAAGAATGTCTTCACGAAACTTTTGTACGAATATGTGGAGACAATGGATGTGAGAGATTGTTATGTCTGTATGCAGTTACCTGCGTCTGTAACAGAAGGTATGACATATCATCACCTTCCTTTGACGTATGGAATAACTTGTAGTGTTTTAGCTAGCTTATTTTATAAAACAGGTAAATTAGAGTATTACTATACTGACACAGATGCTGTTTTTGCTAAAGTTCCAGTAATCCCTGAACTAAATAAGGTGAAAGTCGCAAAGGTTTTTGGAGAATTTTTCTTAGAAACAAAAGAATTAACATTAGAATATGTATTTAGGGGGAGCAAGATGGAGTCAGAGTGAAACTTACGCTGCACGGCCACACACGCCAGCCACATCGATTATCGGCTAGGTGCCCTGCGATGCGATGCCGACGCTGAAAGCGAGGAGACTGCAGACGTTCGGTTTATGCCCTCAGCCAGCCGTTATTGAACTGTTTATCACGGATGCGGTAAATTTCAAAGACTACAAAGGTTCCTGGGTGGCGCCAGTGACTCCACGAGTGTGTTGGGGGTTTCGGACGCTGCTTTTTTTCTGGATTGTGCGGTGCGCTGCTTCACTGGTACTCGCTCCAGTCTGGGTACACGAGAGAGCTCAGCAGCATCGGCGGCATCGGCGCTGGTCTAGGATCATGTCGACCAGGGGAGCTAAGACGGGGAAAACCAGCAAGACAAGAGCAGCTATTGCCAACGCTGATACCGGAGATACCGGACTAGAAGAAAACATGCCCAAAATCAAGCGCGGGGTCAGTGCCAACAAAAAAACGGTAGGGAGGCACGGGGGAGGTGGTGTACACAAGGACTCAGTGGGTTCCCAGCCTTCAGTCGCTAAACTTTTTTCTGGGGCTAAGGAGCCACTTCCTGCCACGGACTCTAAGACTAACTCTGCGCCTCACACATCTCCCCCCGAGAGTGCCCCCATGGATTCGCTAACTGATGAGCCAACTATGCTCATTACTCAGCAAGGAATGTTCCCAGCCAAGGGAAACCCTGTAGGGGTACAACAAGCTGATAAGGGGACAACGAGTGGTCTGCAAGAAACGGTTGACAACTCGACCGCCCCCCCTGCCTTCATGCAGAAGGGGATGCTGGGGGACCGACTGCTCAGGGGAACTTGATATCTTTAGTACCTGTAGCCCAAAAAATAGGAGGTGATCCCGACCCCACGACAGGTAACCTGGAGAATACTTCTAAAACTCCTGAAGCCGGTATTGATAATTATATCCAGGGTCTAGAAGCCGCCTCTGGCCCTCAAGTCCCATGGACACCGGAGACAGGTACTGAAAACTTCTATTCGGTATCGGATGGCACTGGGACCTCCTCGGACGAGGGGGGGTTTAACACAAGCGAAGACAATAGTGAGGAGTCACCTAAGGTCACAGGATCAGTACAACGCCCTAGGAAAGCAAGAAGCAAGGCTAAAAAACGCAGACAGCTCAAGTGGGACTACTCAGACTCACAGATGTCCTATCCTCTTGAAGAAGACGACTCTCACACGACGCTGTGGGAAAACACAAAGAGCGCACCTGAAGATACTACCGAACCCTCACTAGCTTCGATCCTAGCCTCTATAAAAGAATTCCAAGAAGAGGCTCGGGCAGATAACCGCGCAGCAAAAGGGGCGGCTAAAAAACTACAAGGGGGCATGAGAAGACTGAATAAAATCTGCACCGACATAAGTGACCGTGTCACCATGGTTGAAGGGCGAACCGAGTGTTTGGAAACAGAGGTCTCCTCAATTAAAAATCAGAGTGACTCCAACACCACTTGTCTGCTTGATCTAATGACAAAAATGGAGGAACAAGAGAACCAACAACACAGAAACAACCTTCGTCTGCTTGGAATCCCAGAAGGGAAGGAGGGAGAAGATCCTAGGCGTTACATAGTGAAACTTCTACAAGAATCCTTTTCTGATCAGTCAAGCTGGGACTGGGACCATGAGGTACAAAGGGCACATCGCTTCCCTTTTAATATGAGACGACAACGTGACGGCAGCAGCTCATCTGGTGGACATCCAAGGGCGTTCCTGGTGTATTTTGGAAACTTTCTTCTTAGGCAACTGGTATACGACCAGGCCCGCCCTAATTCCCAGAAAGGGTCCAATGGGGTAACTTTTTTTGCGAAGCCCGACTTTTGCCATCAGACGGTAGAACGAAGATGGCGCCTGCGTCAGCTAATCTCCCCGTTCCAACAGATAGGAGCTCAAGTGTATTTAATGAACCCTGCCAGACTCAAAGTTATCTTTAACGGGGCTTCTAAAATCTTTTTGTCCGAGATTAAGGCTGGTGAATACCTGGGAGAAATCAAGTCTAAGAAGGGCTCAAGTTAACCCTAAGGAGAATATCTCCCTGCTTTCTTGTAGGGGGGGTAAGGGAGGGAGGGGCGGGGATCTCTTCTTTCTTTCTCTTCATCATTATGTGCTCCTTTTTTCTCTCTTCTTTTTGATTTTGATTAGCTCTATCAAGAATCTAGGGCACACCTATCTAATTGTTTTTATATAAGGTGTGATTAGACATAGCCGAAGGCTTTCCTAAACTCTCTAAGGCGTGGTCTAGTGGCGGAGACTTACTCTTGACTACCATCACTCAGGTTATTCCTGATTGCTCAACAAGAGGTGGGGGAGGGTTGGGATGGGGAGGGGGGTAATCGCAATGAAATGGTTGAATCAAGGGCACTTTTTTTTTACATACAATCACTGGTTAAAACACTTGGTAAAGTAAACAAGCTCACAAAGTCAAGCGTATTTAAGGGAACAGGAATGTATTGGTTTAATCTCCTTAAAATGCTTAAATGACCAAGATAAATACTCTTAGATTTGTATCAGTGAACATATGTGGGTTGACTGAAGCTACAAAGAGACAAAAAGTAGCACAAGGCTTAAGATCGCTGGGGGCCGATATTGTCAGCCTCCAGGAAACGCATATAGAGGGTTCACAAAAACACTTATTGAACACACTGGGGTTTAAAACTATAGGGGGTACTACACAGGGTGCGAAAATAAAAGGTGTAGGGGTCATGGCTGAAAGCAGACTACCTTTAAAATATCCCTGAGTGAAATCTGACTCATTGGGCAGATGGGTAATCGTAGAGTGCCACCTGTCACTCAATCCCCCTTTTACCTTATGCTCAATCTATGGGAGCAACGCAGAAGACCCAGGGATTATTAACTGGATTACAGGGGAGCTTGCCCATTGGCCCTCTCCAATCATTGTCTGTGGCGACCTTAATATCAACCTGCCCTGTAATTGGAAAGAGGATGATAAATGGACTTATGCGGGAAGGAAGCCCCGAGTATATCAAGCAATAGTTAATCTAGTTCAAACTCATGGGCTTAGTGATGCCTGGGCTAACTTAAACTCTAATCTGCCAGGCTACACTTACTTTTCTGCCCCACACCGGTCATTTGCTAGATTGGATTACTTTCTGATCTCGTCCTCTCTACTCCGCTGAAAGCTCTATAGATATTGCTCCGCGTTTTATGTCAGACCACAACCCGCTTATTTTAAACATTGGGGGACTTGGGAACTGGAGGGAAACCCCAAAATGGAGCTTCGAGAAAGCACTACTACAAGACGCAGGATATCGGATACACATGCAAGCATGGGTTCAAGAATTTCTTGAGATAAACATGGGATCGGCCCCAATTATGACTGTGTGGGACACATTAAAAGCAGGTATTCGGGGGAGACACTTAGGTTTTCAATTAGGAAAAACAAGAAAGAAAAATTAATGATCTATGAACTTCAGGAAAAGCTGAAAAAGGCAGAGGAGAAACTAATTCAAATTGTTCAAGCAGGGGGATACTGAGTCTACCCAAAACAAAGTGATACTCATCAAAGCAGAAATTGGGTCAGTATTTGCAGAGAAGGTTGCAGCTAAGTGGGCCACGACGCGGGAAAAAAACTACGAATATAGTGACCTTATTGGCCATCATTTGGCTATTAAAACCAGGCAGCAGGTTACAGGCAGTGAAATACTGTCGATCCAGCTCGCAACGGGAGAAGAGACTAATGACCCAAGTAAAATACAAGAGGGCTTCCGAGAGTTCTATTCTAATTTATATGCAGAGAAGAACAGTAGCTCAGTAGATGTAAGAGAGGACGAGATCGCTAAATATATAGAAGAAGTGACTTTAACCCAACTTAGTCAGGAAAATCGCGATCGGCTTGATGTTACTCCAACTTGGGAAGACATTGCCGAAGCTCTAGCCAGTTTGCCGGATGGGAAAGCTGCAGGGGTTGATTGTATCCCTGTGGAATTTTATAAAATTTTTGCTCCCCAAATAAAGTCCATTTTCTCCACTTTAGTAACCTCTATTTTTAACGGGGCCTCTCCGCCCGCATCCTGCTCCAATGCTAAAATCTTTATTTTTCCTAAAAAAGATAAATCACCGCTAGAAATGGGATCATATAGGCCAATCACGCTTATAAACTGTGACTCAAAAGTCTTCTCTAAAATTCTTGCAATAAAAATATCTTCAGTTATTGAAACCCTGGTTTCAGAATGGCAACACGGATTTATTCCCAAGAAAGGCACCACCGAACATATTAGGCGGGCCATTACTTTGTTTGATGCAGCACAAGTAACAGGAGACCCGATGTCATTAATTCTATTAGATGCTGAAAAAGCATTTGAACGGGTCTCCTGGCAGTTTCTCTGGGGCGTTATGAGAAGGATGGGCTTTGGACCAAAGTTAACACAAGCTGTTCAAGCTCTTTATCTGAACCCAACAGCCAGTGTATCAATAAATGGGAGGCTAACTAAGCAATTCAAAATCTCTCGGGGCACCAGGCAAGGGTGTCCGTGCTCCCCTTGCTTTTTGCCCTTTATATAGACCCCTTGATCAAGAAAATAGAGAACAATCCGGCTATCCAGGCAGTAAGCAGATTCGGTTGGGACACTAAAATTATGGCTTACGCTGACGATCTGGCCATAACTACTCCAGAGCCCGAAAGTGCTATTTTAGCATTGGAATTGGAGGCCCAAGATTTTGGGAAAATTTCGGGGTATGCACTGAATAA
Organism: Calotriton arnoldi; assembly: GCA_963921515.1. Taxonomy (NCBI): domain Eukaryota; kingdom Metazoa; phylum Chordata; class Amphibia; order Caudata; family Salamandridae; genus Calotriton; species Calotriton arnoldi. The sequence continues at coordinate 104,505 of CAWUFW010016382.1, read as the reverse complement.
AAATAAAACCCAAATTATTGTTAATAAAGAAATTAACTGGATGGATAGACGGGTTGTCACAAAGGCCAAATACCTGGGGGTGACTGTGATGGCAAATATGGATGAAATTGTGGCAGAAAATCTAATCCCTTTGGCTACTGAAACAAAAAGAGCGCTTAATCGAATCAACAATCTACACTTGACCTTAGTGGGTAGATGCAATGTAATTAAAATGACTTATTTTCCAAAATTACTTTATTTTTTTCGATCTATCCCACTAGAATTTAACAAAACTTTGTTACAAAAATTCCAGCAACTCTTTACACAATTTATATGGTCTTACTCACAACCCAGACGGGCGCTAAAGCAACTGTCTCTTCCCAGGGAGAGGGGTGGATGGGCTTTCCCCAACATAGTGCTCTATTATTGGGCTTCAGTTTTGCAACATAGTGTGGAATTAGTGAAGGAACACTCCTTCTCTCCTCCTATGGGCTTCCTTCGCCATTTCAATTACTACTAGGAGAAGAGGCCCGTGGCTGTCTCTTCAGACAAATGTCCTTTGGATATTACAAGCGAGTCAGATTCAAGACACTGATTAGCACCTTTAAGGTCTTTTGCAATGTTCGTAGGATTTACGGGCTAGGGAGAATGAACTACTTCTCCCCTATCAACAAGAATTGTAATTTGCCTGCTATTTTTGGGAGGTCTTATTTGCAAGATTGGTATAAAGCCGGTATTTTAAAACTGGGAGACCTAATTTCTACTGAAGGAATTAAATCCTTTGTTGAGCTTCAAAGCAAATATGGATTGAAAGACCAAGATGCTTTTAAGCATATCGCCATACACAATTTTTTGTCTCGAAAGGCTGGAGGACCCGCCGGGTTTGTGGAAATGGAACTTATCGAAAACTTAAGGGCCCCAGTTACACCTCGGATTGGCTCTATCTACTCTGCACTAAACAGTCAAATTCCTGATGACCTACCCAGAATAGCAGACAAATGGCAAGTAAAGTTGGAGGTCCCGCACAGCACATTTTATAACGCATTGAAACTTGCCCAGAGCGATTTGCTGTCAGCTAAATTACAGGCGCAATATTTTAAAACCATTTTCTTTTTATACATTACGCCTAGCAGAGTTGCCAAATGGGGAACCGGCAAGGGGACGCTGTGTCCTAGGTGCTCGGAGTTTGGTGTAGACGCAGTACACATGTTTGCCACCTGCCTGAAACTTACTCCACCTCTTGTTAAAATACAGGAGTTCCTTGGGAGGGTTATTTCCCAGGCCATAGAGTTGACCCCTACGACTATCTTATTAGGGACCCAAGGGGCGGTCAGTAGAAAGAAGGGCGGGGCACTCATATTTGTGGAAATGACGGTGTGGAGAATCTGCAAAGCATCAGTATGGGTAGATGCAGATCCTCCTCCTTTCTCCCAATGGCTGGCTAGATTAGGCGCGACCTATCATCTTGAGAAGGCTATCTACGCCAAAAAAGGCCGTAAAGGGCAAAGGAAGGGACTAGACATCTGGGAACCCCTAACTACCTGGTTGGATCAGACTGGCTCATAGGGCTAATTAGTCTATTTGTCAACTTAAGGGCCTCTCTCCCCAATCGGTGTATACTAAAATCATGGTAGCTTAGGATTTTGCCATATTTTTTTTCCTGTCTCCTTTGGCTTTATGTGACTTCTTGTTTTCTTTTTTTTTTTTTTCTTTCTCTACTCATGTCTATCCAGTGTATAACTTGCTTTGTTACTTACTTCTATGTCTTTGATTCGTATTGTTGCACAAGGGGGAGGGTGGGGGGATCTGGAGGGTTTTTTGACATTGCCTTACCTCTGTAATAATACTTTGGATAATAAAAAAAATGTTAAACAAAAAAAAAAAAAAGAATATGTATTTAGACATAATCTTACTTGTGAGTTAAGAAAAGAAGAAAAGGTTTTCTTAGACATGGTAGAAGACAGAAGGGTTAAGTTTCAAAGAAAGGCAGCAGGAGAAAAGACAAAAACCCCACCTTGGGCGTTTGAAGAGGGAAGTTATGACAAAGGTGAAACAAATGCAGCTATGGTTCTAGATTGGCCCCAACAGGGAAAATTGTGTATTAGTAGAGATAACACTATGTATGATAACTATTTCGTGGGTTCTAGTGAGTGCCGAGATACATACAAAATTCTAGGGGATGGGGATTTAAAGGAGGAAAAGATCCAGTATTTCCAGGGATCTATTATATTTGCGGAAATAGAGCTTATTATAGGTTGCCGGACCATTGGTACGGAACATGCTATCTAGGCCTGGTCTTTCCAAAGATTTTTCACGTGGAAAGAGGAACGAAAGGAATTCACGAGATAGGTAAACCATTAACCCGTAGGAGGAGGGAAAGCTTCTCAGAAATAATAGGTGACACTTTTGGAGCATTGATACCAGCAGTGGGTATATCTTTGAATGCATACAAGATTCGGAAATTGTCTACAGTAGTAGATCGTTTATCAACGAATACTGCTGGAGGGTTCTTGATGGTAAATACCGAAATGGTTGCCATGAGAGCTATGGTAATGCAAAATCGACTTGCCCTTGACATTCTTTTGGCAAAAGAGGGTGGAGTCTGTGGAATGCTGAAGGTACAACATTGTTGCACTTACATTCCAGACAAAAGTGAGAATATACAGAAGTATATAAAGAACATTACTGATTTGCATAAAGAAATTGCCCCACTGGAGGTTGAAGGTGCTTGGGAGAGACTTGGTAAGAGTTTTTCCTCAATGAAGAAATAGTTCACCGAAATAGGTAGTTCTCTTATTGGGAAAATACTAATTCCAGTGACTGCAGTAATAGTGATAATGCTATTATTGAGATTAGCATATGTGTGTGTTAAAAGAAGAAAAAGACAAAATAAAGTAAAAAGAGAAAATGAGAAAAATAAAGAAAGAGAACGGGAGATGGGAGAGATCGAATTGGAAGAGTTTAAAGAGAACATGTACAAAAGGTCTAAAAGACAAGATGAAAAGAACACGATTGTCTAAACTAACAAATGCAAGTGGACAAGAAACATTTATCTGATAAATTTGTAGGGATAGGTTTTTTGTGGTGATGTTAAAAATCACCAAAGTGGGGAATTGATGGAGCTGGGGAAACTAAATAATTTTGTACCCCTTGGAAATTAATGACCCCATAATCATTAATGATACTAACCGTTTGAAATGCATGAATTAATCAACAAATACACCTTTTAGTAGACACTACACGTGGGCAATATGCTGAAATGTTGCAAAATCTAATTTATTTACGAATGTGAAGCTAATTAACGTTAGAATTGTGATTTGCGTAGTAAATAGAGTGAATTGCATGATTTGTGTTGTGTAATAGAATTGTATTGTGGCAAAGAATGCAGATGGTAAGTAAAATGGCTTTAAATGTCGCTTCCGCTAGGTAATATCTAACACGGGTCTTTAGAATGGTGGGTGGTAAACAGAAAGGCTAATTTTCCATATTTTAATTTCTATTGTGTTTGCTTTATATTTGTTTCGTTCGGGCCTGCTAGGCCATGCTTCTAAAATGGCCGCTGGAAAGGACGAGATCACGTGCATTGAATAAAATGGCTCCTGCGCAGATGCAGAATGAACGCTCTAGTCACGTGTATGCGGCCTGTGCCCGGAGTGAGAGATGTCAAGGCCAATCTGACCTACAATGAAGAGCGTGCCAAGTGTTCAGCATATATTCCTGGGAACGGATGGGAAAGAGCCGAGTGACAATGGATGAACTAATGTGTGACCATCAAAGATCGTTACAAAATGGATTAACAAATTGGACTACTTTTGACCCTACGATCATGAGACTTATTGTGTGCTTTATTGTCCACAAACCAGTTTGAACAAGGAGGGCGATGAGGTGACCATCACCACCCCTCCAATGGACCAATTAGCGTGATTCTTGCCCCTAAGGATTGCAACTTTTAAGTGTAGTGAGCCAGAGAATAGGGTATAAGAGAGTCTGCTCTTACGTTGTGAAGGCGCTCTTTGTTTTTCATTTTTCCACCTTGATGCTGCAAGTGACTCTGTCATTTTGGACTTTGAACTTTGACTGGGGAAGGAACGAGATCGTTGCGGGAATTCTGCCCGGGAGGTGCGTCCGAGGAGGTTAGCGGGACAGTCAGTCAGTTTGGGAGTCCTATCCTGTGATCTGCGGTTCATCTTCCTTTGGTGAACCATTCTTGTCATCGCCCCATGGCCGAGGGTAATGCATAATTTTTCACTTTCCTAAAACCTTTCTTAAAATGATTATTGATATTTTAAATGTTTGCTTAATAAAGAATTTCACTTATTTGATTGAAGAATTTTAGATAAAATTATATTCTAACTCTAAAATGAGTCTGTGGTTCTTTAATAGATTTATGATAAATAAATGTTAAAGGTTTTAATTGTGATTGAGCTGGTCTTAATCACCATCAACTAATTCTACTAGTTGGTCCATCGACCGAATAGCGGAGTACCTTGATGTTTAGAACCGACAGGATCCAAAGTTAATGTATATAATGTAGAGATTATTATTCTGTCAAATCTAACAAGGTATCCCGTTCATCCAGCAGCTCATTCTCCTTAGCGTTTAATCCAGAAATTGAATGAATGTATGTATGCCATGTCATGGGCCCCACCGACATAAGTTTTAAATGACAAGGGTTGCGTAAGTGTTTTTCTGGATTGGTGTCCTAAGGAACAATTTATATTAGCCGCGCTGGATCACTAGTTCAGCTAGCATCTCAGTCTGCCATTAAAAACATATTGTTATTAACTGCCTCTTAACATTTGCCAATAATCCCTGTGCAAAAGCAGCACCCACAGTGCCTTCTTCGTCAGACGGGCTATGCATGAATATCTTTCAAACATGTCCTACATTTTGTCCAAATAATCAACTTGTGCCTGACCCTAATTTGGTTTACAATTCAAGATCTTAGTCCAATCGATTTTCACTGGGCATACCTCCAGAATTGCATTCAACAATGCGTCCGTTACAGCACTCAATTGTCCATTATTCCCATGGCGTTTTCTCCACCAGTCATTCTCTCACACCACCAATCGCAATAACTAATTCAGATCTGCACAGTCAGGTCTGTATACTTTAAACACACTTAGAGGTTCTTCTTGAAACTGAGTGGGATTTTCCTAAATACTGGGCAATGGTCTCTTGATGCTCCTTAAATTAGAAGGGGTCCAAGGGACATGGCCCATAACTCTACCCTCAGCCACAGGAACGTCCCTCAAGGAGAGAAGGGTGAAAGAAGAAGGGCTCTCATGGTCAGCCTCACTTGCACGGGGTTAAGGGGGATGCCTTCTAGACAGGCATCCTGCAGTCTGCCACAGGCTTCCTCAGGTAATAGTGGGGCTTTTTTCTCATCGGTCTCTATATCACGGGGCAGAATGTGTGCACACTCCAGACCGATCCACAGTAGTGTAATCAGCCACCGACCTGATCACTTTACTGCCAGCCAATCGCAGCGCTCGCTTGCACGTTACCTCTTTGTGCTCCAGCCACCGCCAGTCCCTGCTCTTCTTCCGGGTGCATCATCAACTACACCCCCTGCCCTATTGCCCGGTATAGGGAATATGTTCAACAAATCCTCCTTCCTCATGTCCTCACTCTTTCTTCTTCTCTAGTGATTCAGTGATCTTGTTGAACAAATACGTAGGAGGCGAAGCAGTTGCAGTATAAGCCCTAACTCTGTCCCTAAGGTCGCTAATTTGGTGTCCTAACTTTTCCTGAGTATCTCTCATACTCCAGACTTGGGATTAATGTTTACATTGGTGCTCCTCCTCATGCCGTTGTATGAAGAGAGGCCATTGCTCTGTATCTATCCTGTCTTTGGGATCCTTTCGTTTCTTGTGTAAGTTATTGAACCTTTCTATAACCAAGGCACCATCCTCCAGAAAGGATATTATTTCCTCCAACTTATCTGGTGTCGGCAGGGGGGAAGGTATTACACACTCACAGCCAAAGATCTCCTTGTGATCGACGAACCTTCAGTCAATACTCAGGATAGGATCGAGCTGTTCGACCAAGGGGACTCTCTCTCACATTAATCCTTCACAGGTCTGTGCTGTACATCCTGGCAGTCCTGCCTATTGTTCCTAGTGCCCCAAAAAGTATCACACCAATGTTCAGGCCACTTGCACTGCAGATCTCTCCATCAGCAGTTTCTGTGCAAAGCTAAAATATACCCACTGATGACTTGCTAATACTCCTTCAGATGACAGGATGACATGACCTAGGAAGAATGAAGCAGACATATTAATATGTTTGTGAGAAATTATTGCATTTTCTAATCTTATTAGTATTTATTTCTATGAATAAATATCAAGAGGTGTAACAGATAAAATCTTGCACAGCCTGCCCACCTTTAAATGTAGCATTTCAAATATGTACTAATGCACTTTCAGTCAAATCGGCCTACAAAAAACATTTCTTTTCCTTTCCTAGAATGTCCCTAAATAAACTGAAAAGTAATTATTGCATTATTAGCATAAATTGTGAAATAGGTTATGCCCATTTTCTTTAGTATACATTTACTTTGTACTTGAATTCACATACCATGAAGCAAAGCTGTTTTCAATGAGTCCATGCCTGAGGTCACTGTCTTCATCCTCATCACTGTCATCTTGCTGATGCATCTCACCAACATCACCCTGGGGTTCCCCATGGTAGAAATCATCAGGGATGTACGGAATGTTCCTCCGCAGAACAAAGTTGTGCAGCATGCAACATAACATACTATCTAGCAGACTTTCCCAGGAGTGTAGAGGAGGACTCCTCCAGACGTGTCAAGGCTTTGTAACTGGACCTTCAGGAGCCCAAAAGCCCACTTCACAGGACCCCCTGTTTGCACATGGGCCCTATTGAAGCAGACTGCCCCTGGCGTTGCCGGTCTCTCACTGGTGTTAAAACGATGTGCAGTTAGGATACACTGAGGTCCCTGAAAACCAGAATCTAAACATCAAATATAAATTTAAATGTAATTATGTCTGGAAGGCCCAAAATATCCTTCGTCAGAAATGTGACAAACGTGACAGATATCCCGTATGCCCAATTTGGGTGTAATGCACTTGTAATAAGGCTGAGAGGATATCTGTCATGTTTGTGATGGTGCACCTGTCCGCCAGACTCTCAATCAGGCCCATAGTCATTGAAGTCTGAGAACAGATATGTCTGAATGTAAATGATGGATTTGGCTTATGAGTATACAACATGTGCATAACAGTGTTCTCAACACAATTTTAAATAACAAAAAATAATCATTTTCCGGAGTTCCTCATTAATAGATATGAAAGTCATTGAAAAAATGTCTAAGCAGATCTATACTTTTTACATCATTATCAAAGTGTATAAAGGAAATGTGTTGATCATATGGTATGGGTCACATTTATAGTTTGTTGGCTGGGTTACCCCGTCACGAATGTCACAGCAATCATGTCCACCCTATTACAAGTGTTAGATAATAGAATCTACAGACAGACTATCCTTCATATCTGTAAAGGGCCCACTGGTATTCTGAAATCATAATTAGGCCCTTTATAATGTTGCTTTATTCGCCCTTTTTGCGAATGGTATGGTAAATGATGTGTGCATATATGTGCAGTCAGCTTCATCAGAAGCTGGCGAGGAAGACACTGGCCAGATTTTGGAGGAGCAACAGCAGAGCCACTAGGAGTCAGAAGGTGGAGCCACTGACATCCTGGAACCCAGTGTCACTGAGGGTCAAGGGGCTAGTTTGGAGGCCTGTACAACTACAGACTCTGAGGCCTCTGTCCCATCCCAGACCCTCGTGGTGGTGACTGAACCATTCCACTGATGGAAGACCAATAATGCCAGATTGTTTGTTGTCCCAGATGGCAATGTTTTATCATGGTCCTACACACATAGGTAGAGACGCTATGATTAGGTTGTTTAAACAGACATGGTTTAACCCTAAATTCAGAGTCATTGCAGAGAGTCTTTGCCAGAGGTGTGTGACTTGTCAGCAGCAAAATGCAGGGAGAAAGACAGTTGTTAGTTGGGGACGAATTGGGAAAGCAGCTGGTCCATATACACAATTGCAGGCTGATTTCATAGAACTACCACAATGTAATGGATTAAAATATGTACTGGTAATTTTCTGTTTGTTTTCTCGTTGGGTGGAGGCTTACCCAACAAGACGCAATGATAGCCTAACTGTTGCTAAATTGCTTCTTAGAGAGATTATCCCAAGATTTGGATTTCCAGTCTCTTTAGAATCAGATAGAGGGACTCATTTCAATAATGAAATAATTTGAATGATTTGTGCTGCATTGCAAATTGAACAAAAATTGCACTGTGCCTATCGACCAGAAGCATCAGAAGTGGTTGAGCAGGTGAATGGCACAATTAAGTCAAGACTTGCAAAAGTGTGTGCGTCCACTACACTTAAATGGCCAGATGCAATGCCATTAGTCCCGATGAGTCTAAGAAGTATTCCTGATAGAAAAACTGGATTGTCTCAGAAACGAGATTGTCATGGCCAGAGCAATGAGGCAGCCATTAGTTCCAGCGACTCAACTGATGAATATAACTGATGATTCAATGCTCGATTATTGCAAAGGATTGGTTGATGTGGTGCGTTCTGTGTTTCATCAGGTTGGAAAAGTTGCAACCACAACACAGCAAGAACAAGCACACGACTTGAGCCCTGGAGAGTGGGTTCTTGTCAAGAAGCACGTGAGAAAGTGGTGTTTGGAACCTCGTTGGCATGGGCCATATCAAGTGATACTGGTGACGACGACAGCAGTGAAGTGTGGTGGCTTGCCGAACTGGATTCACGCTAGTCACACTTGAAGAGTCCCAAGTCCACTTGAAAGTATAGAATCGGTTGAAGGTGATCGAGAAAGGAGAAAAGAAACTGATCAAAGAGAACCTGAACAGACTGAGAATCGAGTAAAGTGGGCACCAGCTACTGGGTCTCGTGAGACTGCTAATGTTGATACAGTAAAGAGATTGATTCCGGAACGAAACAGTGAAGAAGAGAAAAGGGAATCAGCTAAAAAGAATATTGAGACAAGTTCTGAATCAGATGAAACTGAAATTGTTAAAAAAAAGAGCAAGAAAAGGAGATATATGGCCAAAAGGAGTCAAAAGACTGAAATATACTTTGAATGAGAGTGTTCCAAATACAATAATTGAAATATCTGAACAAAGTGATCCTGAAGAAGATACAGTCCGGAGAACAAAAAGAGCAAGAGTTCCGAACAAGAAATATACAGCACCTGAATGGACGTATTTGGATGCTGAAACAGTTGATTCAACAGAAAATAGTGGAGAAGTTGTTGAGCCAAGTCGCAGAAATTGCTATGTGCCATCCTAAATGAACTGTGTCTAAAATTGGGGTGCAAAAGAATGAAACTGTTCTGAAAAGTACAGAAACTGGAATAAAGACTGAGGACTTTTGAAGAAAAAAAAAGAGAGGGGATTGGAGAAGACCTGAGGCTTGAAAGTGCTTGGCCACACATATTTTTCCAAATATTAGTTTTTAGTTTTTACGTTTTTTGATTATAGGTTTTTTAAAATGGCTAGGATTCAGGAGACTGGTAATCAGAATCAGGGATCAACTAGGCGTAAGTGTATTAATGCTTGCTTTATATGTGTCTTACTAATAATGTTTGTCTGGTTAATACTAATAGTTGTGCCTTATTTTATGTTTCATACTAAAAATAATACTACTAATGACTTAGTGGATACGAAGATGAATGTGGGAGAAAATCTTAAAGAAGACCCACAGATTAACATTAAGATATTAACTAGGAATGACTTACATCAAGATAATTCTATTAATGATTTTTCGTTGAATATCTTTACTAAACTCTTGTATGAATATGTTAATACTATGGATGCGAGGGATTGTTATGTGTGCATGCAATTACCGTCCTCTGTGTCAGAAGGTGGGACCTATCACCACCTTCCTTTAACATATGGAATTTCGTGTAGTGTACTAACAAGTTTGTTCTATGAAAAAGATCAACTGCAATACTACTATTCAAATTTAGATTTAGTTTTTCTGAACTTCCTATTAGAAAGAATATGAATATAGTAAGTAGTGCAAGGAATGCTGAATACTTTGGAGAGTTTTCCATACTACTAAGACAATAGATACTGTATATGCCCATAGAAATAACTTAACCTGTAGTTTACGAAGTGAGGAAATTGAATTCATTAATGTTGTAGAGGATAGAAGAGAAAATTTTAACAGAAAAGCTGCTGAGAAAAAGAGTCACATACCTCCTTGGGCTCATAGAGAGGGGTATTACAAGAAAGGTGAGACATATGCTGCAATGACTCTGGATTGGCATCATAGGGGAGTGCTTTGCTTACTAAGACAGAAAACTGACTATAATAATTATTTCATTGGTTCTAGTGATTGTGATCATAATTTCCTAATAACATGGGGTTGGGGATTAAGAGGTGGTGCGGATCCTGTTTTCCCTGGAATTTATTATGTGTGTGGTAAGAATGCCTACTATAGGTTACCAGCACGTTGGAATGAGTGTTGTTATATGGGAATTGTCTTTCCTAAAGTTTATCATGTGGATAAGAGTCATGGAACCAATGAAAAGGGTAAGAGTGGACTAATACGTAGTAAAAGGGGAATTAGTGCTGCGGAAATTGTGGTAGATATTTTTGGAGCATTGATACCTTCAGTTGGGGTAATTTTAAATTCGCACAAAATTAGAAAATTGTCCACAGTGGTTGATCGTTTATCAACAGACACTGCTGGTGGGTTTTTGATGATTGATACCGAAATGGTGGCTATGAGGTCTATGGTTTTACAAAATAGACTTGCTCTTGATGTGTTATTGGCAAAAGAGGCGGAGTCTGTAGCATGTTGAAAATTCAACAATGCTGTACATATATCCCTGACAAAAGTAAGAATCTAGAGGGATATATTACTAATATTACGCATTTACGGGAAGATTTATCTGAACTGAAGGTTGACGGTGCTTGGGAGAAACTTGGTAAGGGTTTTTCTTCTGTAGGAGACTGGTTTTTAACATTTGGTAATAGCTTGTTAGGGAGAATACTAACACCTATTATTGCTACTGGAATACATTTGTGTTTTTGTCAACACAATCTTAAAAAAATTAATAAATACAAGAACAATGACAACCTTTTCTTTCAAGCACACTGCAATACATTTTTTATGGAAACTGAAGGAGGCTAGTGTCACCAGCGATATGAAAGAAAGGAGCAAAGCCTAGCTCCAGGGCCACAAAATCTTTCATACAGAGAATTGTCAGGAAGCTACATTAAGATAATTAAATGTCATGAATATTATCTTTATCCAACACTCGAAAAGTCAGATAACAATGGTGTACTGATGCTGGAGCTTGTAGAATGTAGATGGGTTGTTTTTAGTGGTTGTGTGGCCTTCCTCTTCCTCGACCACGGCCAGCCTGAGATGCGTCTACTGTGGATCTGGGATTCTTAATGGTTTCATCTACTGATAAAATAAGGCAGGCAGCATCAGTTGCGGCTGTTAAAGCATTGATTTGTACAATCGCTGGTTCCCAGACACATGCATCATAATTGTCTGCAATGTCTTCATTGTTGACATCCACTCTGTACCAAATGCCTCCCTGTGCATGCTTGGCTCTCAGCTTGTTCAGAATATTGGTGGCATCAAACCCTGCATTGTCACATAGTTGTTGAGGAATTATCTCAAGGGCCTTGGCATACGCTCCAATGAGAAGCTGCTGCTTGCCGGGGATGGTTCTGGAGTAGTCACATAGATACTTGGATAACTCCATCTCTATCGCTCCTCCACCAGCAACAACTGAATCATTCTTGATTGCTCGCTTGACGATCATGATGGCATCATGCAACGATCTCTCGGTTTCTTCCAAGAACTGCTCTGCACCGCCTCTCAATATTATTTTGCAGGTCTTTGCTTTTGGACATCCTTTAAAGAAGTTATACCTTTCTCCTCCAACTTGAACTTCCTCAAAGAGCGAACACTGTCCCAGCACATCATCAGTCAGGGAATTCATGCTGGCCTGGATCGAACCACCACAGGCCATCATTGTCCTTTTTGAGGTCTTCCTCAGGGACTCTGCCAGCACAAAAAAGGTCTCTGTCAGCAAAGTACTGGGTGGCCACATCCCCAATGGGAAGCTTGGATAATACAACTTTTGCTCCGGATTTGTAGATTCGCTCCAATTTGTCATACAAAATGTTCCATTCGGCATCAACAATGGCTTTGTAGTCCTCTACATTGTTCACTCTCACTTCTGCATTATCTTTCTCTGCTTTAAGTTCCAGCTCGATGTTCAGCAGAGCAATTCTCGGACACTCATACTTTTTCAGCTGCATTTCAAACCCAGCATAAGATAAGGTCTTCTTAAAAGCTACTCCAGCAACCAGATGCAAGTCTTCCAAAGCACCACCTTGAACCTTCTTGATGCCGATCATTTTTAGTTGAAGCAAATCATCCAGCATCATGACTGCCTCAACCACCATCTTGGCAAAAAAATCCTTCTGCTGGGCAATCATCTTGGAACTTAGGGCGGTCGCTGCACACTTCTCCAACAAATGACGCTGCTCCTTTTTATCTTCTTTCTTCACAGTTACAGCAATCTCCTTGATCTTATTCACAGCCAGCTGGGTTGCAGTGCGGAATGCACAAATGATGATCTGGGGATGTAGACCCTCCTCTACATAGGACTTCACCTGCTTCAGGAACTCTGCAGCCAGAAGCGTGACTGAAGTAGTCCCGTCCCCAACCTCAGCATCCTCGGACTTAGCAATGTCAACTAGTGTTTTTGCAGCAGGGTGTACAACGTCCAGAAGTTTCAGAATTGTTGCCCCGTCATTGGAAATGGTTGCTTTTCCTCTATCGTCAACGATCAGCTTATCCATGCCACGTGGACCCAGAGTGATGCGAACAGCCTCAGCGATGATTTGGCGGGCATTGATGTTACTAACCAGCTGAGGGACTCCTTGGGAGGTATCGGTACCCTCCTTCAGCAGGATGACTGGTGCGGACATCATCTTCAGGCCGTTGCTGTCTCACACTTCTCCTACCCCGGAGCCGGCAAAAAAGAAACCTTCCCACAATGTACGGCGAAGGCCTGCTCTGCACGCGACTGGAATACTTTTTTAAAAATATATTTTTATTGGCATTTTGTACTTGTCATCACATATAAAAAAAAGAACTCAACAAAGGTAAGCTTGCGATCCTCCAGTTATCAAATTCTTACTTTTCCCCACAAACACAATGTTACCAACTGTCCTTATTGGAGTTTTCTCACACAGTACCTTGAACAATCTCAACATCGAGCGTAGTACATTATAGGTGAAGGTAAAATAACAAGAAAAGAGTTTGCTCACTTCAGCTTTACATGGCAATGCTATCTAGTACTTTCTCCGCTTTTTACAGTTTTTACTACATCATTGAGATGGGATGTCCACCAACATCGGTCCTAGATACAAATATACCACTTATACTCAATACAAATGCTATTCTAGTTACTTAATTCAAACCAAAGAAAAAAGAAGAAAAGAAACTTGTGCAGAAGGGTGGTGTGAGTGATCCACCTCAGTGAAGCTTTACGCAAGCTTCAACGCAGTTAGTCCACGGATGTGGCCAGGGTGTGGCCCCCTCAATGTTGTCCTCGCCCACTCTCCCCGCTTCCTGTTCCTTTACTGCTCAACAGTCCATGGGTCGTTTATATTTCCCGCCATCCCCCGGGCCTCCCCAGGGGGGCGTAGGGGGCTGTGGCCGTCTATACCTCCATACCAGGTTGCCTATCCCCGCCCCTCCTCTTCACTACTCATGTCTCCTGGCTTTTCCCATGCTGCCATCGCTTCCTTCCAATGCTCAGCTATTGGGCACTTCCTCATTCCCTTGGTCTCTTCCCATTTCAACACTCTACCTTCCGCCCCAGCCCAGGAGATGACATCTTTATTCCAGGTTTCAAACTGGGGCCCCTTCACTGACTTCCATTCCATCGCTATTCTTCGCTTAGCGAGTCCCAGTGCGAGGTCTATCAATCTGTTCCCAACCTTGCGTTTCGGCGGTCTAGGGAAAAAGGCCCATCAAGCACACCTGTACCGTGGATGGCAATACCCTACCCAGTGCACTTTTAATTTTGTCAAGGACAGCCTCCCAGAATAGGCGTATATGTTGACAACCCCAGGTCATGTGTCCAAATTCCGCGTCAGGGTGAGTACTTCTGGGACAGAGTCGCACCTCCCCCCGTATGTCACATTAAGACGATGCGGCATCATGTAAGACATGTGATGTAAGTAAACTGAATATGTTTTAAGCGTGTGTTCCTGGAGATCTTTTTGGGGGACAGCAAGGTCTTGCGCCACTCTGTATCCGTGAGTTCCCTTTCCACAAGTCTTTCCCATTTCTCCCGCAGCCCACTCAAGGGGCAGAGGGACGCTGCTATTAGTGTGGCATAAAATCATTTTACTACATGTCTAGCTGTGCCTAGGGTAAATAGGGCGTGCAGCACAGGGTGCGTCTCTGGTTCCTCCCTCCCATTATCCCACAACTGCACAAATGTACGCGTCAGGGCCTCATATTGCAAAAACTGACCTGGGGGAAGCCCGCAGCCGTCCATCAACTCCTCAAACAGGATCAATACTTTATCTAGATAGCCATCCCCCACGTTATCCAGCCCTGCTTCTGCCCAGTGCGTTAATTGTTCGCTTGTGAATACGCACTGGGGCTCACCGTGCAGCAACCCCACCAGGGGTAACATGGGCGTGTATTTAGTGGAACGTTGCACTATATTCTGACACCTTTTCCAGGCTTGTATGGCTGTGCGTTGTAATAATGAGCAGTATGGTGTATTTGTTGTTGGAATGAGCAGTTTTGCCACCAATAGACTGGAGTGGGATTCCGGGTCAGATAGCTATGTGCCTTCAACATTCACTCCCTCAACCCATTGTGCCAACCACTGTAATTGGGCCGCCAGCATATAATATTAAAAATTCGGGACTCCCAGCCCCCCTCATCCATGGGGCGCTGCAATGTCTTCGGGGACACCCTTGGTCGCCCGTTCCCCCAAACCAGTCCTTGTAAGAGGGTGTTCAGTGGGCAGAACCAGCTACTCGGCATCAGGACCGGGAGGTTGACAAAGAAGTACAACAGGCGGGGCAGCATGACCATTTTGGATAAAGAAATCCTGGCCATGATGGACAATTGAAGAGTGCGCCAAAAATGCACACATGCGCAAAGTGACCCCAGTGCCCTATTCAGGTTCCCTTCCTTCAAGTCCTCTAAGGAGTGGAAAACGTGTATGCCCAGGTATTTGAATGTATCCTGAGCACAGAGTATACCAGTTGTCAAGGCCTCAGGTCTGGGTGATGGACGCGCCACAGGGAATAAATATGTCCTGGCTTTATTGACCCGAAGGCCCGAGAATAGCGCGAAGCCGTCTAACATCTGCAGAGCCATGGGGGTGCCTGTGACAGCCTCCTCCAAATAAATCAACAGGTCATCTGCATACAAGGAGATGTTATGCTGTTGCCCCCTAATTATTAGTCCTATCCCCTCGCCTCCCTGCTGAATCCTCTCCGCGAGTGGTTCTATTGCTAGGGTAAACAACAGGGGAGAAAGAGGACACCCCTGTTGGGTCCCTCGTGATATCTGATATTGCCTAGAGATTGTTCTGCCCGTTTTGACCCTTGCTGTGGGCAAAACATAAAGAAGCCGCACCCATCGCACCCAATCCTCTCCCAGTCCCATACGTAACACCACCTCAAACAGATACTCCCAGCTAACTGTGTCGAAAGCTTTTTCCAGGTCAACTGACAGGACCGCTGCCCGTTTTTTGGTAGGAGCTTCCGCATGATATGATAGAGTAGAGTCTGCGGAGATTGTAGGAAGTACTACGAGATGGAATTAATCCATTTTGGTCGGGATGGACTAGGGATCGCATGCGCAGGAGAAGCCTACCCGCCAGTACCTTACGTAAGATTTTAAAATCCAAGTTAAGCATGGAGAGAGGTCTGTAATCCACCACTCCAGCAGTCGGGGTCTTAGTCTTTGGGAGCGGGATCACTTACGCGGTTTGGGTGGAACTGGGCAGCTCCCAGCGTTCATATGCCTCCGTATACAGCTTGACAAGGTGCGGCGCTAGTGTGTCGGCAAATCTTTGGTAGAATTCCGCCGGTAGGCCGTCAGGCCCCGGCGTTTTGCCTGGTGCCAGCGCTGAGATGGCCGCCTTAATTTCCTGCAGAGTTATTGGATCCCCCAGCTCTTCC
This sequence comes from Calotriton arnoldi, assembly GCA_963921515.1. Classification (NCBI taxonomy): domain Eukaryota; kingdom Metazoa; phylum Chordata; class Amphibia; order Caudata; family Salamandridae; genus Calotriton; species Calotriton arnoldi. The sequence goes on along the minus strand of CAWUFW010016382.1, from coordinate 88,260 downwards.
CGTGCCGATTCGTCCATAGTGCGGAGCGGCAAAGTGCCCAGGAAGCCTTTAATATCGAGCAGGTGTGCCCCTGTCGGGGCAGCGTACAGGTGTTCGTAATATTCACAAAAAGAGTCATTGATTACGGCCGGATCGTGTATGATACCTCCAGTCTTCGCCCTAAGCTGTGTGATTGGCGCCCCCCCAGCTCTGGTTTGATTAATCGTGCTAACAGTCGGCCAGCTTTCCCTTCCTCCCTCTGCACCCTATCCAGGTATTCCTTATGATTATAGCACCTTAGGCGACTTAGCGCTTCGTTGTGTCTCCCACGCATTTCCAGCAGGGATAAACGGGCAGCGTCCTCAGTTCCCTGAGCGTTGTCCAACCTACATATGTTCTCCTCTAGGTCTAAAATTTCCTGACGGAGTTCCCTATGCGCCTCAATCACTTGCCCCATGCAATGATCTCTTACAACCACCTTGAACGCCTCCCACTCTATCTGGATGGAGGATGCCGTATGAGTGTTGATGGGAAAGTATGTTTCGATAAGCGTGTGCAGCGAGGCACGAAAGGGAGCATCCTCCAGTGCCGGGGGGTTAAGTTTCCATGTTGGAATAGGGGGACGTCTCCCCAGCAGTTGGTGCGTCATTAACAGCAGACCATGATCAGACAGTGTACGCCCTAAATATTCAGTATGCAGAACTGAACTATTAAAGGCAGGGGTGTAAAGGAATGTGTCAAGCCTGGTACGTACCTGGTGTACTGGTGAAAAGAAAGAATATTCCCTGCTCCTAGCATGTTGCGCCCGCCAGGTGTCCTCTAAATCCCAGTGGGATATCCAACTACGGAACCCCGCTGCCGTGCGATGCGGTTGCGCTCCTGGCAGCGAAGGATGCAAGCGGTCGGTCACAATATCCGCGACACAGTTAAAGTCTCCCCCCAGGATTATATAGCCATTTAAATGGCTAGCCATTATAGCAGAGAAGGACTCGAGGAAACCAACCTGATCCTGGTTAGATGCATAGATGTTACCCAATGTCACTTCCTGTCCTGCCAACCTCCCTGTGATCAGTGCATACCTTCCTTCCGCGTCAAGAGACACATGTTCAGGAGTGAAGGGGACCCCAGGTTTAATCCATATCAACACCCCCCTAGCAAAGGCCGAAGAGGTGGTCGCAAAGACCTGCCCCCTCCATCGTCTTATCAGCTTGCCAGCCTCCTCTATATTCAAGTGGGTCTCTTGGAGATAGGCTAGGCTATATGTACATCCCTACGCCTCAGGAACGAGTAGATGTTGTGGCGCTTAGTCATGGACCCCATTCCTCGAATGTTCCAAGTTAGGAACCGTACTGTGTCATGTGCATGTGCCATCGTAATGGAACAACCCCAAGTGGCCTCCTAGGGGGACCCCCCCTCCCTTGCTCTCACATTCCTGCACCACCACCCCCTACTGCAAACTATAAAACTTAATGATCTAACAAACGGACCCCCATGTTGGTCAACTCCCCATCCCCAGGGCAGTCCGACAATGGTCGGCTGCCCAAACATTATGTGTAACATTATGCACTTAATTGAGGCTCCAACCTAGTGAGGCTCTCAGCGGGGTGTAGCAAGGTAAAGACACAGTTCAGGGTGCACAAACCGTCTAGAGCGCGCCGGCCCTATGTTATGTAGTCCAGCCCAAGACCTGGGTCAACTATTAGCAGTTTCTAAGCACTTCTGGGTTCCATGATTGCCTCCAAACTCCCTCCGTTTCAGATGATCTTATCTGCTGTATGTGGGGTTACCACTGGCAATTTAATACTGTCACTACGGGAAGAGTCTGAATCGTGCTCCTCAGTTTCCTTTGACAAGCGAACCTCCGCCTCCAGGGAAGGTCTCCTGTCCGACATGAGTGCCGTCATGGCCTGTAGCGCCTCCGCTCTCTCCCTCTCCGTTTGCAATGAGATCGGCTTCTTAGCGAGTCCCATCCGGGATCGCCTTTTAGAGCATTTCCCAAGGTCCGACTTGTTCTTCGTTTCCGGCTTGGAGCTTCCTGGTTGCGGGGCCGCCACTTTATAGGCTTCAAACCACTCCCATGCCTCCTTCAGATTGTCACAGTAGTGTGTGTTCCCATCCAGTATAATACGCAACCGGGCAGGAAACATCAGAGAATACTGTAGGCCCTCTTCCCTCAGAGCCCTCTTAACCTCCAGAAACGAGGCCCGCTTTCTCTGTACCTCCAACGTGTAGTCTGGAAAAATTGATATTTTGCTATTGTCCATAGCATATGGGCCATCCGCACGTGCTTTTTGCAAGAGAAGGTCTCTATCCCGAAAGTGAAGGAGTCGGGCCACTACAGGCCGCGGCAGTCGACCAGGGGCTAGTGGTCTGGCCGGCACCCGATGAGCCCTCTCGAGGGTATAAAAAGTTGATAGGCCCTCAGGTGCCACTACAGTTCTAAGCCATTGTTCTAAGAAGGACACCATATCGTTGCTCTTGGCCCCTTCCGGTAGGCCTAGGACCCTAATGTTGTTCCTCCTGTTGCGCCCTTCTGCTTCCTCAGCTCTCTGCTCTAGTACGCTCACTCTGTCCGCAAGGGCCCCCATCTGCATCTCCAAAGGCTTCTGTGCTGGTACCCTGACTGTGACATTAGACTCCGTCTCCTTCATCCTCTCTGAGAACTTCTTGTGCTCCTCCCGTAGTAGGCCTAGTCCCACCGCTACAGTGCTGATATCTTGATGTAGGGTAGCTTTTGTGCCGGCAATGGCCTCCAGTATCTTGCTCAACTGTTGCTGCACCGGGTCTTCGGGGGTCATCTGCGGCTGTTCCTGTGCACTATCATCCTGATCATGGGCGGCCCCCGTCTGCCGCCCTCTGGGTCTGCCCATTATGCCGGGGGCCCCGCGACGCTGACGGAGCGCCCAGGGAGGAGATCCTCTCTGCGTTGCCGCTCCCCAGTGCTGCTTGTCTTCACAGGTTACGCACTCAATCAATCGGGGGCATCCAGCTCAATACTTGGTCCCCTGGGCACAGGCGGGCAGCCCACGTGCCAGGCCCAGAGTCGCCGTTCCACGCACAGGCGCCCGGGCCTACCTACTATCTGCGGTGCTTCCAGGCAGCTACTATTCCCACTGCTTCGCCTCCTGGGTCCAGTCTGGTTCTGGGCTTCATCTGATGCGCCCCACAAGAGCAAATGTGCAGGCCTCAGTCCCTCTTGCCCCACAGGGAACTTGGGTGCCACATCACCTGCCTCCTTTGCTTTACCACGGGTCACGACTAGGCCCCCGGCATTTGTCCACGGCAGGCCCGAGTCCAGGCCCTGGGGGGACCACCAGGCGGCCCCCCACCCTCGGGAAATCCACCAATCGGAGGCTACCCCTGGCACCCGAACCCTAGCGCAAGGCCGCGACCTCCTCAGCGGTTCACTCTCGGCCCCCAGCAGACTCAAGCAGGGCCCCGTGTCGCTCCTCCAGTCTTGGTGCTGACTGCTCTCTCTCGTGGACAGCAGAGACTTTGTAGATCACCTACGTGGCACGCACTAGCAGCAAAGCCGGCACTCTGCTTCCCGAGCCCCGATCGTGCGCCCCGCCCAGCTCCTTACCGCCGGGGTGTTGCTGCAGTACGCCCGCTTTCCACGCGGGAGCACCGGCACCACTGCTGTGCTCAGGCAGGCCCTTCAAATCACGCCAGCTGCCTGACCAGCATGCTCGCTGATCAGCACTCGTTCTCGACTCGGCCCCGGAAGTCTCCGGGTCCTGCATCTCTCGTCGCTTGCCACCAGGCTTTAAGCCGCCATCTTGCGGGTTCCCAGTCACGCCCGCTGTGCAGAGCTCGGGCCCGCCACCGCTGCCCAGGAGACGACGGGTCCGCCGAGACCATTCCCCGTCCTTCCGGCACCTCTGGTCCCGTTCCAGGACACCCCCAGTTCTTGGCCTCCTGTGATTCAGGCTGATAAATAGCGGGCCGGCGCGGAGCTCCGAGCTCACGCGTCCGCCATCTTCGGCTCCCTGGCCACTGCTACTGGAATACTAATGCTGTTTTTGATATATAAATGCTGCAAGTGTAAGGGTAAAACAGTAGAGATAAAACAAAGAGCCAAGAAAAGAAAGAGATAAGAAATAGAAATGGAAGACAGAAAAATAAATTATAATGAGGTTATGAAAGATATAGATGGGGTTCGGTTGAAACAAATGAGAACGACGATGCTGTAGTCAAATCAGATTGTAATCAGATTTTTGGATTTATGATGGCTTAAGTAGCCATCAAAGAGGATTGATGGAGCAGGATTTTTGTAAATAAAACCTGCTTGGATTAAACATCCTATAGTGTGAAATTATTAACAAGAGTTGTGAAAATCAACAGAGAAAATATTAACATGGGGTATTTGGGAAGAGAATTGAGAAACATGCAGGAAAATGACAAATGGTTCCTGTAGGCCGCAAATGATTTCTGCATGAAAGACAGCAGAGAAATAATGTTAAGAGGTTTTTGGTTTTCATGTACAACGTGAATGAAATGAGTTGACTAAGAGAGTTTTATACGAGTGACATTAATTACATAGAATAATCGTTGAAAATTTTTGCGTTTATATTAGAATAATATGAAGACTAAAATGAATAATGAAATGGAGCTTTTATGTGAACAAATAACTGAATTTGTTTATTTCTCCTAGAGAAACTGCAAGCTTTACAGAGAAGGCCTCAAACACTCTTAGGATTAATTTGCTTTTTAAACGTAGGCTGTTGCAGAGAAATTTATTTGTCCTTCATTATGATAGTTGTGTTCTTTTCTTGTCGACGGCTACGTGGTTGGAATATCGAGCGGAACTTCCTACTGTCCGGGGAAATGTATAATTTTGTGGATAACTGCTCTAGTAAATGTTGCAATTCATTCCAAGATGTGCGCTAGCCTAGGAAGGAGAATATTGTGATTTCCTCTGCTGAAGGACGAAGATGACCGCATGGCTCTAAACAAAGAACTCTTGAGAGTGAGGTGCGACGGAAGTGGTGTGACTGAACACCCTATGTCCCTGAACCAATGAGAACTGTGAATTGCTTGGACTTTGTTACTAAATTAGGGATGGACTTTAACATTTAGGGTTATAACTATTAGTGTTAGAATCTACTCTGCTGGCTGGTGGTGACGCGGTGTAGCTTAGGCAGGCGTGACGAGGGTGAGCATCTTCGTGTGAGTTGTTCTCGTGAGGAGAGAGCTGTTTCCTTAAGCTCTTCTTTGGCTATTGCTATCTGATCCTGACTCTCTAACCTTTGTGAGGTTGCCCCAGCTTTCCCTTGCGGCCGGAGGGTTAGCTCTTCAGACTATTAACATGCTGTGCTATAGTTTTCTTAGGTTCGTATGTTATTCTGTAATTGCATTGATCTTGTTACAATGCTCTTTTGTCTCTCTTCCTATCCACTCTCTCATGCTCGTTTCAATGAGATGTTATTGTGAATTACTTTCTTTGTCTGATGATCTATGATTCGGAGTTGTGCCTTTGTATGACCATTTCATATGCTTTCAAAGAAATAGATAAAGCTAAGTGATTAGTAAAACTGAGTCTGTCATTATTGTTGATCATGATTAATGTGATTTGTACAATATAATGTATAGTTGGTTTGTAGAATATTCCCTTTGTTGTAGGTCCTCATAAGGGGAGTAGTATCCGTCTTGACAGTTGTCATCGGAGGACCAGTTATAGGTATGGGCAAAATTTTAGTTTCATAAGAGAAAAGACTAGTGATTATTAAATTGGTTACGTGTGGTGAATATGTTTCCCCCACGTTTCCGCTGCATCAAGTACAACAGATACCTCGCAGTCAAAGCAGTCTCAAGTTCAGTTACAGGCGTACCGCCTGAGGGCCCCAAATCACAAAGGGCCTCCGAAGTCGTGGCGGAGGCTCTGCAGTCTTGGCGGGGGTCCCGCACTTTTGGCGGTACCTGCGTGTTGCAGTTACTCATTGTGGAGGTCCAGCCACGACTGCGGGGCCGCGCCACCACTGCGGGGCCTCCGCCACGAGTGTGGAGACCCTTTGTGAATTGGCCCCATAGACTTTAATGGAGTGGCCTGATGCAAGGGGCACAGGATGCTGAAGATGCTCAAGAATGCGCGGGATGCTGATCCGGTGATGGGGGTCTTCCTGGGGCCCCTCCTTGGTCTACTAAGATAGGAAGCTTCTGTACTCCTGTGGCTGTAGCAGGAATTCAGCCACCTGACTCTTGGAGTCACTGCTTCTGTCTGGGGCTTGGAGCAAGTTTTCCTCGAGCAGGGCACCACAGGCACAGTCCTCTCTTTGCTAGCTCAAGGAGCAGCATGTCCAGTCCAGCCTTTGGTGCAGCCTCGCTTTGCTGGATCCAGAGAACTGTAGAGATGTTTTTCTTCGGTCCTCTGTCTAGTAAGGCATGATATGAGGTCTGAATACCATAGGTGCCACGATTATGCCCAGTTCTAGCCCTCGGGGATGTGGCAACTACTAGCCAATTGGCTACCAGGTACCCTCCCACCTAGGGATGACTTCCTGCAAAGTGTGGCATCTAGCTAGCCCAGAATGCACCATTCTGCCCCCCTCTCAAAATAACAGAACCCTTCTCTTGGCGTGCGGAGCTCCCTAGCCCATCCCAGATGTGTGGTTACCCGGGGACTACAAGCCCACAGAAAAAAACGGTTTGGTCATGGCTTCCCCCCTTTTTCCTCGATGCCAGCTTGTGTGCAAAGAGCAAAAGAGCAGCCCTTCTTGTGTGTGACTACCATTTGCCCATCAAAGCGAATTCCCTTTTAAGGCTCACCTGTCCAACTATTTAATATAATGCACCCTGCTTTTAGGGCTCAGTAGGCCAGCCTTAAGGGTGACTTATAATAATTAAAAAGGAAGGTTTTGCTTTGCCATTACTCTAAATGGCACAGTCGAGTTAGCAGTTTGTAAACCACTCTGCCAGCTAGAAATGGTGGCTGGGTGGTATGCTTTGCTTTGTTTTGTTCCACTCGTGCTGGCACAATAAGTGCTGCAATCCATGAGGGCCGCTTTAACATACTGCCCTGGGTACTCCTGGTTCCATATACGAGGGACTTATAATGAAGTTAACATATGCCAATTGTGGGTTTTCCAATTAGACATATACCTGTAGATGGTCTGAGCACTGCCATCGAGGCCTATTTTCCAGGACTCAGTGCACTTACAGAGTCGAAACACCAGCAGCACCAGTCCAATACCTTGGGAGTGATGATGCAAAAAGAGGCATTTCCTTACACATATACAGAGATATCAAATCTCAAAATGGGACATGCCTAAAGTAGCACCTGACTGGTCTTCCGGCCCAGTTGCTCCTCCCAAACCCTAGAGTCTTGATCACGGGCCTCCAGGACCACAACTCCCAGAATCAGCCACTTGACTATCCACTATATGACAGCTGCCACTTGCATATGTTGTGCTCATGGATAAGCAAGAGCCATGCTGGGTACCACTTTGCAAGTCCGAGTCCCACACTCATGAACTTCTTTCTGAAGTGCTGTAAATCAAGACGTTTGACCTTTGTCTTTACTCAAGATGGGGAAGATATGCACTATTTCCCTTATTTATGGTGTTATTCCCACCAATCAACACTCAGATATCAGTAACTCTTCTCCTCACTAGAGCCTGTCACTAGAGCCTCTGACAGGACTGACACCCCTCCTTTTTCTGAAGCACTCTTTCGGGGCTTGGCTAGGAAGTCGAAACACTACCTATCCTCACAAAACTCAGTTCTTCCCCTGTTAGCATACATTTCTACAGAACCATTTGGGCAACAGCAAATAAGTTGTCTCCTTCTTGGGGAGGAGGAAATGGCAGAATACATAGGCTGACGAAAGAGACACTGTTCCCTATGCACTCCTGCCTCTCCTCAAACTGCATAAAAGAGCAAGTCTTGGAACTCCATCATCATCTTCTGCCCCTTGTTGAGTCTGGCCACTTCTGTTTCAATCTTAGTCTCCTCTTCTTTCCTGGATGTATCCATGAGACCTTGATCCACCACCACCTGCCTCTTTACCTCCATAGATATCACCTTTGCCTATATTACACGATGTTGCCTTGAGTTCTTTTATCCCGGCCGACCACCGTCATGCCCCGCTCCTTGATCATCATCTGTTTTTCACTCCTCGCCTGAAACAGAGGGTTAAGGGCTGAAGAAGTGTTTCCTTTTCACCTTTCACAGCTGGCATGGGACTGAAATCTGCTAGTGTAATATCTTTACTAGGCCAGTATGATAGATCCTTGTCGGAGTCCATGAAAATGTATGTAGATGGTCTTCAGGGGCCGTATTACATAAAGTGTCCCGGGGGCGCAACGGGCATTTGTGCCCGCTTTGCACGCCCCCGGGGCACTTGGGTATTACAGAAGGGGCCGCAGTCACTTGTGCGGCTCCTTCTGTAATACCTATAGCGCTGGCGCACATAAAGCGCCAGCGCTATCTGCAGGGGGCGTTCCCTCATTTGCATGGGGCGTGCCCCATGCAAATGTGGGACTCCCTTTGCCTCTGCGCCTGCGCCTTATTACAGACGCAGGCATAGAGGCAAAGAAGCCCTCAGGAGGCGCACTGAGAGTGCGCCATCTAAAAGGTGGCGCACTATCAGTGCGCCCCCTGATGGCAGCCTTCTGGAGGGGGAAAGTGGGTTCCATGGACCCCCCACACCCCCTTCAGAAATGCAGGCGTGTTGCCGCCCACATTGTGAAAACACAGAGTGGCTTTAAAGCAGCCGCTCCGTTTTTCACAGGAATGCACTGCCCCCACGGCAGCACGAGTTCACGGCTGCCCTCGGGGCAGCACATTCATTGTAATAGGGCGCATTTTCACTGTTTGCGCCTGGCGCAAACAATGAAAATTTGTATTTACCATAATACGGCCCCTGTTTTCAAATCTAATAATTACTGCATCTTTGGATTCAGGAGACATTTCCTCTATAGAGTACTGCCACGTGTCACTTTACGTAGGTCTTCGTAGCTGCTTCTGACCTCCTTGAAAAAGGATGCACAACAAATCTTAAATCTGTCCTTCTCTGGATCTGTTTTTTTTTTTTTTGGACTGCACTCGGGCAAAGCAATGCAGAGGATGATGGCAGAGGCAAAGACCTTAAAGGCTGATGGACTGGAAGAAAGGAAGAAGTAGTGTAAATGACAATACAAACATAAGAGGCACCATTCATGTCAACCTCATAGCGTTCAAACCCCGTTCTGGCAGCCATAAGTTCAACAGCAACGCCAACAGCCATAAGAGAGACAGCAACGCCAACAGCCATAAGAGAGACAGCAATGCCAACAGCCATAAGAGAGACAGCAACACCAACAGCCATAAGTTCAACAGCAACGCCAACAGCCATAAGAGAGTCAGCAACGCCAACAGCCATAAGAGAGACAGCAACGCCAACAGCCATAAGAGAGACAGCAACACCAACAGCCATAAGAGAGACAGCAACACCAACAGCCATAAGTTCAACAGCAACGCCAACAGCCATACGAGAGACAGCAACGCCAACAGCCATAAGAGAGACAGCAACGCCAACAGCCATAAGAGAGACAGCAGTATCATCAAAGAAAATCATCAAGGAATTGTGACTCGCAACCACAACACGTTATTCCGGAGGCAAAAAGCACTGCACATCTCAAAGAGTGACGAAGCATAACCAAAGGTAGAGGGGTGCTATTGTTGCAGATGGATATACTCTTCATTTCATGACATCTCCCCCTTCCTTGGCTCTGAAAAAAATTGTCAACCTTTCAGTTCCAACCGCTGGGAGGGAAATTTGCATTACTAATATACAGTTCTTCCACTCTCCAAGAAGATGGCGCCAAGAACGTTTTCCAAATGCGTGGCAGTGGTAGCAGCTGTTCTTCGGAAATAAGGGATCTTGAAAAAGCCATGGCTGGATGATTGGCTATTCAAAGCCAACAGTCCACAGCCTATGCTAAGAGATTTTTAAACTACACTATCTCTTCTGGCCAGGAGGGGTCATCGGTTGGAATTCCAGAAATCAACCACCCCAGTTCATGTTCTGAAATACTATAAACACAGAGCTAGGAAAAGTACTTAGAAGAGAGAGTGTTATTCTTTACTCAGAAAATCCTTTACCTTCAGGTGAATTGCAATCTTAAGATGAGGCAGATTTCACCTCGGTAACCAGGGGCGTAGGAGACACTAAAATTCAGGGGGGGACAGGTACAACCTTGTGGACTTTCCAGTGACCCTATACAAATCGCCCGTTGTGTGAGACGGTAAACCTGTTAACCGAATATAATCGCATCGTTTTGAAGTGAAATATTGAGAAACGCAGGCATGTAGTCACAGTTTGCAAGTATGTTTTATTGTTATTTACATTCACATAGTAATTAGACCAAATGTGAAAAAAATGCATATGAATCTTGCGTCTTCATGCACCAAGCAAACAAAGGTCGCTGACTTTGGATGGGGGCATGATGTTTGCAAGTGCATTATGATTTGAAAAGTACCTGCTGCTGCATTCCTGCTGTCCAGCAATTTTCAGGCAACAATAAAATTGTCAAGATAACTCCAGTGGTTAATGTTCTTCATTGAGAGAGATCGGAGGTTTGTTTAGTGGAAGTTTTGACTCATGGTAAGGTAGCCACAGTAGGTTAATATGCCTGCTGCAAAGAACGGTGTACCATGCAGATCACAAAGTACATATACTGTAAATAGGTCAGTGGGTTACTGCTTTTGTCTGAGAGATTCTTTTGTTACTTGCAGTTTATAAGTTAAAATCCTAACATAGAACAATGTCAATTCACTGAATTGGGTGAAAACGGTTAATCAAGCGCTCATACAAATTTACACCAATGTATATAATATTCAACAATTACATGTATAGATGCGGTGCATCCAAAAGGGGGAACATCCACCCTAGTTCCCCAAATTTACAATCAAAGATTGAACAAACAATTTACAGTTTCTGAAGCACACACCAATTATAACTACAAGCCAGTGCAATCATATAAAAGAACAAAAAGAATATTATGTTGGGCTTTGTCTGTTCCTTTTTTATATAAGTTCTTCCAATCCCTTACGCCAACGCGTTTCGTCGTCTATGAGCATAGGCTCTTAGACAAACCCAAGGCGTAGCTATGGGTTCTAAATTTTCACCGGCTTATGCAAATATTTTTATGGGATGGCTGGAAGAGGTAATGATTTGGGGTACAGCAGGCAGTCGTTGGAATGAGCACATCCTCTACTGGGGGCGGTTCATTGATGATTGTTTGATGATATGGACAGGTACTGAGCAAGTACTAATGGATTTTTTTGAGTATTTAAATAGGAATGATATGAATATCAGATTCACCACCCATTTTAGCACTACGAGTGTGGTATTCCTCGTTGTGAAATTGTACATTAAAGATGGACAAATACAGAGCGATATGCATCGTAAACCTACTTCCTGTAATTCGGTATTACAAGCGAAAAGTGCACACCCCCGACATCAGATCAAGGCCATCCCCTATGGGGAGATGGTTAGAGCTCGACGGAACTGTAGTGAAGACGTACAGTTCCTTACATGTGTCAAAGATATGGAGAATCGTTTTATTCAAAGAGGTTATTCTAATCATGATATTCAGACAGCGAAGGTTAGGGCCCTGAGGACTAAAAGAGTTACTACATTAAAACCTAGGGACATAGATAGACAATCCACTTTACAGATTAGAATGATCACAGATCATACCCATATTAGTACTGTATTACGCAAAAGCTTGAATAAACATTGGCACATCCTGCAGGCTGATAGAACTCTACAGGATTTTTTAACAGATAAACCCCAGATTACATTTAGGAGGGGAAGAACATTGGGTACATTATTGAGTCCCAGTTACCCCATTGTAACGAAATCGGAACCATGGTTAACGCAATTCTCTAAAGTTTTTTTAAATGTGGTCATTGTGGGATGTGTAGATTCGTTGAACATAAGATTAAGCAATTTAAAGATAGTACGGGTAAAATGTATACCATCTTAACTAATATTAATTGTGGCACGAAATATGTTGTCTATGTTATTGCTTGTAAATGTGATAGGATTTATGTGGGGAGCACGATAAGGGCACTTAAAGATCGTGTTGGTGAACATATGCGAGCGATAAAACACAATGATATAAGATACCCCATTGCTGAACATGTTTATAACTGTAGTGCACAAGGCCCCAATAAAACGTTTATGTTCTATGGAATAGAGCATATCAAACAAGATCCACGTGGAGGTAATAGGGAGCTGAAATTGCGTAGACATGAGGCACGGTGGATCATGCGTTTGAGGGCCGTGGAGGATGGGCTCAACTATGCTCAGGAGCTGCAATATTTTCTAGGTGACTAATGGCTGTGGCATTTATGGCATGTATTCATGTGTAGTGATCATTAAATTATGTAGTGTACTAGTTGTTCTTTCGTATCCAATAAGTAGTATATTATGAGTATATGTTGTAGAGAATGAGGCCTGATATATTAAGGCGTATGAGCCTCTTAATACTTATTTTGAATAATTGGAGGACTTGCTGACTGAGCAGGGTTGTTTATGTTCGCTACTCGTTGGTTTAATGTTAAATAAATAAGTCTACTTTTGCTAATCTCACCATTCCAATATGGCGCTGATGGGTTTCATATTATAGTCACCCTTTCACTTTCTATGGTGGCTATTTGAACGCCGGAAGAGAGTAGGCGAGTGCCTTCGCCTTAATCGGTTGCGGCGCAGGACGCTTTATGGTACCAGGTATGTTTAACATAAGGGTTGCTTTATACTTGCTTTTTAGGTTGATCTTGCATCCGGAATTAATATCCGGCATTCTTTAAATCTACTTCACAGGTTGCCCCGTACTTCAGGGACCTGTTTGAATCTCGGAATGATAGTTTCCGGTTTCGCCTCTTGAACACACTTGGATTTGGACTTGCTTGATTATCTTACAAGCGGTAAGAGCGGAACGCGTTATTTAGATCCAGTAATATAGCGGACATTGTTTTATTTGTCTTTTTGTCTCGTATCTTATGGAACGCCCCGTACTTCAGGGATTAATTACCTTTTATTTGAATTAGTTTTTGATAATTTTTGCAAATACAGTGATTATATATATTAGCATTGTGATATTGATGAGTTGTACAATCTGGATATTACAAGGTACCTATTGTTAAGCATATGATTGGTATTAAGATATGACATGAGTGTATGGAATGGTTAGTTGATTATTTTGCGTTCCCTTACAGGGTCGCGATTTGATTTTCGTCAATGTTAATTTTACATGAGAATTCAAGTTATATACAAAAGGGATTTTCGTTCTGGAATCATTATGGAATAGTGAGGTAAGCCTTGCCCTTTGAAGATATCGCAGTTCATGATATTAGTAGGACGCAATGAATAACTGGTGCCTCATCTCTCTTATGTTCATAATTGACTTTGTTTCTACAGAAATTTATTTGGAATAAAGTATCAAGGTACTATTATGTATTCCTAGGCAGTGGTGTCATAAAATGAGCATATAACTCACGTGTGGTTCAGTAGTGATAATTGCACATTGGTCGTTTTTGGCAGAGTCACTTACACAGAGGTGATACATGGAATTGGATGTTATTGTGAATACTGTATTGTGACAATGTATATACGTTGTATATTCTCTGTTGTAGCAATTTATTTGCGCACTTGTGACATGAGCACAAATTCTTTATCTTGATTAGTCCCTTAACGCACAGAGGTTATGTTTTTGGGCTTACACTATGTAATAGCAAATATTTGTTTTAATTTACTGTGTATTACAACCCCACTATTTGTATTACTTCCAGCCCTGAGGAAGTCGCAGAGCCTATGCTCATAGACGACGAAACGCGTTGGCGTAAGGGATTGGAAGAACTTATATAATAAAGGAACGGACAAAGCCCAACATAATATTCTTTTTGTTCTTTTATATGATTGCACTGGCTTGTAGTTATAATTGGCGTGTGCTTCAGAAACTGTAAATTATAGAACAATGTCATCTGGTACCTTTACTAGGCTTCATTAGTGAAGTAAGAAGGCACAGGGAAAGTGCCCTATGCAGTCTGTGATTCCTAATTTCAAGCCACAGCTCCCACCTGATCTGCAACTGCTGTGATTAACCCCACGGTCAAGCTCCGATAATACTTCAGTTCGTGAGGCCTCGACAAGTTGGCAGGGTATGCCTAGACGTGGGTCCCTTGCTCACCTTGCCACTGGATTCAAACTAGCCTGGCTGATGAAGGGTGTTACCTAGAAACCGGTCCCAGGATGCTTGTTTCCGGTACAGGGAAGACCTGGCTTGGCAGTTCGGGCTGGACTGTTCCCGTGAGGCACAGGGTCAAGACTGAGTTGCTTATAGCTGGGTCTGAACTGAGGTGGCGAAGTGAGCTAAAGAATGATGATGGATTCAACCCAGATCTGTGACTGGGGGTGAGTGTCTGAAAAGTTTCAGCGCTCCGTCCATCATCTCCTTGTGTTTGCTTTGTTCGCCCTAAGTTGGCAGGGTATGCCCAGACGTGGGTCCCTTGCTCACCTTGCCACTGGATTCAAACTAGCCTGGCATATGAAGGGTGTTACCCAGAAACCGGTCCCAGGATGCTTGTTTCCGGTTCAGGGAAGACCTGGCTTGGCAGTTCGGGCTGGACTGTTCCCGTGAGGCACAGGGTCAAGACTGATTTGCATATAGCTGGGTCTGAACTGAGGTGGCGAAGTGAGCTAAAGAATGATGATGGATTCAACCCAGATCTGTGACTGGGGGTGAGTGTCTGAAAAGTTTCAGCGCTCCGTCCATCACCTCCTTGTGTTTGCTTTGTTCGCCCTAAATTGGCAGGGTATGCCCAGACGTGGGTCCCTTGCTCACCTTGCCACTGGATTCAAACTAGCCTGGCTGATGAAGGGTGTTACCCAGAAACTGGTCCCAGGATGCTTGTTTCCGGTTCAGGGAAGACCTGGCTTGGCAGTTCGGGCTGGACTGTTCCCGTGAGGCACAGGGTCAAGACTGATTTGCATATAGCTGGGTCTGAACTGAGGTGGCGAAGTGAGCTAAAGAATGATGATGGATTCAACCCAGATCTGTGACTGGGGGTGAGTGTCTGAAAAGTTTCAGCGCTCCGTCCATCATCTCCTTGTGTTTGCTTTGTTTGCCCTAAGTTGGCAGGGTATGCCCAGACGTGGGTCCCTTGCTCACCTTGCCACTGGATTCAAACTAGCCTGGCATATGAAGGGTGTTACCCAGAAACCGGTCCCGGGATGCTTGTTTCCGGTTCAGGGAAGACCTGGCTTGGCAGTTCGGGCTGGACTGTTCCCGTGAGGCACAGGGTCAAGACTGATTTGCATATAGCTGGGTCTGAACTGAGGTGGCGAAGTGAGCTAAAGAATGATGATGGATTCAACCCAGATCTGTGACTGGGGGTGAGTGTCTGAAAAGTTTCAGCGCTCCGTCCATTATCTCCTTGTGTTTGAATTATTATTGTACAGCTATAAGCGCAAGTGTCGTTTTTTTAAGGGACAAATGACCACTTCAGGTAACACCACATGAGAAACATTATAAATAGGGCTCCCGGTTTAATGGTATTTATTTTTTTGACTTTTCCGTCTGTATTTATCCATATTTATTTTTTGCTAATTTTATCTGTATTTATCCATATTTATTTGGGGTTTTGTGAAAAAATTGAGCTGAAATTAGTATATTTCCACATGTATTTTACCGATAAATGTTCACTCATGCTTAAATGCCTGATAAATTTCAATGAAATGAAAACCCAGAGACGATAAATCAATGCACTGATATGAAAACATACGCATATCAGTATCAACCTTGTGCATATCTACTGCTGTTTAAGCAACTTTACTAAAATTCCTTTCTTTTTTTAACACCCTTGCCTGTCAATCCGCACAGCTATACGCTTGGCGGCCATGACTGACAGCATTTAGAATCACTCGAAAAACAACCCAATTTCTGTTTTTATCCACATTAAAAAATAAATACAGACAGGAAAATAAATGGATTTCTGTCTGTATTTATCTGTAAAAATCAGTAAAAACGGAAAACAATGAGCCCTGATTATAAATTATTAAAGATTTTCTTAAAAGCCAACATGGCTAAGATGCCTCCTTCTAACGAGCTTTGTGATAATATATCAACATTTTTTTTAGGAGATAGTAGCTAAAATACTGCAGTCTCTAGCCTACTTGGCCATTATAGAGCCACCGAGGATATTACTACCTCCCTCTTAGCCCTGGCCTATCAGCTCAGACTCACAGTTCAATCAGATTTCTTTGGAGGATTCTAGAGGGGGCACTTTATGATGTAAATCTGGCTCCAGGGGCGTAACACAGGCCCCAGCATCCCCTGCGGTGCAGGGGGGCCCCGATCTGCAGGGGCCCCCTCAGCACAGTAATCAGGCCTTAGAGCTCCGGATTAAATCCGGAGCGGGGGCCCCTCCACGTACCTTGCAGGGGGGCCCCCTCAGCTTTCGTTACGCCACTGTCTGGCTCCCCCAGTGATCCTGCACTAATGGCACTGATGGTGGATATCATCAACCATGTTCTGAATCAGGTGTCTAACACTTCATTAGCACCTGCCATGGTTTAAAAAAAATGGAAACAGGAAACAGTATTACCACTGTTGAAAAAACCCTCAGGAGACCCGACTAACCCAACAAATTTTAGGCCCATTTCTTTATTACCTCGTAAATGCTAGAAAAGCTAGTCAACACTCTGCTAAAGCATAATGATTTGCTACACCCATCTCAATCCAGCAATTCATGGCACCGAATCAGCACTGTCAGAGGTGCCTGAATGTATCAAGGCCTTTCTAAATCAAGGCCACACCGCTGCCTTGATTCTTCTCGATCTGTCTGCGGCGTTTGCTACGGTTTCCCATCAGACACTTCTACAGCAGCTGGCAGAGGGGGTGGGGGAGTTGCGGGTCAGCCCTGCAATGGATTGAAATCATTCTTCTTGGATAGAGAGAAATCTGTATCCTTTGAACCTTTCATATTCACACCATAAGTACTTAATTACGGTGTGCCGCAGGGATTCTTACTAAGCCCTATGCTTTATAATGTGTATTTGGCCCTGTTAGCATCCATTATTGAATCCAATGGCATACAAGTAATTTTGTATACCCAGTTTTTCCTTTCCTTAAGTAAGAAGGCAGGAGTAGCTCAGCTCGCCTTTAATAGATGCCTGGTCCATGTAGTTAAGTGTATGAGGAACAATTTATTGAAATGCAACTCAAACAAAATAGAGGTGCTAATGTTAGGGCAGGCTTCGGGGAACTGGTCCAAATACTTTTGGATGGAAGAACTGGGTACAGCACTCAAACCTGCTACAGTCATCAGAGATTTTGTGGTCAAATTTGGCAATAAACCATCTTCCCACCCCCATATTCTATCTGTGGCAGGAACCTGGTTCTCTCTCATACGGGTTCTAAGGAAGACCTTCTAGTGCCTCCCGAAGGCAACACGGAAAACAATTGAGCAGGCCACAAAAACCTTGAAGATGAACTATGCAATTGCATTGTATTTAGGGCTTCTAACTATTTTATTGATCAACTACAGAATGCTGCAGCCAAGTTAATATTACAGATTCCACATATTCAACCTTTAGTGAATCGTCTCAAAGAGTTACTGTAATGAGGCATAAGACACTGGATACGGTATATTAAGTAGAGGGTTTATTATAACGACCCCATCCATCGAGGACTTGAGTCAACTGACTCTCCGAGAACACCCACGCTCCACGCTCCATGTTAGAACATGGAACTTAAGCGACATCACACTTCTTCCTCTTTACAATTTGAAACGACATAACATGAAATAAGCACATACAGATTCTAAGTACACCATAAGTATACAAACATGTAAATATATTGCCCACACCTTTCATCCCATCCGATATGGAACAACAAAAACAAAACTGAGACCCAACTAAGAGTTTTCAAACAATAATAATAATTAAATAACTAACTTCTTATAAAATCCTTAAGATAAACCGGACTTTTACAAGATCTTACACTCTTGCGGATGGGTTCAAAACACTGCTTTTGTGAAGAGAAACCACTGGAACTTTCTACACCAATTCCATCATCATATTTAGATTTTACATGAACAAAACGGCTAAGATTCCAGATGTGCCCATCATCTGTCTTCACTGCATTCTTGAATATCTTTACCACTTTCTTTTCATCAGTGAATTTCGACCAGTTGAGACAACCTACAGGTGCTTTAACTCTAACTTTGTCTCCCACTTTGAATTCCACTAGTTTCGCTGATTTTCTTGCGTCAAAATAATTCTTCCTTTTCTTTTGTAAATCCAATTCTTTGTTCCTCCACTGACCAATGTCATTATCCTTTATACCTTTATCCAAAGTCATCCATCCAGGGCAGATGATGGTATTTGCAGATCTTCCTTTGAATAATTCAAAAGGAGTCTTCCCTGTAGATGAGTGTGCCATAAACCTGTAAGCTGTAATTCTCCTTTGCAGCTCCTCTCTCCAATTCAAACTGTTGACTCTCGCTAACTGAATACTTTCTTTCAAAGTCTTGTTCAATCTTTCTATGGCCCCATTGGTCTCTGGATGATAGAGCGATGTTTTTTGTGTACAATCCCACACTTAGTCAAATATTCCTCCATTTCACCTGAGCAAAATTGTGGGCCATTGTCTGATAACAAAGAACCTGGAAAGCTTTCACGTTTAAAAATAGCATCTAAAAACTTAATCACAGCTTGAGTAGAAATGTCACGTACAGAACTCACTTCAATCCAACGTGAATATAAATCAAGTAAAACTATTAAATACGGAGTCTGGTGCTCCCCATGAAGAGGTTCAACAATATCAATGGCTATTTCATCCCAAGGACACATGGGTAACTTCCTGCAGACCATAGGAGTTTGTCTGGGCTTAAGAATCTTGTCGCTCATGGAACAAGGAACACAATCACGCACCAGGCGTTCTACCATCAAATCTAAGCCAGGCCACCAAAAGTCCTGCCTAATGCGTTCTTTTGTTTTACAAATACCCATGTGTCCCTCATGAGCCAAATTTATAATGTTGTCCCTCAAACCCACTGGGGGAACCAACCTCGTGCCTCTGGTTAAAATGTTATTAGCGATGGCTAACTCGTCACACACCATTAACCAAGGCTTCTCAAGCTTGCTCCCTTTATCTTGTGCAATCATATCCATTACTTTTAGTATTTCCTTGTCCTTTTCCACTTCTTCCCTCCATTCATCTTCCTTGATGGCTCCTGAAGTGATTTCACAAACTTTCACATCAAACTCATCAACCATGTCTTCCAACCCTTTCACATCTTGACATTCTACAGTATCTACCAACCGTGAGAGGCAATATGCCGAAACATTACTTGCTCCTGGAATATACTCCATAGCAAAATCAAATTCCTGAATAGAAATCACCCACCTCCTGATTCTAGAAGAAATTGAGTCCAAACCTTTTTTCTCGAAAATCTCTTTCAGCGGTTTATGATCCGACCTAACAATAAATTGAGTACCCCAAACAAATTTCTTAAATTTATTCAAAGCCCAAAAGATGGCTAACGCCTCCTTCTCAATGACTGAGTAGTTTATTTCAGCTCCTCTTAAACATCTTGACGCACAAGCGACCAAACACTCCTGACTATCTCTTTTCTGGATCAACAATGCGCCTAGTCCTTTCTTACTCGCATCTGTCACAATGTACGTCAAATCACCAGGTTTGAAAACTTGTAAATCAGGTGCATTTTTAAGATCCAGCTTAACGTTCTTGAACTCTTCCTTACACACCTCATCCCACACAAACTCTGTCTTCTTGCATAGCAAGCTTCTTAGATGACAAGTTTTATTCGCAAAAATTTTTATGAACTTGCCATAAAACTCAGCCATACCCAAAAATGATGCCAGCTCTTCCTTCGAACACGGTTCTTTTAGATTTACAATTGTGTCTACCAACTCTTTTTTTGGTTTTACACCACTACCAGATATATGATGACCCAGATAATCTACTTCTGTCACCCCAAACTTGCACTTATCAAAACGTAGAGTCAAGCCAGCTTTTATTAGTCTGTTCAACACTTTTTCAACTCTCCCATCATGTTCTTCTATGGTCTTACCGTAAATTAACAAGTCATCCTGATAACACCTGACGCCCTTAATTCCCTTAACCACATCGTTCATAATTCTCTGAAAAACAGATGCGGCTGAGACCAGTCCAAAAGGCATCCTTAAAAACTTAAATGCTCCTACAGGTGTAATGAAAGCAGTAAGCTCCTGTGAACTCTTTTCTAAAGGCACCTGGTGATACGCCAAAGCTAAATCCAGTGTACTAAAATAACACACACCTTCCAAAGTCGAAACCATCTCATCTATATTAGGTAAAGGAAATTTGTCCACAACCACCTCCTTATTGAGTGCACGTAAATCCACACAAAGACGAATTTCATTATTGCTCTTTCTAGCAACCACTCTGTCGCTTCTACTGGCTCTATCACACCTGCATCCAATAACCTGTCAATCTCTTTTTGTACAGGTACTTGTACACTCAGAGGAATGCTCCTCACTTTTGCTGCAATGGGCTTTGCACCTAACTTCAACTTGATACTATGGTTGTAGCCCTTCAAATGTCCTAAAGAGTTTTTGAACAGCTCTCCAAACATCTTCACATACCTGTCACCAACATTCTCTATAGACTGCACCAGTACAGGAGGATTCCCATTAGGATTAAGAATAATTCCAAGCCTCGCTTGGTGTGTCCAACTCAGTAGATTATCCCCTTTCTCTGCTACATAGATCTTAGCATCCGTAAATCTCTCTTTGCACTCCAGGCAAGTCTGAAAGTATGAATCAAGAAGGGGGGACAGCGGGGCCGGTTTAAAGAGGTCCAACATACATGCCCCAACAATACTATATGCACGAAGGATATGGAGTTCCTCTGAGTCCAAGTAAAAGAACAGGGAGATACTAGAGGTGGGGGTGGTGGTGGTGGCCCCACACGGAAGGTAAAAGGGGAGATCCCTTTTTCGGAACTAGGACTCTCACACACCTAGCAAGCTAGGTGTCATGCTTCATCATATGAGCCTGCCCCTCGTCAGGTCGGCGCTGCAATACCTGACGGGCACCCAGTATGGGGCTCTTTGGCGGGGATCTTTTGTTCCTGCCGTTGGGTGCAGTGGGGGTGAGGGGCCTAGTAAGTGTAGATGTGGGAGGGAAGTGATTTAAAATAGGTCAGTTAGTCCTAATAGTGATTTATTCAGGGAGGTAAACTGCCTAGTTAAAAATATAGAGAGTGGCGGTGAACTAAATGCAAGGTATCTAGCTATATGTGCCCTACTCTCGGTCAGTCAACATGTTTCGTGCCCTGTGTGTCAGGGGGATCAAGGCACTTCTTCAGGACCAAGTGTCAATGCTATCTACACAGAGTGGTAAGTATCTCATAAAACTGTTCTTACGGTACCTAAATGGTACATGTGTTAAGTGGATTTGTATAATCACACCCATGCTCAACACCGTGTGAGGGGTGAGACTAAGGTTAAAAAACAAGGTAAAATCTCTCGAGCACAAGAAGATTCATGATAAAACCAAGGTCTCAATAAGGAAAATCCATCAAGAGCCGTAAAATAACAGAAAAAACAGAACAATGACAAAACAGAAAGGACAGGTATAGTGCTCACCTATACTGTTGTCTAGTTAGGACTGCAAACAGTACCCGGCGGTCGAAAAGGACACCAATTTGGGTCCTATGTGAGCAGAAGAAAAGAGGGCTGAATAAGGTAACAGGCTCCATACTGCACATACCAGATGAACAGAAAGTACCCAGGCGTCCGGACCATCAATGAGTAGTAAACAATTGCCAATTACAAATCCACTTAACACATGTACCATTTAGGTACCGTAAGAACAGTTTTATGAGATACTTGTTTTGTACAGTGTTGCATCCCACATCAAATTCATTTTTTCCTTCTCGTTTTGGTTGCAGGTTATTGACCTGAGAATGTGGTATGTAGTTTTTCACTTACCACTCTGTGTAGATAGCATTGACACTTGGTCCTGAAGAAGTGCCTTGATCCCCCTGACACACAGGGCACGAAACATGTTGACCGACCGAGAGTAGGGCACATATAGCTAGATACCTTGCATTTAGTTCACCGCCACTCTCTATATTTTTAACTAGGCAGTTTACCTCCCTGAATAAATCACTATTAGGACTAACTGACCTATTTTAACTCACTTCCCTCCCACATCTACACTTACTAGGCCCCTCACCCCCACTGCACCCAACGGCAGGAACAAAAGATCCCCGCCAAAGAGCCCCATACTGGGTGCCCGTCAGGTATTGCAGCGCCGACCTGACGAGGGGCAGGCTCATATGATGAAGCATGACACCTAGCTTGCTAGGTGTGTGAGAGCCCTAGTTCCGAAAAAGGGATCTCCCCTTTTACCTTCCGTGTGGGGCCACCACCACCACCCCCACCTCTAGTATCTCCCTGTTCTTTTACTTGGACTCAGAGGAACTCCATATCCTTCGTGCATAAAGTCTGAAAGTATCCCATCATTTTTATCGGAGTTCCCCCATACCCTGTTGGCCTTACATCAGCTCTTAATAATTTTACTTTGTTTTTAAAATTCTGTTCAAAAATATCTTTAGAGATAAATGTGAGGTGAGAACAAGAATCAAACTTCATCTTTATCTTCACATTTTCTATCTTAACCCATTCCGAAGGATGTTCCAAACCACACACCTCATTCACCTGAAAACTGACCTCTTTCACATCAATCTTCCCATCTCTTTTGTTGCGGAAACGACAGTTCTTTGAGAAATGCCCTTTTTTTCCACAATAGTTACACACCACACTAAGTGCAGGACAAAAATTTGCATTAGCTTTATGACCACTTCTCCCACAACGATAACAAGTCCCCTGGAAAGGCAAAACATATCTTTTTATATCCTCACCAGGCTTATTTCTTTTCTCATCCTCCCCACTCTTCTTATTATCAGTGTCAGTCTTATGTACCACCTGACACACAACTTCTTCTACCTTTTCTTGAGCAACCGCAGACTTCCCTACCTTGCTCAATTCACTCACACATTTCAGCATGTGTTCAACCCTTTTAGCAATTATCATAACTTCATTTAAAGGTGGTTCATCTTTTAACCAAAGTTCCTCTCTTATTTTGTCACTACCACATTTTAACACAAACTAGTCACGTATTCTTTCTTCTACCAGTTCCCCAAATTTGCAACTTGAAGCCAGTTTCCTAAGAGCAGTCACAAACTCCTCCATGGTTTCTTCCTTTCCTTGCTCTCTCAAACCAAAATAATATCGCTCCATAATGGTGCTCACCTCTGGCAGAAAATGTAGGTCTAATAATTGTTTTACACATACCTCATATTCATTCAATCCTCTTTGACATACCTGACTTAGCGCAGGCAGATTTTCTAAAACTTCTTGCCCCTCTCCACCTAAACAGTGAAGTAAAAGTGCCTGTTTTCTTTCCGCACTTAAATTTGAACCACATACCCTCGCATAATTCTCAAAAATTTTCTTCCACTTCTGCCATTTCACCGGTGGTTCCCCTGGACTTGTCATAAAAAATGGTGGCGCAGTTACATTTTGCATTTTATCTACTTATCGTATGGCTACCAATTAAAGACTAACTTCACATATAATATTTGACTTATTATACAGTAAGCTAACCTAAAATACAATACCCCGAAATCCTACAACCATAATCAAACCATAAATTAAAAATTTTAAAGTGTGTTTGTCACTAAGTTGGCAAACTTGCAGCTGTACTTTAAGATGTGATAAGCTTGCCGCAGTACTTTAAGGTGTGCTTGTCACCGTGATGGCAAACTTGTAACTGTTTAATTTCTCTGTTTTCCTGTTTTTTAATTTCTCTTTGAATTTTTTTTTTTTTAAAACAACCAAAATCCACCTTTGAATTCCTCCTTTTCTCAAACCAAAAGAAGTCACTTTTCCCTTTCAAAAATGGCCGCCGCTATCGCCACTCGAACACTCTGTCCAAAATCTTTAGGAAATTGGGCTTGTATCCTTTCCCCAATGCCTGACTCTAAAATGGCCGCCGCCATCGTCACCACTTAATCACTCGGTCTTCTTTTTATTGCTTATTGGGCTTGTTTTGTCAGCGCAGCCCTTGCGTGTCATTCAGGCCTTTTTCTATGGGCGATAGAGCATGCCACTCACAACTTCAGTTACAGTGAAGCGCAGGCGCGATCTGCGTTCCAGCAGCCACTTCTTCCTCGCGCTTACCACCATCCACCAGCAGGTCCACTCTTCCCTGCAATGTACGACGTCCGCAGATGACCGCTACACCGGTGAGATGTTTCCGCGATCCTGCCTTTCCGCTTTCCGTCCTTTCCCTTTTCTTTCCTTATTTCACGTCCCGCACTATTCTCCTTCTTCTCGACGTTGAGGTCGATTAACCCCCTCCTCCTGCACGCAATCATCGCCAGTGTAATTAGGCATAAGACACTGGATATGGTATATTAAGTAGAGGGTTTATTATAACGACCCCATCCATCGAGGACTTGAGACAACTGACTCTCCGAGAACACCCACGCTCCACGCTCCATGTTAGAACATGGAACTTAAGCGACATCACAGTTACACTGGCTGCCGGTAAGGAAAAGGATTTTTTTTCAAGCATTGGTAATAGCCCACTGAGACTTTTACAAGATCACCATCAACCTTTGCATCAGGCTTAGCCATTACCAACCTGCAAGATCTCAGAGATCTTCATATTCCCTTTTATTGAAGACACCCACGGTTAGGCAGGCCACTTTCGCTCAGTCACTCGTGCTCACTTATTCTCAGAGAAGTATACATAGAATACACAGTGGGACATTTTCAATAGATTTATTGAACCAACGTTACTCTTGCATAAAATATGTGTGCTGCAATGATTAATAGCCAGGAGCAAATAAACGTGAGTTCAAGCACCAAAAAGGTGATATAAGAAGATACAATTTTACCATGGTGCTAAAATAATGTTTATATGCAGGTATATAAAACAAGGCAGTAATGTAATGTACTCCTAATATGCGAACCCTACTCTAAGTGTCCCTAGAGAGTGTATAGGTCTAAAGCCAAGAATCCCCCCGAGAGACGATCCAACCCCATTACCTGATGGGATAGAATGAAGGACCCCATCTTGGTCACGAACTGGACACCCCTCACGAGATCAGACCACTGCGTGGTGAATTCTCAGCATGCAAGGACCCTCAGTGTCAGCGGAAGAGCCTCCTCTTCTAATCTATCGGGATGCTCATCTTTTGTAATAAAAATCAGCCTTGCGATGTGCGTATAGATTAGTGACGTTATGGATATGTAGATAGCCCTGTGGCCCCGTGGATGAAGATAGTGGTGACATTTGTACGTAGCAGTCGTGGCCGGCATGATTCGCGGGTGGGGGGGTCTCGCGGGGTCGGGGGAATTTAAAAATAAAACTTACCGCCGCCTCCGCTCCTGGCTGGGTTGTGCGTTTTCCTGCTGCTTTCCTGCTCTCCTCCGGCAGGAACAGGAAGCAGGCAGCCTCCCTCCCCTCCCCTAAGCCAATCACAACGCTGCAATGGCAGTGTTGTGATTGGTGCAGACGGCGCCCAGCCGGGCGCCTATGGGGAGGCCATTTTCTCTATGTAGGCTGCATGCAGCCTACATAGAGAAAATGCAGAGTGCCAACCAGACAGTCGGGACCCACAGCATTGGGCAAGCTACTCCTCAGCCCGCCCCCAAACAGGCATACCATTCTGCTTTCATGCAGCACGAGAAGCAGAAACATAAAATGATATTTAAAATACCATTTTATGTTTCTGCTTCTCGCACTGCGAGAAAGCAGTGGGGCGACGCTCCTCTGCCCTAATGAAGGAGCCACCCCTGGTACGTAGTATGAAACTAGACCTTGTACATGATGTTCAGGGCATTGTGATAATGTTGTGCGAAGCTAGATGTGTAAACAAGTTTAGTTTCAGGGAAACTAATCCAACATTGTCGTGCACGCAAATATGTGCAAAAGGTCACAGCTGAAAAGGTTATTGTGAGGACAATGTAAGAAATAAGCTGCTTCATTAAATGGGCCTAACTTGGGAATATAACACCCACTCCTCATACTAAGAGTCAATATCTAAAAGCTATCTAAAAAGCTAGCAGACAATTTTAAAAATGGTAAAACTATTCTTAAAAGCATCTAAAAGCAGGCTTTCCTTTAAAATATTTATTTAAAAGCCTTAAAGTCATTATATCATTTGAGATCCCAAGCACTCAGCAAGCCATGGTGCCTTTTGTTTCAAAAAGAGGCCAAATTGTTCCCACGCGGAAAAGGCCAATTATTTATGTATTACAAGTGGTAGATGCAACATAACTGTTGCCGACAACCGCAGACGGTCCCAGAGGCGGACCTCGTAACATGTTTATGGAGCAGAGGTGATTCCATCCAGTTCCCACAGCAGCCGCTGAGGGAGGAGTTGTATCCCATAAGTTTTCCGCTGAGCTGTTGTTCACATCACTAAGAGCTGAAGCATCCCAGGGTGGCTCTAAGAATGCATTCATCCTCAATGGAATATGCTGGGGACAGCAACACGCATGGGCGTTTAAGGTGTCCATCAGTACTTCAGTGTCCAGTAGCGCATCAAATTGTGATCTGAGACATATATCCAGGACGCATTCGTGGCTGCAAAGCAGACAGCGGAAGACAGGTTGTATGCAATCAAGCCAGATAGGTCCGAAGGATAAGAACCAATGCTCGTTCAGTTCTTGAAGTCGAGGTGCGCCGAAGCAGTGCACCTTGCACTCACGCCAAAGCAGCACTAGCAGTGCTGTCTCCATTCCGAGTTGAACTGGGACGTCCATTGCGGAGCAGATAAAATAAAATCAGGATTCCCACCGCAAGTAGCAGGACAAGCGGGAGTCCTCCAAAAACACTTCCCAACACAGAGTGTATGAAAGATGGTATAACTCTGAAAATCGTCTGAAAGGTGCTAACCAAACCAGAGCCGATACATTTAAAAAAGTGCACTCTTTCTTTCGTATCAGACATGTTAAAGATACGATGGACCAGCTCCCCAAAATGCAGTTGAAGCTAGTGTGGAGTAGTGTCTGTATCTCAGATGAGGACCTAACATCTCTCTGGCTGAAGTTAAGGCCACATCCT
The DNA here is from genome assembly GCA_963921515.1 of Calotriton arnoldi. NCBI lineage: Eukaryota > Metazoa > Chordata > Amphibia > Caudata > Salamandridae > Calotriton > Calotriton arnoldi. The sequence continues at coordinate 61,145 of CAWUFW010016382.1, read as the reverse complement.
TTTGAAAAAGCATGGCTTTCAGCTTGCTCAGGGAATAAAATTTTATGTTGGAAACATTTATCGAAGGCCACAGCGCTGCCTCCCTAACTGTGCGGGCAGGTGGAAACAGTACTTGTGTACAACAAGTCACTATGGAATTAACCGTCACTAGATAAGCGATGCCTGGTGCCATTCCGCAGCAACCTTGATCATTCAGCATCAAATAGCTCTCATTCGAGAGCAGCCTGAACACAGGATGAATCACGGCAGCTGGGGAACCCTTCATTTAACAAGACAAGTTTGCTATGAAGCATTGCATGCCCCGTGGAGAGAAATGTCCTTAAAAACAAGGATCCACTTAAAGCATCTTCACAGTCGGAACCACTAAGAAAAACTTCAGTGTCCCCATTTCTGCATCTAAACCCGAACAGTAACTCCCACTACTCATGCACATAACCTTCCTCTAGCGCTTCATATCTGCTTACCTGTTGGTATTGAAGACAGTATTGGAATTGGAACGTCGTGACCGGTAGGATGATGTAACCACGGATTATCCAGGCAGTGGATGGTGTCTCAGCCACGGTGAAAGGTAATTGGTCTAATTTTTCACTGTGTAAAATGGGATATTTTGCATCTCTGCATGCCATTATTATCTGTCTTTCGGTTAGATCGTATGCCGAAAACAGACTTCTACTGTTGATGTAACGCCATGGCACGTGGCCAGAACGTAACATTTGTAATGTCCAGCTCAGTATTACGATTGACCGTAATTGTGACTGTCCATGTTGTAAAATAGACATGTCTTGCTGTATTGTGTCAATTGCGGAAGACACTATGTTGCCCAGTGAATAAATTCTGGATGATAATGTGGTCATACCGTTGTCAACCACAGCCAAAGCCTATTCTAACTTAACCCTGTCGATCTTGCGCAATCCCTCAGCAGCTTCCTGTTGAGAAATCTTCCCCAGCTCGTTGTATATTTCGTACAAAAAGCGATTTTGACGTGGGTTCCGGGGACCTAATAAAAAATCCCTGGGAACCATGCCCTCAGAAAGAACGAACAAGTGTTGCTTCACCTGGGAAAGTGTTGAGGTTTTCAGCAAATCTAGGCATAACTTCCCAACACTATATGACGTCACCACCACTGAATGTTCTGTCTGTACATATCGTTGGTCAGGCCTATTGATCCTAAACCCTTCAGTGTTACTCAGGAATCTAGATTGACACTCGTTTGTGTCCACAGGCCATAACAACCATCCTTTCCAATTGGGATCTGATGAATTAAAGGAACCATTACGTATCATGGTATCTAGTGTATGCTCAATGAAGTGTGCTAAGTGCTGCCATTTCTCTAAGCGTGAGAATGCGGGAATGTGCCGTGTGTTAAATCCTTCATTTTTTCTATAAAGACATGAAGTTTGTTGCACTGTTTTGTTCAGGAAAATCGTTTGATGTGGTATGAAGCATGCTCTAAATAAGGCCTCTGTTCACTGAACTTGCCAATCTTTTGTCGCCCAGACAGATTTTGTGTCTATGGTGTCTTTCCAAAAGTCAAAACCTTGTATAGACGGATGGGAAATAAAGGAAGCAGAGTATATCAGCTTGGTGTTTATAAGCATATTTTTCTTTGCGGGTGTAGGTGCAAGCTTATAATAATACAATGCTGGGTCTGATGTTTCAAAACTTGAAAAATAAGCAAACTTCGGTGCAAATGTTTTTGAACTACCTTTCGGCGCTGTTGGGCAGTGTTCCCATTGTGTGTAATTATAAACAGCGTGTGGGATACTAGCTTTGTGTAGAAAATGGTGACCATAATGTTGGTAACAAAACATGTCTCCATAATTACAAGCAATCCAAAACCCGTTTTGCCCCGAATTGGTGAGCGTCAGTTAAGTGTTGCTTGGTTCCGTTGGCATAGTGAACATGGGACCCACTTCTGGGCATACCCTTGCCACTTAGAGAAGTACATCAAGCATACAATACGTGATGGGAGGAATGCTTGCAATATGTCTAACCACTCACAATCATAGGGGTTGCATTATAACACATCATTCTTTTGCCCATCATGCCACCTCAGTTTAGAACCAGCCATATGCAAATCAGTCTCGACCCTGCTCCAATAGGAACAGTCCTGCCTAAACTGCCAGGGCAGGTCCTCTCTGAAGCAGGACACAAGCAACCTATCACCTTTTGTGTGTTTGATTTAATGCCCTAAGTGGCCACGGGTATGCCCAGATGTGGGTCCCTTGCTCAGTGTGCCACTGGAACCAAGCTGCACCAAAGTGACAAATGCAAATCAAGGCTAAACAGGTCTTGGGTTGCTTGTGTTCTGGCGGGTGGTGGTGGCGACAGCGTACCAGCTTTCGTGAAACCATAGTTGTGACCAGACCTTTTTATCTGTGTCCCTGGAGTGGAGGCCTACTGACCCACTTGTGTAAAGTTCTGCTTCTATGTGCTAACCCAGCTCCCAGCGCAGGCATGTGACCTGTGTGGTACATGCATTGTGTGTATGAGTGAGCCAGAGTAATGGAGGCCTTTGGGTTCCATTTTGGAAGACCTTGACCTGTTCCTGTTGAGATGAGGTTGTTTTCCCAGAACATAGAAGGGTATTGCTGATATTTCTGAAGCAGGAGAGCGTGAGGGCCTGCCACTGAGGATGGGAGAGAGGAGACAAGGCTTCTTTAAAAATGTGTTGTCATTTTGCTGAGAGGACCTGCTGATTAGTCTTCCTGCAACACTGCCATAAGTTTGGTGGGGGTGATGGGTGGCACTGCTGTTGCTGTTGTTGAAGGTGAGACCTTTAAGTGAGGCCAGCCTTTGGGGTTTCTCTAATCACCGTCCAGTGTGGCTGTTGATGGTCAGGTTTAGAAAGTTCATACCTCTTTGTGCTTCTGTTGTTGGTGCTACAAACTGGAGACTGCCCTTCTGTGAGGAACATCACTCTACGCAAAGGTTGTGTCTAGAGAGCATCCCGGAAAGAACACTTGAGAGGGAAACTACCCCTACCAAGTTCTGAAAGTGCAGATAGTGGATCCACGACCCTTGTTTGACTCTACAAAAGTGGGAGCCACTGACCCACTTCTTGCTCTAGTTCACAATTTTCTTTGACCAAGTTAGGGAATGCTCCACTGAGTACTCATAGGACTGCTGTGCAACCAGAGCTGGCTTCTGATTGACAGCCAGTTTCCCAGAGGTGAGGAGACATCACATGAAGTCATACCTTGCTAGAAGAAGCTGTTCCTCTGCCTGCTGGGAGAAGGAATGAGTCTGCCAACATTGCAGGCGGTGTGACTGTCCAGGCAGAGCCAGAAGTAACAAGACACGACTGTTGCGAAGAACTGCCAAGTAAATAAGACTGCGGAAAGCGATCTGTGAGCAATAGATATGGTGGGTGCAATCTCTCAAGATTCGCGGTTCAAAGTGGGAATCGTGGATTGACAGCTGACCTCACCGTGCAAGAAGAGAGACTGAGGCTGACCTTGGTGCTGTAACAAAGATCAGTGCCCATGGCAGGCTTTGCTGAAGTAACCAAGACTTTGCCTGTGGCGGATTTTGCTGCTGTGACCATGGACTGTGCCCATGTCGGTCGCCCCAGCTGCATCCGAAATGTACACTTGTGACTGCCATCATGCATTGTGGTGAAACTTTATCATTCGGGCCTCAAGTAAACAGATGGCTATCATTACTGAAGTGGGGTAATCTTCACCTGACCCTTAATTCGTGTCACACAGACACTCTAATTCTAGGAGGCCCTGTCTAGGCTCATGAGAGGAGGGACAGCCTGGTAAGTTTGAGAGGTGGGCAGTATTTTAAGGCGCAGTAACCCAATGACTAACTAGTACATGTTATTTTACTTACTAATACTACCTGTGTGATATTCCATTTTAAGTGTGTGTATTAAAGTACTTTTCTAGGTAAAGTACTGGGTTGGAAAATCAGTTATTGTGCTACTGGGTAGTTAGGTTTTGAGCTTGCACACCCCTACACTATCTTCTTGAGAAGCCTGTGAGTGCTTGCCCCCACTACCACAGAGCCAAGTGCATAGGGATCTATGTTTGGTGCAATTTGCAGAGCCATAGTAGAATGGACAATAGAGACAAAGAACCCCAACCCCAACAGCTGAGGCCCATTAGTCCCTGCTTGCTCCGTGGCCCTCCTGATTGGGTTCTGACATCATGAGTGTAGCCTAATATCGGTGACACGATGAGAGTGTGGCCTCATCTAAGGGGGATGCGGTTTTGGACAGGTTTCAGGTAATCCAGACAGTCGGTTTTTCAATGGATATTTCCCTGGTGGGCTGAAGCCATCGGAAGCCCTTTTTTAGGATAGGGTGCTGCTGCTGGCACCTCTGTCACTTTCTCCAGCTTCCCTAGGTAATTACACGCGGCATGGGGGAGGTTTCAGGAGAGAGAGAGAGAAGAAAGAGATTAGAGAAGGAAGAGGGAGGGAGCAGCAGGGCTGGTTGAACATGTTTGCCAGGGCTGCTTTTGATTCCCAGTCCGGCCCTAATTTTAGGGCTAAGAAGGCATGCTCTGGAGTGTCAGACCTGCCAACTCACACATTGCTACCACATGTCACACAATTTTTGCCTTCCTTCACACAGTAACCCAGTGAGAAGCTGAAACCACATGGTGGCGGGGAAGACAAGATGGAAACCACTGCATAAAGTGGTTTTCTAGCTTGCCTTTGGAGGCTGTAAGCAGCCGATGTCCATTAAGCGGTATAAAAATACCCCATGACATCAGGGACAGGCTCAGCGACCCCTTGGCTTTTTTGGGGAAGGGGACTGGTGGAGGGCAGAGTGCCTCTTAGGTAGCTCTTGGCACGAGGCCCCGCCCCCTCTCTATTAAGGTAGGGTAGCTACCTGGCTGGTTTTCTATCTGCACCACAGGAATTTTAATGTCACGGCTGGTACAAAAGTAAGCAAAATGATCTAAAGTCTGTATTTTTTGCCCTTTTCTGTACATGCTTCAAACAGCAAATATAAATAGAAAGCACTTTTAAACGTATTCTACGGCGACCACTGACTAATAAATAAAGTAAATACAGACAGAAAAGTTATGTTACAAATTAATACAATCGATTTTATTTATAGTCCTATTTAGTATCATGTCAAGGCCTTTGCACACTCTTAAGACTACAACAAATGGGCAGTATTTTTCTTTTGGAAAGGTGGCAACCCTACCATAAGGTGACATTTATGTATAGGTTGGCAGGTCTGGAGTGCCTGTGTAGCATAAACCATAAGCGGCACTGCCTAAGTCATATAGGACAGGACCCTGACCAGTGCTTAATTTGAGCCGATGTTTTCTGGTGCTCGGCACCGGCACTTAATTGTCAACTCCGGCGCTTGGGACAGCTGTCTGGCCAATTTAGAGATGAGCACAACAACAGTTAATTATTAATTCAATTTACATTAAAAATGACTATTACCTGCCGCCCAAGCCATTCTTATCGCTTGGGGGGGCCTTAAATAATCCGAATTGTCACATGTGTAGGAGTGTGATGGTTAGTAGTTGTGTTGGTACTGTCATTGGCATCATGGCAGGGGCACTGAGTGTTGCAAGCTGCAGTGGCCTCCTGACGAGAGCCCTTGCACTTATTTTTTTTTCACAAATTAAGCACTGGCTCTAACTGAAAATGGTTGTGCCGCCTGTGAGTCTCTTCCAAGCAAACAGAAACCTGTGTCAAAGACACTTGAAATTCATAGACGAAATATTGACATGCTTATGAGTTATGTTTCATGAAACTCGAAGTGGGCTGGGATCGTGTCCCCTCACTGTTATGGAAAGAAAGCACGTGAAGCTGCGGAGTGAGCACTCGTTGTGACTTTCCTCAGAAATTAGGCATTATCGTATGGAAATGTGCAGCCCAGGCTTTTCCCAGTCTTCCTTGAAGGAGTTTCTCACAAAAGTGAGGCGCAAGAAAGGAAATTCTAACTGGAGATTAATAAAATGACCCAAGTAAAACTGCCTGGGCCTGATGTGAGAGTGGCGGGAGTGAGCGCGCGCCCTTCCACGGGCGCCATACCGGGTGTCCCCCTCAGAGAGGACGCACACCCGCAAACCACTGTGTCCACACAGATAGCACCGGAGCGGGGCCGGGTCAGCACAGGTCACCGCTCGGTGAAGCCCTCTGCAAATTAAAGGTGGTGTAATCTAATCGGCCATCTAGGTGAAGGAGTGACAGGGCGAAACACCCAAATTAGTTCCGCCGCGCCCTTAACATGCAGCAGGCCCGACAAGTATTTTTCAAGACCCTCCTGCCAGGGTTTGTCACCCGAGCTCTGACTCTGAGCTATCCCCCCGGCTCCATTTCCTTGTGCACGCAATTCCCATCGGCCTCCTCTTTCCTATAAAGAGAATATATGGTCCCGTTGTAGGACATCTGTCTGAAGAAGAGGCCTATGTGGGATCATTGTAACAAGGGGGCTTGTTTATTAAACGTTTTTAGAACTGAATTCATAGTTCTTTTTCATTTACTTTATGCTAGGCACACTGCACGGGGCCTATTTACAAAGGTAAATTTAAACGTGTATATTTATTCACGTGTAAACGCTTATTACATCTAGCAGTGACATACATTTTTTTTTTTTAACATTTTTGTGCTATTCATCATGTCAGAGCGTAAAGTCCTATTCGCCATTTCCAAGTGTAAAGTTACTACTAGGTGCAGACTTGCATGCCTCCATCCCTTCAAAACAGGGGGTGGAGCCCGCTAGAACAAGATTTACGATTGTAAAGTTAATACCAGTGACTTTTCAGACACAGACATAGGTCTCCAACACCGGGCGTAGATCCCGGTAAAGTATAGGGAAAAATAATGGTGTTTCAAAATGATTTAAAAAAAATTAAATATTGTAATGTAAAATAAAAATGTAAATTAACTTGAAATACTTATTATTAGCTGACAACTAAAAAAAAAAAGTTACCACTCATTAACTCATTAAATTAAATGTGCATTACATAATCACACAAATAAAATATACTCATTTAATTTATAATTCTTATATAATATGCAATTAAACAAATCCCACTCTAACATTTTCATATTTAATAACTATTGTATATTTTTGAACTTATTAGTTTCATAAATGTTATTTTTTTAATTAAAAGTTCAAAAGTTTTTTTGCTCAATTGTTATGAAAAATATATATTTTTTTAAATTGAATATAAAATAATTTTAAATTGAATATAATGTTTAACATATATATAAAATGATACACACACACACATATATATAATGCCACTGGTGGTCACCAGTAAGGGCCCGATTCCGATCTCGCTAGGAAAGCCCTACGGCCGACTCGGTCCCGAAGAGCTTTCCGACTGACTCGTGCTCCTGGGCTCCGAACGCCCGAGTACGATGCAAGTACGCACTGACGGACTCGGGTCGCTTGGAGCCCCATTGAAGTCAATGGGAGCCTGTTGTACGTTGCGTACATAGGCTTCCATTGAGAAAAAAGTATGTTGTGGAAAAGGGCGCCCCCTGTCGTGGGCACGCGTCAGTGCCCCCCACCATACAAGCCTGTGACCGAGTCGTAGGGCTACGGGTGAAGGGGGGCCCGCTACGGCCCCCCGAATTCCGCTTCCCGAAGCTTTTTCGAGTCGGAGGCTCCGAGTCGATCCGGCTGCTCGACGCGCGCATCGTACTTGGTCGCTCGGAAATCGGACCCATTGCGCTGCACGAGTCGGCCATGTTGTAGTCATCCGGAGGGCTTCGCTGACGAGTACGAGTCGCTCGGAGCACGAGGCGATGTTCACATCGTACTCGATCGCTCGAACGGTGGGACGAGTCGGTCGGAAATCGCACTCGCGACTCGGACTCGCTCCTGACGGATGCCGTCAGGAGCCCTTCCGAGCGAGATCGGAATCGGGCCCTAAGTAGTTATATTTAGGTCAGCATTCCCATAGGAAATTCCTTTTTTGTTTTGCTAATAACTTTGACGCCTTTTGACAAACCTTCATGAAACGTTTCCCAAAAAAAGTGCTCTTTTTTGCCGAGTTTGAGTATGGAATGTTTCAAGCATGGGCCGAGAAAAAGGGTGGGTCCCAAAACGCAAAGTCCCTATGCATATTCCATAGACTGTTTTCAGCAGCGCTACTGCAAAAACTACTGAATGGAATTACACCAAATTTGGCATGAAGCTAGAAAGTGTGCTTTTTGCGATTTGGTGTAAATCCATTCAGAAGTTTTTTTTAGAAATTAGGGATTAAAAATATTTGTATATCTGGATGATTGGGTTCGAGGGACTCTCACAAGAGTCCCTTGAACCCAGTTTTAAAAAACAGAGCTTTCTGATTGGCCTAGTTTCCTTAGCCGCAGTAAGTCAGCTATCATCTGTAGGGAGCATGTTCAAAGCTCCCGCCTGGTGGGAGCTGACTTACTTTCCCTCTCTGTGCTCCTGCGGGCAGGGAAAAACACATTGCTCCCGCCCAGTGAGTGCAAACAAAAACAGCCGCTCCCGCCGGGCGGTGGCAATGTCAGCTCCCTATGGATGGATGCATGCAGGGAGCCAGCTGGCTTTGAAACGTTTTAAACTAAAAAAAACTCTCAAATTCACCAGTTATAAAAATCTCTAATACCTGTAACCTGTGCCCCAATGTAATTATAAATAGCGCCCTTGCCATGCACAACTAATCACCCTACATATTACATCAATCACAACATGTTCTATAACATCATTGATAACATCACTGCAACATGTGAAATAACATCATTGATGAGAAGACTGCACTAATTATAATTACCTTAGGGCACAAGTTACAATTACTAGAGAACTATAACTGGTGAATGTCAGTGTTTTTTTTGTTTATGTTACATTGTCACTGAAATTATGACCTAACTATAACGTCACAATAACCTTTGTTTTTCTAAGTGTACATATAAATATCCTATGCTGTGTTCTTTAAGTCCCTGCCACCATTATTTTCCATGGGAGTGTGTTGTGTGTTGCACTACCTGTGAGTGGCTATGTGTGGTACTGGACTTACTCCAAGGCTGGCTGGAGTACATTTACCACTGTTCCTCGTTGCAGAAACTTTGGAATTCTAGTTTGTTAACAACAATGGGCTTATTCTGTTGTGAGTGGGTGCTTGTATTTGCACGTCCCTCCACAAACGCCTCCTTGCCCATCCTGACTCCTCCATTAACGCCTCCTATTTAGCAGAAACAGTTCCCCGTTTCCAGTCATTAGCCTAGGTTCCTTCCACATTTACTACTAAAATGTATACCTACCGGTGCGGAGACCTCTGCATAGTACTCCACATAGAAAATATGGTGAAAGCAATAGCGTAACAAAACTTAAGAGGCCCCCCCTGCAAGGTACATGGAGGGGCCCCTGTTCTGGATTTATTCAGGTGTTTTCAGGCCAGAATACTTTGCTGAGTGGGCCCCCTGCAGCTTGGTGCCCCCCGCACCGCAGGGGCCTGTGTTATGCCACTGGGTGGAGGTCTCCACATGCAGGTTTGTGAATAGCATTTTGTAGTACTTGAGTAGTGTTTTTACTATTTTGCACTGTTCAGTATTTGCTTCTTGCACAACAGCGGTGGGCATGCCTAACCGGCAACCTAAAATGTAAAATTAGACAATTTTTTTACAGAACTAAGTAGCGGCCTTCGGCTTATCTCTTAGGTTTTTCAATGCCGGCATGTATGGGAACTGAGACGGTGGTAGCTGACAAGATCTTTGAGTTAAATGCTCACACATGACATCCGCAGTGATATGAAGATCACAAGTTTAGATCTCTGCAAGGCTGACTCAGCCTTCCATCCTTCGAGATTGGTGAACTGAGTACCGTTAAACTGGGTAGTAGTAATACCTAACATTTATAGCGTGTAAAAGCAAGTTATTATCATTTGTCACTGGAATTATTTGGCAATGGAGAATCACATTATGTGGTAGGGTTGACAAAATTATACAACACAAAAGGGCAGATTATGAGTATAATGGGGAACAATCTGTGATACTATTATTTTTTTATTTTGTCATTTCAACACCTATTAACACTAAGCAAGTTTGCACCTTATTAGAATCACTTTAAAACCTGAATACAGCATTCAGCAACAGAGAGGTCATCAGTTAACGTTTGCAAAGTGTTTGCCACTGCCTGGAAACAAGCTTTGGTGCATTTTTAGAAGTTCATGATCTGTTAAAGAAACACTTTTTTGGTAATATGTGCAAATTATTAAGCAGATGTTGGGTTATGTGATAAATCCGTAATTATGTTAAAAACACCGCAGCCTGAGAATGCAATCATTCCAGTGTCCCTGGTTATCATTTTAGCCGTATTTACTTTCATAGAAGCGCCTTCTTGAAGGGGCATTAGTGAGACAAAAGATGTTACAACTGAGATAGAAAAGTCACTACTGGGTTTTCTGCTCCCAATTTTCCTACGTTACTTGAGGGCCACCCACTTCAGTGACAATGGGGGAATTCACTATTATGTCCCCTGGGCAGCACATGCACTGCTCTGCGAGACATGCTGTATTCAGGTATGGACTTGAAGCTCCGCCCACTGTACGCCCATATTTTTCATTGGCTTGTGTAATTGTCCTTTGGAAACTGTGGCTTTTCATTGGTCAAGAGGCTTATTAGTCCCTCCTTAGTACCACCATGTCTCATTTTGTAACCTCCCATGAGGACACCCCCTGTTACATGTGTTGTTACTCTGTAGGCTTTAATTACAGCCTCCGAGCACTATTTGCTTAAATGGCTTTCTCCTGCTTGCAGGACAGATCTCTCCCCCACTGCTTTAATTTTTCCATAGCACGGCACGCTCTTACAGTGGCGGCCGTGCCTTTGGTTTATTTGCGGCACTGAATGCGGCTGCATCATTTTTTTTTAAAGTATTTATTAACATTTTTTTTTTTAAACTTCCCCATGCTGCACTTTCACTTTAATGGCAGCCGCACCCATTTCCTTAGATGAGCCGCATCTAAGGAAAGGGGCGCGGCCGCCATTAAAGTGAAACCGGGACATGGGGCGCTTTTACAAAAAGAAGCATTTGCTTGTCAACTTGACAAACAAATGCTTTTTTTTGTAAAAGCGCCCCATAACACGCTTTCACTTTAATGGCGGCCACGCTCCTTTCTTTATACACGGCTCGTCTAAGGAAAAGGGCGCAGCCGACATTAAACAAGCATTTGCAATGCAATAGGTGTCGTATTTACAAGAGTTTCGTAATTGCGAGACCTAGTGCATTGCAGATGCTTGTATTTCCTGGGAGCAATGCCATACTGGTGGTTTCAGGCATGGGCTGCTTCACCTTGGTGACTGAACCACCAGCCTATAGCATCCCACAAGGATCTTTGCTCTCGCCCCCACCTTTTTAAACCTTCTATAAGTAGCCTGGCTGGGCCTGAGTCTAAGAACATCAGATCATATCACTTCAGGCCCAGGAGCTTATTGGCTTTCCCTGAACCAAAGAAACAATTTCAGGATCAGGTACTTTGTGTAGAGAGAGTCATAGGACAGGGAACCGTATGCAAAAATATTGACTTAAGTATTGTGGCCTAAATACCATTTACAAAAATATTGTCCAATTGGGTGCAGGTTTTCTGTTAGTAACACCAATGGGGCAATATTTTTGTAAATTACTTTTGGGGTAATCTATTTATAGTAGAAGATATTTTGACTATGGTAGTCTGGTACCATGCGGTATAGAGCCTTTAATGGAGCAGGATAGCTACAGACGCTGGTTCCTCACTACTTCCACAAATATGCATTTATATCTGGCAACTCCAGGTGTATGGTAAAACCAACTTCAGGTGAAAGAAAAGTGGGGTAAAAAACATCAAAGTTTTAGGAATTACTATATTGAACAATCTAAACTTCAAGCTGAAAAACCAACCCAGTCTTAAGTCTTCAAGAAAGGGCTGAAGACTCACCAATTTAAGGACGCGTTTGACTTTGGGTTAACCCTCCACAGGACCCCTTCCTAAATGTTCTGGGCCCCATGGACATCATCCCAGGACCACCAAGAACCCATCTTAAAACTTTTCCTTAGAAGAGAGCGAGTCTTGAGGCACCTCTATCTGCTAGATGAATTGTCGCCACATGACATTGCCTCAATTTGCAATACCTGACATTTCAATCAGGGAAAAGTGGCTGGGGGTGACATGCTGGTACTACATAAAACAAATTAACAATTTTAAATTGCATTTCCTTACCTTTTTGTGTATATATGTCTCGGTCTGATTTTTTAGTGCATTATCCAGCACCCTCCTTTGGCATAAATATTGCGCGTTAGACATTTTATAAATAAATAAGGACCTAAGTCATGAATGCTCTTACTCCCGTCAGAGGGAGCTTTTCCACACCCAGTATCCAATGCAATGCTAACATTCTGCAGTAGGACTCTCATCTTTCGTGTCCAACTGAAATGAATGTACTTCCAGGGATATGCTGGTGCCAGATGGCTCTCTTGCATCACAGTAATTACATTAGATGTTACGTGGTGACAACTCGCAGGCCAGCTGAGAAGAGGGTGTTTTACGTGTGATGGGCAGGATATCTGAGTAAGAGGTAGAGTGCCAGTGTTGACAGGTTTCCATGACGTGATCAAACATTCTACACCCATACCTAGCTCGCCTGCTGCGAAACCAACTGCGAACCTCTGCTGGCGAGGAGACACCCACAGCATGGAGCGCTGACGCGCGAAAGCTGAAAAGAGCACAAAATCCAATATGAAGGATAGGGAATGAGCAGCATATGTTGTAGCAATACTGAAAGGCGTTGAGTATCCTTTGCTCAGGGCTATTAGAATTATGCAGCTGGGGAGGGCCAAATTTTGTGGCGGAGTTGGTTAAATTATGCGGCACGAAAAGGCAAATTATGTGGTGTAATGCAGCACATTTTGTGATAGTGTTACTTTATTATTTTGTCATTTTTACACTTGTTGACACTGTCCGAGCATAGGTTGCACCTCATTAGTAGTTGTTTAATACTCAAATTTAGCAATAAGCAACAGAAAGGTGACTAGTCACCCTTTGCTAATGGCCATCCACTGAGCGGCAACACGTGTTGCTATGTTTTTAGTAACTTTTGAACTGTTTGAGCTAAAAACTAATTCTTTTTTTCTTAAAACCTGTAGATTATGCAGAAGACGATGGATTATGTGGCAAATGCAGAAAATCCATACTTATGTGAAAAACGCAGCGGCCACACAACCAAATAATTTCAGTGGCCCTGCATTCGCTGTTAAAACTTTGCATTATGGGCCGTTTCAGTTTTGCTGCTGTTTTGTAAACTAAGCGCTACATGGCCTGACTGACAGGTAGCCAGTAAAGTAAAGTCCCATGACTGTCTAGTGGATGCTCTAGCCTGGAATGCAAGGAATTACCACCAGAAGAAGTACTGCATCTGCCAGAAATAGGAAGAGTTTACATTCCCACGAATACCATAGATCACAGCCATGGGTTTTTCATGTCCCCCTCGGTCCTCCTTGGCTTGTAGTTTGAGGATGAATACACTACAGCTCCTAGAGAATTATGGGTAGGGAAACCTCTTGGGACCGGTTCAGGAGACTACAGTCTGGTCTGGATTGCTCGGTTTGTCTGTTCTTCAACAATGTGTAGTACTAAACTGGTTTTCTCGGTGTGGAGCTGCCCCAAGAGAGGAAGTGATGGGATGATATTTCCCGAATTTGATATAACCATTCTATTTAACTTGATGGTACATAAGGCCTATCTTCTACTATGCTAACCAGCACATATGCTATAACATTTCAAGTGGTACAATGTGGAAGGCATGAAACTCACTGTTGCCAGGTGAATTGGGTTGCTCTTCCGTGGTTTACACAGGTAAATTTGAAGAAATGTTGCTCAATGTATCACAGTTCCCTGCCGATTATAGGAAATGGACATTTGCCAGGGCACCAGGTCCACTCACAGTCAGTTTGCTTCGTACCTCACATTGGTTGCCCATTGAGTAGTGGGTCCAATTTAAGACTTTATGTTACATGCACAAGTGCTTTGCTAATATAGGGCCACTGTACTTAAGATCGATGGTGTCCGAATATGCTCCCAACCACACTTTGCGTTTAAGCCACTTAGATCTGGCCACGATTCCTAGGATCAGGAAGTCCAGACAGGGTGGTGGGTCTTTTGCATATCTGGGCCCTAAATTCTGGAATGGTCTGTCACCTTCACTGAGAGCCTACACATCGCTCACAGTGTTTCGAAGGAACTTGAAGACGTGGCTGTTTCCCTCCACGTAAGTTGACATTTTGGTTTATGCTTTAAGATTTGGATTTTTTTTCTCTCTCGTCGGCATATTATGTTTTGCCATTAAGCACTTTATTTGTGAGGAGGCTAGCACTGGGAAACCTGACAAGGAAGCCATGCGCTCTATAAGTCAATATAACATTATAACATAAGGTTTTCCATCGCCGCAGGTTCCTGCGGTCTCGCGCAGCCTGCTCTGCAGAAGATCCGGGTCTATTCGCCTAGTGCCGGGATCGGCCCTCCAGACTGGCGCCATTTCTGTGGATCTCTCCCGATCCCCAGCCGAGGAGCCGAAGAGTCCGGGCTTCACTAACGGCGTTCTCCATGCTGGGATTCCTGCTCCACTACGGCGTGGCCCCACTTTGCAGCCCCTCCGTCCTGCCTGGAGCCCGCTCGTTGGACTGAGCTCGCCGACGCCAGGTGCCCTCCAGTTCCTGTCGAGCTTGTCCTGGTCCGGTCGTTCCGCCCGGAGCCTGGTGGCCCGGTGCTGACCTCCGATCACCTGGCCTCCGGCGTTTCTCCTTCTGTGCCGCATCCCCTTTGAACTTCATTTTCCTCCCGCTTTGAGCTTCGCTACCCACAGGGATGTGCTTCCAGAGACCTGCATCCGCTGAAGCGAGTTCCTGGGGGGCTAGTGAGTGATCTTCCATTGCCGGCTCTCCTCTCGGTGACCTCCCCTGGAGTCGGCGTCTCTCTCGGCGGCCTCTCCCCCTGCCAGCGTTGCAGGAGACCTGATCGGCGCCTAAATTGGTCGGAGGTGTCTTTAAGTGAGGAGCCCTGCCCCTCTGCCTCCGGTGATCCGGGAAGTGCCCCACCTCAGGTGCTTTCTCTTCCGTTTTTCTTCTCTTTTTCTTTCTGGCTCATTGACTACAAACTTGAGCATTAGATGAAGGCTGCCTGGACCTAAAATGGCGGCGCCTCACTAATCACGGTTCCTCTCAACTCTGATGTCGCCACATACATCGCTGACCACTGCCTGACCCTAAAATGGCGGCGGCTCATAGACATGTAATTACCTCACATTGCCTGACTTTAAAATGGCGGTGGCAATAATACAACATGATTAGCCTCACCCTGCTAGCTACCTCCACAGATGCAAACTAAGAGGAGCAGTCTCCTTTGAATCACTTTTCACTAAACTGCCATCCTCACTTGGGATTCTCCCTGCCAAGCCCAACTTGGTGGCTGAAGCCTGGACCTGACTTCTAATCCCCCCCCAAAAAAAAAAAAAAAAAAAAGGGTCCGACCTTTACTGGCCCTGATCTGCCTTGTCGTCACCCAGGACCGAGGCGTTGTGACTGACCCAGCCTCTCATTCTCTACTGCAGCCTCGCGGACGGCCTCTCCAGACCTGCAGTACGCTTGGGCCTTGCACCAATGATATCCGACAGCTCACTCACCCAAGACAGTTAACCCTGGGACACACCCTTCCTCCCATATCACAGCTGTGATGTGACTACCCTACCTCCCTGCTCTGAAGAGATAAAGCTAAATTAGCCCACCTGAATTTCCCTATGCCCTGGTTGGTGGCGACCCTGCCTCGCTACTGTTCAACTGCCCCTTGTCATTCCTAGAGTACCCCACCCCAGCCACCATGGCAAGTCCTTGCCTAACTACTACAGGGGAAAACTCTTTTACTCTGGTTTACCCTCCCAACCTCTCCAAAACCGCTGCAAAATCTTTCAAGCACTCCACCTTGAAAAGTAACTCTGAGACTTTGATTTCCGACCTGCGTTACAGCGCAGACAATGGCACAGTCATTAACAACCTTATCTTCTACTCCAGACGAACCTCCTCCTGGCGCAAAACCTTTGCACACCTCCTCAATGTACGCGCAACCAGGAACATTCCTCATGGCACTAAGCTTACAATAGCACCCTCTGCAACCCTGCGAGCTGACCTCACAATCACCCTCTACAAAAATGGCATTGTCCTAATCCAAGCCTCATCCAAAAACCTTAACAAATTTGCGGACCTCTTTACCCTCCTCAGTAACCATGTGCACGACACTAACAAGGCACCTAACACCCACCCCTCCGACCCGCCAACCAGCCTGACTAGCGTCCCTAGTCACCCACAAACCACCCCTCTAAGGGTTGCCAACTCGGGTCATCCTATCACCTCTTGCACACCTACCAGCCTTGCCAACAGATGCACCCCTAGTCCTTTGGTCTCCTCCCCGCCAGCTCCCTACGATAACTGTGAGACCGTTTTGCCTCCAAAAACCTCCGATACAGGTCGAGCCACCCCTTCTACCCGATCCCCTTTGCATGCCGATAGTATTGCTCCCGAAATACCGCCCTCCTGCCCTCTAACGCCTCCCTCTTACTTAGATATCGAAACCCTGCACTCAAGAGCTGCCAAATTAACCCAGAGCATCCATATCTCCATTCTGGATCTAATGAACCTCCTTCACCTCGCTGAACTCTCCTTAGCCAACCTCAAACCCCAGCGGAACTCCACCCCTCCTCACACCACAGAGCCCCCCATGCACCCACTGCCGCTATCCCAGAGACACCTTCGCCCTCGCAAGCAACTATTTCACATCTCTGAGGAAGAAACCCTAGCTCTCGTCCTCTCTTACAACTCGACACTCGACACCCCAAGTCCGCTAGACCTCTCTGAAGAGGAAATCCTTGCCATCCTCCGCGACCACAACTCTACCCCAGCTACCCTTTGTCCGCCAGACTCGAGTGACGAACATGCCATCTGCACAGTCACTATTAACCCCAACAGATCGGCTACCCTCCGCAACAGAAGTGTGGTCAAAAGCAATCTAGCGCCAGTTCTCCTGTCCGCCCTGACTCCCAACACTCCCTCTGATCCCTCTCTATCTGGTCTCCTAATCAATTGCCGATCGGCCGTTAAACACGCCGCCGATATTGCCGATCTCATCCTGAACAAAAACCTCGACTTAGCAATTCTAACAGAATCTTGGCTCAACGATGCCTCATCTCCATGCCTGGACCTCTTAGTCCCTCCCAATTATAACATTGCAAGACTGGACAGGCAATCTAGCAAAAAGGAGGAGGCATCGCATGCATCTACCGCTCTAACCTCCTTGTCACTGAACTCCTGGCTGATTCCACTGACTCCTGCGAATACCTCGCCCTTTCCATTTGCAGCAACTCCACCCAACTGTGCAATTTGCACATCTTTTACCACCCCCAGGCATGAACGATTCCTTCACTGACCATCTCATGGAACTCATCACAGCTAAGATCTCCTCCAACGCTAAAGATATTTTCCTGGGTGATTTCAACCTTCACTGGAACGACCCCAAGGATCCTCATGTCAATGCCATCAAAGACCTCTTGGATGATCAAGCCCTGACCCAAGCCTGCTCACTCCCAACACATACGAAAGGGGCCACCCTTGACTGGATCATCTCTAAGGAATCAACAGTCAAGCTTATCTCTATAGACCCTTGCGACTGGTCTGATCACCACGCCATCGCCTTCCTACTACCTAGCACCCACAAGACAAGGGCCCCGCAACCAGTGATTCCTAAACGCTGGGTCAGAGACACTAAAAACCTGGACCACATGGAACTGGAAGCTCGCTGCAAATCAGACCTCCCACCCCCCTCGCATATCACAACGGTCAGTGACCTCAACGATCACTACTCTACAACTATATCGAACATTCTGGATGACCTAGCCCCACTAAAACTAAAGAGAATCCAAATCAAAGATCGGAACCCCTGGTTCACTGGATCCCTCAACAATGAGAGGAGAGCCCTCCGACAATCCGAAAGAATCTGGAGACAGCACCCCTCTGTAGCACATCTAAAAATTCTCCGCCAGGCCAGAAATGCCTACAACAGGAACATCATCAACTCAAAAAGAATTCTTCAGATCTGAACTGGGGAACGCCAAGAATAGACCCCGCAAGCTCTTCGAATTGGTCAAACACCAATCCAACAAACTGGCCAAAACCGCGAAAGAAACCCCCAAGTCCTTAATATCATCCGAGGAATTCTCCTCCTTTTTCGCTGACAAAGCCACAGCCTTAGGAAAAGAACTTAGTGCCGCCACATACTCTCTATTCCCTCCAGACCTGCCACCTCCTCCAGCGCTGCCCCCACAGACTTCACCTAAAAATCAAGCACGCTGGACTGACTTCAATCCCTATCATGAAGACTCCGTCGCTAAAATCCTATCGACCTTAAACCCGAACAACCATTTTAATGACCCTCCCCCCCCCCAACTGCCTAGTGGCCGCCGCCCAGTCCATTATTCCAAGCTGGACTGCAATAATTAACGCCTCTCTGCGGCAGGGATCCATTCCTGACTCTCTGAAAGCAGGCCAAGTCCTCCCCATTTTGAAAAAGCCGTTGCTGGACCCAGCTTCCCCGACAACTTCAGACCTATCTCTAACATCCCTCTCTTAGCCAAAGTGTTGGAGAAATGTGTACAACAGCAACTAAGTCAACACATCAACAACTTCCACCTACTTGATGACTTCCAATCTGGATTCAGACCCGGGCACAGCACTGAAACCACCATGCTCCACATCGTTGATGATGCCCTCCAAGCCCTTGACCAAGGCAAAACCTGTCTCCTAATCCTCCTAGATCTATCCTCGGCCTTCGACACGGTCAACCATGAAAAACTACTCGAACGCCTTAAACTCAGGATGGGATTGGATGGCACCGTTCTAAAGTGGTTTAGGTCCTTCCTCCAAAACCGTTCACAGAGATTCCTAATCAACAGCAACCTATCGGCTCCTTCTCGGGTCACGGTTGGAGTCCCTCAAGGATCAACCCTGTCCCCTACCCTCTTCAACCTTTACCTTGAACCTCTTACCGAAGTTCTACGCACAGCGAATATCTCCTACCATATGTACGCTGACGACACTCAGATCTACATCAAGACCTCATCCCTCGAGGAGATTCTCTCCCTGAACGAAGCCCTGAAACTCACTGTCCATTGGCTCGCCTCCAATCAACTCAAACTCAACGCAAAGAAAACAGAATTTCTCTTAATTTCCCCCTCAAAAACCAATCCCGAGATGCAGACATGGATTAAGGCTATCACAGCCTTAGATTGCCCACCGACCATCGTGGACTCGGCCAAATCTCTGGGAATTACCCTGGACAGAAACTTGAACATGCGAGACCACATCAACGCGATGGCCAAATCAGCCAGATTCCACCTGAGCTACCTTAGGAAACTGAAACCCTTCCTCGACACTGCCGATCTAAAAATGGCAGTCCAAGCTCTCGTCATCTCCAGACTGGAATATGGCTGCTCTACCCTCTCGGGTTTACCAAAGATCTCCCTGGCACCTTTAAAAGCCTGCCTCAACACTGCCGCCAGACTTCTTACCAGCTCAAGAAAATTCGACCACATTTCTCCACACCTGAAAGCTTTGAATTGGCTTCCTCTTGAGGCTAGAATACAGCTTAAACTGGCCTGTATCACACACAAGGCCTTACACTCAAACTCCCCTGCTTATCTTGCACAGAAACTTGTGGTATTCGGAGGAACCAGAAACTCCCGATCCGCCAGAGACCTCCTGCTACAACCTGCACGCTTCCGGAAGAAAAAAACGTACAATCGGGCTTTCTCTGGGGCCGCTCCGAGAATATGGAACTCTCTCCCGCCCACCATCAGAAGAATCCCTTCACTGACACGCTTCAAAAAGGAGGCCAAAACCTTCCTTATGGGTAAATTCCTCGTTTAAATGTTGCCTCCAACCAGCACAGAGACTCTGATTAACTCCTGACTAGCGCCTCCCCTCGGATTACCTAGTCACCTCTCCTAGAAACCTGGGGACTTGTTTCGAGCAACTATAAAACGCAAACCGTACATTCGTGTCCACTATCTTTCATATATCCTGCACCCTGCCCTCTTTTACCTTTTGTATATTATTGTGATTCCAAGCCTATTGTACATTTCTATGTTTCCTGTAAAGCGCTCTGATACCCTAACAGGTCAAGTTCGCGCTCTACAAAACACAAAAATAAAATAAATAAAATAAAAACGAGTACTCCATTCTGCATTTCCTTGGCTGTCTGCTGTTAAATAGTTGATTATTGTGCTTGTTTTCATTGGGTGGAGAGCTTTACTGGCAGCTCTGACTGGACTATTCCCATTGGAGTGGGACCAAGGCTGAGTTGCATATGGCTGCTTCCGGTCTAGGATGGGTTGGTGGGCAAAAAAGATGAACTGGGATGCGGTCTGAGTAGTTACCAGTCTCACTGTACTACAGGACCCAAGCTATGCCTCATTGATAAGGCCTAACTTTGTCTTGGGTTGCCTGTGTTTCCATTCAGAGGGGACCAGACCTGGCAGTTCGGGCTGGATTGTTCCTATTGGAGCAGGATCAAGACTGATTTGCGTACAGCTGCTTATTGTCTGAGGTCGGCAAAAAAGCGCTGGACTGAAATGCGTCTGGAATAATTAGTTACCTGTGGCTGAGATTGCTTTAAGGCATTCCACCCATCACTTTTTTGTTTTATTCAGAGCTTTCACAAATAATATACTATGAGACTGAGGTCTCCCACTCCCATCACATATGTAAAGTCAAAAGAGTCACACAGTTATTAGGTCGAGCCTAGCGCAGCGCGCATGCGCTGCTCTATGGGAGGCTTCTTGTGAGGGCTCAAAACTTCTCCGTGTGGGTCTGATTCTTCCCACACATTGGATTGGCCTTTGCGTGTGTCTTTCAATAATGAAAGCACGCAAATGGCCAAAGGCGGGTGCATGTCCCACCACTTCTTCAAATATTCACTCCCACGGCGTTTTGCTCTCGGGAGCGAGCAGCGGCGCGCAGGGTGGCAGCTGCATTCCTTCCACAGCCGGTGCCTTTAACAAGGCTGTTCACGATTATGTGCGCTTCTGGGAAGGGTCTGGGGGCAAGGGCTGGGGCTTTGAAGGTGTCTGTTTACAGCGGCGTGGCTATGTGCGTGCTTTTATCTTGTTTTTTCAGTAAGCGTTCACTGCTCCTGCTTGCTGTAGCGCTAATAAACATACACTGTTTTATTAACATTTTTCATAGCGGCATGTCTCTGCGTGGCTATGTGCGTGCTTTTATCTTGTTTTTCCAGTAAGCGTTCACTGCTCCTCCTTGCTGTAGCGCTTATAAACATACACTGTTTTATTAACATTTTTCATAGTGGCATGTCTCTAAATTGCTGTTTTTAAACAGGCTTGTTAAAATGTACTTCGACCACTGTTCGAAATAACCAATTCAGTGGCAGGAGGTGTGACATGCACGCGACAAAAGGCAGCTGATGGTAGCAGATCATTGTTGGCTATTATGCTGGAGAAGGTGTGGCATTACAGCCGGGGTTGTTGATTTGGAACAGGGTAAGCGGGTTTGAGTCTCCGCTCGGCTCAACAGCCTGCGATTTTGGACAGATCACCTAATCTACAGCATGCCTAAAAACATTAGTGTGACCTTATGTAATGCAGCTGTTGCTCATGTAAAGCGCACCCGCACCTCCGGGCCGAGTTTGCACCATATAACTTAGTAATGTAGCTGTTGCTCGTGTAAAGCGCACCCGCACTTCTGGGCCGAGTTTGCACCATATAACTTAGTAATGTAACTGTTGCTCGAGTAAAGCGCACCCGCACCTCCGGGCCGAGTTTGCACCATATAACTTAGTAATGTAGCTGTTGCTTGTGTAAAGCGCACCCGCACTTACGGGCCGAGTTTGCACCATATAACTTAGTAATGTAACTGTTGCTCGAGTAAAGCGCATCCGCACCTCCGGGCCGAGTTTGCACTATATAACTTAGTAATGTAGCTGTTGCTCGTGTAAAGCGCATCCGCACCTCCGGGCCGAGTTTGCACCATATAACTTAGTAATGTAGCTGTTGCTCGTGTAAAGCACACCCATATATCGTAAAAAAAGACCAGAGACATTGGGCCCAGGTCCGTCACACTCCTTGTAAAGATGAGAAAGCATGGACGTGTCTCTGGCCATGTGATGAGAACTAAACAGCAGAGCTCAGCTCACGGCACCGCTTGTAAAGAGAGTTGAAGAGAGTGGGAAAACATCGACCGAATGGACGATTGATTACAAGAACTCTTGCAACTGCCGAGCAAGACGCAGATGAGAAGACATGGATTTTCTTCGAAATGCTGTTCATATATTGTATACAAATAAGTAATCCTGTGCAGGTCATCTGCAGCAAAACATTGATAAGTGAGTATACAGTAAAGAAAACATAACTTGCTTTCCGTTACACAGTAGATACTGTGCAAGTCTGTATTTTTCGAGCCAATATGAATGCACTTGTTTCGTAGTCTGTGACACCCTACCACTAGCCTCCTGATTTTCAGGAAATAAAATCCTTACCAAGTCATTTCCGCACCCTAACTATGCCTTGCACCAAGCATTAACAACGTCATTCCCTCTTTGTGGTTTAGAAAGAAAAGGTTTTGTGTGCTGAGGCTGCCCGTGACAATTCATAATTAATACAAGGAGTGTTTTTATTGTCTCGGCTGTTAGATCTGTGTAAATCGAGCTCTGCTGTTTTAGCTGCTACCAAGATTTGAGTAACAAAGGAGCAGCTCTAATAGCTAACTAGGGTTTTGCCCACAGCTGCGCAACGTGATGTCTCAGATATTAAGGTGAGGAGTAAAATCATAGGCACTGCTGTAAAACTATAGGACCTACCAGTGGTTAAAGTGCATTTAAAAAGTATAGGAACTGTGATGCTGCATTGAGAGGAGGCGGGACCAGTGAGCTTGGGGTCGGGGGTCAAAAGTGTGGCAAAAAAAAAAATATATATTCTGTACGTTTTTTGGCTTTTCACTGTCGAGTAGCTACATATAAAACAACGTGCAGCTTTACATAAGCCCCACATTATACATTACACAAGGTCAGATTTTTTTTTTTTTTACGTACAAGGAGATTACGTAATTTGCCCAGAATCACAGGATAATGAGCAGACGCCGGGGCTCGAGCCCGATTCTGTAGTTTCAAAGTCGGCAGCTCTCTTCCCCAACATCATTTTTTCTGCAATACGAATGCACAGCGCTTGCTTTCAGCTGCGAAGTTTAATTATACGCTACATTTTAAAAGCCTCTTTATAGTGTGTACATTGAATTGCGCAGGTCAAGAATTTACAAACTGCAAGCAAGCCATTTATCAATCTGCATTTGTCATACCACAATGCATGATGGTGTATTTCTGGACAAAGAGAAAGTGGAAAAAGCCTAAGGTTTGGACCTAAAATGAGATGGGATGAGAGTTGTACCAGCCTAAAGCAGATGCAGTATAAGGAGTCACACGTTGCACAGGCGAAAAGACAGTTTGGAACCCTCAATGCAGGTGTGCGTTTGGTTATACTTTGTTATAAATTGGAGTGTGTTACAGATTACAACCAAGTTTTAGGAGGCATGGCTCTGTGTAACCCACTGGGATGCAGCTGCATGCATTACATATTCTTCCACTCATAATCGTGCCAGTGGTGGTGGCAAGCCCGGCACAAGCAGGATCCCTTGATAAAGTGAAAGTGATTCCTGGCGGGAATACTGCTTCCTCTTTATCTACACTACTGTCAGGTATAGGTGGATAACAGCAGGTGCTAAAGTCCTCCTTAAGGTCTGCTGCTGCCTTTAATATGCTTCTCCCCAACTGAGTTGTGCTGTTTTCAAATTCTGCCAGTAACATTAGGAATTCTCAGATGTTAAGTGTAGGAAAGATCAATGAATTGATTGAAACCAACCTGACCGATAGCGCCCATTCCCACTTTCAACACACAGAAACAACTGGCTGCATCACCATTAACAGCACCCTGTCTCCAGCCCCCAGCGAACACAATACTCCGCAGTCATCAATCACTGGCAACAAAATACAGCACCAAACGGGCATCGCTTGAGGCACCCTGTATCCAGAGCCCACTGACTAAACTGCTTCACATACACTTCACTTGAGGGCACCGATCACTAACAGCATTCATCATAGAGTTACAACACTCTACGCCATCAGAGATAGCACATCATCATCCTGTATTGTTGTTAGTCTCCATAAAGAACTCGCCATTCCTATTCCCCATCACCTTCATATACCATCAGTACCCTCTCACAATATCCTGCATGTTACAGACTGAACCCTTTACCGGGTACTCACTAGCCATCGCACACCTAATTCCATCACTTTGAGACACCACCAGTACTTACTTACTTACAACACCCAGGATCCAAAGATGGCCTCCTGCATTCATCATTAATATCATGAGTCATACTGTATCCAGCACCCACTAAAAGCTATCTACCACAGTCAACCTTGAGGGAATGCTCTAGAGTCTTCTGGCCTGGGTGAGTATGCAGTATGCAGGACTCATCAATATTCCATGGTACCTTTAGACAGCATCCACTAACATCACCCATCCTCTCACTGATCTCGCTGCATGGCTAAACACTTATAAAGTCCAAAAGGCGAGACCTATTGGCTATGCCAATGCTTGTTTCCACATGAAGCATGGAAATGTACAAAGGTCTGGCATTTTCCTTTAGCTCTGAATTTTTTCAGGTGTACTTCTGGATGAAGAAGTAGCAGGAATAACGATCCTCACCAGTTTCTGAATTTAGTAAACGGTCTATACCACACTTGGAGGGTTAGAGGTTAACCTCTTGCAGCAGCGTGGAGAAATGCTCTTCCAAAATTTCTTGTAGTGCTGGAGGAATATTGGCTGGGGAGGAAATTAAAAGCAGGGCACAGTCCTTTTGAAAAATTTGCAAGGGAGCAAATACTGAATCTGCTCCTTCTGGTTGGGCGTGAGCCAATGAGGACAAACAAAAGCGGCTTGTTGGCTGCTGTAGCAGAGGATTGGGAGTTGGAGGACTGATGCCCTGCTGGCTTGTGAAATGTCTGCCAATGCAGCGTCTGCAGCTCCCAAGAAAACTGGGCTGTCTACTGCATTACTGACTGGAAAGGCTGTCACTGCCAATAGGCTAGCCTCCTGGAGTATCCTCTAAATTTGTGACACTGATGGGGAAATTGATTTCCAGGAGTCAGCCCAAGGAACATGCTGTGGGGCTACTATTCTTAAACTGTTCAAGTGTGGAGCCCGCCTTCTTCGGAAGAGATGAGACCTATCAAAAGACATGCATGTACATCACCACAATATCTGGTTGATCTCATCCAGGTGTGTTGGTTAAGCAAGACATGAGTACTGACTGCCCTGCCAATGAAATTTGTGATATCTAATCCTCCATGGTTTAGGTATTTTACTGCATCCTGGCCTGATCGTCTGAGCCAAGAAAGCCCTAAGATCTCCTGGGACCACCGTTCTTGCTGGCCACATCCTATAGGACATGTGTATGTTGGCTCAACAGACAGAATGCATTTATGGACTGCAAGGCCAGGCTGTCAGAAGAAAACATTTGCTTACCAAAGGCATCAATCCTTTTAGATTCTCTATCAAGGGGGATTGGTCAGAAATGAGTTACGATTCACCTGATTTGTGGAAGCCAGTACAATGAGACTTTCTGGGGTAGGGTGCTTGGTGAGAAGCTCTGGATCACCGGCCACAGGCCTACGTCTTTCTGTGTCCATGTATCGAAATGTCTGTATCTACTTGTGCCTTTGTCAAGCCAGGTTTTCACATAGTGGGTGTCCCTCGTGCGTACCCCGATATGTTTCTTGCCTTGTGCATAAATCCCCATACCACTGTTTTTGTGTGCTCGAATTTCTCCTTGTATAGATCTGTGATGCTGTATTGGACCAAGGGTCATTATGGGCACTGGGAAAGTGTGTGTCCCTTTGGGAGAGTGTATAATTCAGCTGTCGCCCCAGGTGCCTGAACGGATTCCATAGTAGATGCCAGTGTAGGTGCCTTGTAAGTATGTACACATGTTTATCATTTATTTAACTCACATTCAGCTACAAAATAACAGAGTGCTATTTATTGTTCAAATCTCTTTATTGGTATTCAAAAGCACATACTCTCACATACATCCAAGGGCAGAGTAATGGGGGGCAAAGAAAGTAGGAGGGAGAGAGAAAACACAACTTGGAAGATGGAGGGGGTATGAGGGGAAGTAGGAGAGGTCCCATCTGCATGGGAAGGAGTTGCGAGGCAGCAGATAGTTCAACGATGTGATGGTAGGTCATCCTGGTAGATCTGAATTGACTCCGCTCAATGAGTTCGTTGACCCTCGCCCCGTTAAGTGGAGCACCCGGAGATAACAGGGGCAGGTGAGTTCACCGGCGTCCTGGGCCAGGAAAAGAATGCACGGCCCCCATTTTTTGTGGAAGTGCAGCAGTGTGTAGTTTAGGGAGGCGGTGAGCTTCTCCATAGCAATAGTATCTCACAACTTATGTAACCAGTCCAAATGGGCAGGTATAGCGTCTGTGCCCCATTTAGAAGTGATCACTTCTCTGGCAGCGCTGAGAGCCAGCGTTATAGCTTTCCCCTATCGGAACGGAGTGGGTAGGTCAGTTGGTTAGGTAGTCCCAGCAGTGCATAGCTGAGAAAGTGGGGAATCTCTGTCTCAAAAATGACATTGAGCACCTCCTCCCAATATCTATTGAGTTTGGGGCATCTCCAAAGGAAGTGGGTGAGCGTGCCAGTCTGGCTGCTGCTGCAGTGTCGCCAGCAGGCGCCTGTGGTGCCAGGTTTCCACTTGGCGAGTCTGGCAGGGGTATTACACCAATATTGTGTTATCTTAGCTTTGATTCTTTCCCTGCTGCATTGATGGAGGAGGTGCCGGCTCTGTGTAGGATGTCAGCCCACTCTTTGGGTGTAAAGAGATGCTTCAGATCACTTTCAAAGTGTCTTTGGGTGGGGATTCCCCAGTATCCATAGGGACGTTCACAAAGTGATATATATTTCGGGGAGCAATCGTTTGTCATCAGACTTGGTTATTAGCCGTTTTTAAGCTTTTTAGTCTAGAGGCATGAGGGTGGATTGTGGGTTGAGTGACCCAGTGTCTAACTGAGGTGTAGCATCAGTATTCAGTGTCAGGGAGGGCATATTTATATTGGAATTGGAAAAGTCGGAAATCCCCTCGTGGTTGAAGAGATCGCCAATGTGTTTACAGTTAGCTTTTACCATGTTTGAAATTCTGAACCGGCGTGTGCCGAGGGAACCCAGATTTCCCATGATGGGCATCAGGGGGAAATGGGGGTGGATAGGCCCTTTGTCCCCCACCACCCTGTTCCAGGTCACCATGGTCGCCCTTGTGAGAGGTGAGATGTAAACCCCGGACAGGCGGTGCTTTTTAGGGAGCAAGGGAATCTTCCATATGTGCATACAAGCTATGGATTGGTCTATAAAGCACCAGTGTTATTCAGTCATTGGCCTGTTCCATTCAACCAGGTATCTAAGTTAGGCTGTAAGGTAGTAAGTAATAAGTAAGATGGGGGACACCCAGACCACCATCTGCCATCGAGAGGTACACTTGTTTTCTGGCCATACGCGGTTGCTTACCATTCCAAATAACGTACACTAGCATATGTTGGAGCTTGCCTAATGTTTGGAGAGCTGGACTCAGGGGCAGCGTTGCATAATATATAGAATCTTGGGTAACAATGTTATCTTTACCGCCACTAACCTACTAACTCAGGAAAGGTCTCCGGCCTTCCAACTCTGCAGGTCCCTGTGCACTGTAGCAAGAAGATTGGTATAATTATGCTCCACGGTCTCTTGCAGGGTGGGGAGTATGGGGAGCCCTTACTATGACACCCCACCTGGTGGATGGGGAGACATCAACAGTCCATTCCTTTGTCCAGAGTAGGGTTGCCCCGGCCTGAGTGAATCCCACCTGCCCACTAAGCCCCCATTTCCTGTGTTGTTGCTCATTTCCTAGACAACAGGAATTGCCTTGCTGCGAATTATGCAGCAGGGAAGGACCAACTATGTGGCAAAATGAACTAAATTATAAGGCAAGAAAAAGTTAATTATGTGGCATAATGTGGCACATTTAGCAACCCTATTACTTCATTATTTAGTTATTTTAATACACGGTAACACTGTCTAGACATTTCTGCCACATTTTTGAGCCAGATTCTGCTTTCTATGACGGTTCAGGAAACTTCTGGGTCTTGCAGCCCACTCGCCTCAGTCCTAGCCCCGAAGGAACTCAAAGAGCACACAGCAAACTGGTCACGTGATTATCTGCCCAGCAGGACCAACAATATTTACCTGCACCAGATAGCAATATTTCTTGGCAACCCAGTCCTGACAAAGCCAGAAACCTTACTGAGATAGATAAAAACAGAGGGGCTTATTTACAAGCCCCTTGCAACCCTTTGCGCCGCTGTTGTGTAACTTTTTGTGACGCAGTGGTGGCGTAAACAATGCCACTCCCATATATCATACCCATTCATCCATACAATACATACAGACTATAGGCCTTATTTTTAGTAACAATATCTCCTCCTTTATTGACAAAATGATTGTATATATACCTTTAAAACCAAATCAATACATAAAAACCGTTGCAAGAGAGGACACAGTTCTATTCTCATAAACTCTCTCTCACGTGTATCATAATCCTTTACCTATACGGCAATTTCAAATTAGCACATTTCTTTGTAGTACAAATCACACAATACTATATTGTTTCCTACTCCATATACAATTGTAACCAGTCATGTGCAAATGCAGCATATATCACTCTTACATAGAAACATACATACAAAATATACAGATTAAGAAGGGATTTGTTAAAAACAATACTATATAGAAAACAGTTGTCGACGCGGCGTTTCGGTGAATTAAAATTGGTTGACACCACCTTCTTCAGGGCAGACTTATAGATTAAAAACAGTATTGTTTTTTTTTTTAAACCGTTTTTATTAAACATTAAACAGAAGATCTGCATTTACATCTTTACCATTGACAGAATATTGCAATGACAGTCTCACATCGGGCGACAATGCGCGCAATATATTGCAGTTATATACATATCGTGACTTTTATACCTCCTAAAAACAGTATTGTTGACTTTAAAAATGTATCCTAATTTTGTATATTGAGGTTCATCTTATATGGTTCTTCTCATCAATAAAATTCAATCCATATGTAGTCGGGGTTCTCCTCCTGTGAGGCTAATAATCCTTGCATATGCGGGGGATTTTCGACCGGATCACACGTATTTATCCGAGTGCGACACTGAGACTGAGAACAAACACAAGAGGTGGCTCTTAAAAATAGGCCATTGGGCGAAGAAATTAAAGACTCCCATGACAGAACTGTAAACCATAAAGAAGGTTACAGCCTCATAAAACCTTCTGGATTCAAGGAATAAGCTATATTATCCTGAACCTAAGGATTGTTAGCATCACAGGAGGAGAACCCCGACTACAATGGATCGAATTTTATTGAAGAGAAGAACCATATAAGATGAACCTCAATATACAAAACTAGGATACGTTTTTAAAGTCAACAATACTGATTTTAATCTTTAAGTCTGTCCTGAAGGTGGTGTCAACCAATTTTAATCCACCGATGATCTCCTGGGACCACCGTTCTTGCTGGCCACATCCTATAGGACATGTGTATGTTGGCTCAACAGACAGAATGCATTTATGGACTGCAAGGCCAGGCTGTCAGAAGAAAACATTTGCTTACCAAAGGCATCAATCCTTTTAGATTCTCTATCAAGGGGGATTGGTCAGAAATGAGTTACGATTCACCTGATTTGTGGAAGCCAGTACAATGAGACTTTCTGGGGTAGGGTGCTTGGTGAGAAGCTCTGGATCACCGGCCACAGGCCTACGTCTTTCTGTGTCCATGTATCGAAATGTCTGTATCTACTTGTGCCTTTGTCAAGCCAGGTTTTCACATAGTGGGTGTCCCTCGTGCGTACCCCGATATGTTTCTTGCCTTGTGCATAAATCCCCATACCACTGTTTTTGTGTGCTCGAATTTCTCCTTGTATAGATCTGTGATGCTGTATTGGACCAAGGGTCATTATGGGCACTGGGAAAGTGTGTGTCCCTTTGGGAGAGTGTATAATTCAGCTGTCGCCCCAGGTGCCTGAACGGATTCCATAGTAGATGCCAGTGTAGGTGCCTTGTAAGTATGTACACATGTTTATCATTTATTTAACTCACATTCAGCTACAAAATAACAGAGTGCTATTTATTGTTCAAATCTCTTTATTGGTATTCAAAAAGCACATACTCTCACATACATCCAAGGGCAGAGTAATGGGGGGGCAAAGAAAGTAGGAGGGAGAGAGAAAACACAACTTGGAAGATGGAGGGGGGTATGAGGGAAGTAGGAGAGGTCCCATCTGCATGGGAAGGAGTTGCGAGGCAGCAGATAGTTCAACGATGTGATGGTAGGTCATCCTGGTAGATCTGAATTGACTCCGCTCAATGAGTTCGTTGACCCTCGCCCCCGTTAAGTGGAGCACCCGGAGATAACAGGGGCAGGTGAGTTCACCGGCGTCCTGGGCCAGGAAAAGAATGCACGGCCCCCATTTTTTGTGGAAGTGCAGCAGTGTGTAGTTTAGGGAGGCGGTGAGCTTCTCCATAGCAATAGTATCTCACAACTTATGTAACCAGTCCAAATGGGCAGGTATAGCGTCTGTGCCCCATTTAGAAGTGATCACTTCTCTGGCAGCGCTGAGAGCCAGCGTTATAGCTTTCCCCTATCGGAACGGAGTGGGTAGGTCAGTTGGTTAGGTAGTCCCAGCAGTGCATAGCTGAGAAAGTGGGGAATCTCTGTCTCAAAAATGACATTGAGCACCTCCTCCCAATATCTATTGAGTTTGGGGCATCTCCAAAGGAAGTGGGTGAGCGTGCCAGTCTGGCTGCTGCTGCAGTGTCGCCAGCAGGCGCCTGTGGTGCCAGGTTTCCACTTGGCGAGTCTGGCAGGGGTATTACACCAATATTGTGTTATCTTAGCTTTGATTCTTTCCCTGCTGCATTGATGGAGGAGGTGCCGGCTCTGTGTAGGATGTCAGCCCACTCTTTGGGTGTAAAGAGATGCTTCAGATCACTTTCAAAGTGTCTTTGGGTGGGGGATTCCCCAGTATCCATAGGGACGTTCACAAAGTGATATATATTTCGGGGAGCAATCGTTTGTCATCAGACTTGGTTATTAGCCGTTTTTTAAGCTTTTTAGTCTAGAGGCATGAGGGTGGATTGTGGGTTGAGTGACCCAGTGTCTAACTGAGGTGTAGCATCAGTATTCAGTGTCAGGGAGGGCATATTTATATTGGAATTGGAAAAGTCGGAAATCCCCTCGTGGTTGAAGAGATCGCCAATGTGTTTACAGTTAGCTTTTACCATGTTTGAAATTCTGAACCGGCGTGTGCCGGGGGGAACCCCAGATTTCCCATGATGGGCATCAGGGGGGAAATGGGGGTGGATAGGCCCTTTGTCCCCCACCACCCTGTTCCAGGTCACCATGGTCGCCCTTGTGAGAGGTGAGATGTAAACCCCGGACAGGCGGTGCTTTTAGGGAGCAAGGGAATCTTCCATATGTGCATACAAGCTATGGATTGGTCTATAAAGCACCAGTGTTATTCAGTCATTGGCCTGTTCCATTCAACCAGGTATCTAAGTTAGGCTGTAAGGTAGTAAGTAATAAGTAAGATGGGGGACACCCAGACCACCATCTGCCATCGAGAAGGTACACTTGTTTTTCTGGCCATACGCGGTTGCTTACCATTCCAAATAACGTACACTAGCATATGTTGGAGCTTGCCTAATGTTTGGAGAGCTGGACTCAGGGGCAGCGTTGCATAATATATAGAATCTTGGGTAACAATGTTATCTTTACCGCCACTAACCTACTAACTCAGGAAAGGTCTCCGGCCTTCCAACTCTGCAGGTCCCTGTGCACTGTAGCAAGAAGATTGGTATAATTATGCTCCACGGTCTCTTGCAGGGTGGGGAGTATGGGGAGCCCTTACTATGACACCCCACCTGGTGGATGGGGAGACATCAACAGTCCATTCCTTTGTCCAGAGTAGGGTTGCCCCGGCCTGAGTGAATCCCACCTGCCCACTAAGCCCCCATTTCCTGTGTTGTTGCTCATTTCCTAGACAACAGGAATTGCCTTGCTGCTGGTCAGGGCCACTGGAATTATGCAGCAGGGAAGGACCAACTATGTGGCAAAATGAACTAAATTATAAGGCAAGAAAAAGTTAATTATGTGGCATAATGTGGCACATTTAGCAACCCTATTACTTCATTATTTAGTTATTTTAATACACGGTAACACTGTCTAGACATTTCTGCCACATTTTTGAGCCAGATTCTGCTTTCTATGACGGTTCAGGAAACTTCTGGGTCTTGCAGCCCACTCGCCTCAGTCCTGGCCCGAAGGAACTCAAAGAGCACACAGCAAACTGGTCACGTGATTATCTGCACCAGCAGGACCAACAATATTTACCTGCACCAGATAGCAATATTTCTTGGCAACCCAGTCCTGACAAAGCCAGAAACCTTACTGAGATAGATAAAAACAGAGGGGCTTATTTACAAGCCCCTTGCAACCACTTTGCGCCGCTGTTGTGTAACTTTTTGTGACGCAGTGGTGGCGTAAACAATACCACTCCCATATATCATACCCATTCATCCATACAATACATACAGACTATAGGCCTTATTTTTAGTAACAATATCTCCTCCTTTATTGACAAAATGATTGTATATATACCTTTAAAACCAAATCAATACATAAAAACCGTTGCAAGAGAGGACACAGTTCTATTCTCATAAACTCTCTCTCACGTGTATCATAATCCTTTACCTATACGGCAATTTCAAATTAGCACATTTCTTTGTAGTACAAATCACACAATACTATATTGTTTCCTACTCCATATACAATTGTAACCAGTCATGTGCAAATGCAGCATATATCACTCTTACATAGAAACATACATACAAAATATACAGATTAAGAAGGGATTTGTTAAAAACAATACTATATAGAAAACAGATTGTCGACGCGGCGTTTCGGTGAATTAAAATTGGTTGACACCACCTTCTTCAGGGCAGACTTATAGATTAAAAACAGTATTGTTTTTTTTTTTTAAACCGTTTTTTATTAAACATTAAACAGAAGATCTGCATTTACATCTTTACCATTGACAGAATATTGCAATGACAGTCTCACATCGGGCGACAATGCGCGCAATATATTGCAGTTATATACATATCGTGACTTTTATACCTCCTAAAAACAGTATTGTTGACTTTAAAAATGTATCCTAATTTTGTATATTGAGGTTCATCTTATATGGTTCTTCTCATCAATAAAATTCAATCCATATGTAGTCGGGGTTCTCCTCCTGTGAGGCTAATAATCCTTGCATATGCGGGGGATTTTCGACCGGATCACACGTATTTATCCGAGTGCGACACTGAGACTGAGAACAAACACAAGAGGTGGCTCTTAAAAATAGGCCATTGGGCGAAGAAATTAAAGACTCCCATGACAGAACTGTAAACCATAAAGAAGGTTACAGCCTCATAAAACCTTCTGGATTCAAGGAATAAGCTATATTATCCTGAACCTAAGGATTGTTAGCATCACAGGAGGAGAACCCCCGACTACAATGGATCGAATTTTATTGAAGAGAAGAACCATATAAGATGAACCTCAATATACAAAACTAGGATACGTTTTTAAAGTCAACAATACTGATTTTAATCTTTAAGTCTGTCCTGAAGGTGGTGTCAACCAATTTTAATCCACCGAAACGCCACGTCAACAACTCTTTTCCATATAGTATTGTTTTTAACAAATCCTTTCTTAATCTGTATATTTTGTATGTATGTTTCTATGTAAGATAAACCGCTTGTCGGGAGTGTCGCGTTGAAGTACGCACGAGTACGCGCCAAGGTATGACCGGCTATTTTCTTTAAGTCGTGTGGTGCCGTCCACATGCTAGCGCTCATGTAGGATTTCTTAAATCTGTTTTTCCTTTATTCTACACAATAATATTTCTTTTTTCTTTTCTCCTCCACCTTTTATTCTCATTCTCTTCTCTTTCCCGTTTCCTTTCCTTTCTTTCCCTTTCTTTTCTTGTTCCAAGCCTAATTGATGAATGGCACCAAGGTACACAGTGGTAGAACTCTAACACCACGACCGATTACAGAAGACGGCGATTTATAAACAATAGAGTGTCGGCTGTAACTGCACTTTCTTTGAGGTATGAGAGGGCTCTCTTTGACATTAAGTTTTGTGGCATGAAATAATGGATAGAAAGTTTAAAGTGGCCCTCTTATCTTTATTCTCACTTCATAGATTGCTCACCAAGGACTTTTAATGGCTATCGGTTTTTAAAATCCCTAAATAAAAACGTCCCGACCAGGAATAAAGACTGTTGATATCCAAGTCTTCTTTCGAAAACAAGGTACTTTAATTCTCCTTACAACCGGCAGTTATAGGTATGGCCTGTGTAAGCAGAAGATAAATAGCGTTTTTTCCTTTTCTTTTTGGACATTTAGATTTTGATTGTGACACGTATCATCCACGGTAGTTGAGGTTATTTTCTTCTACACGCTACAGAGCGCAACTGATTAATTCTGGACAATATTGCCAGGTAGGCAGTTTTAAATAATACTGTAGAGATTTGGTGTAGGATTCTATCTTATACATCACTCCGAGTGGAAACATGTGAGAGGATTGAAGAATGTGTAT
This sequence comes from Calotriton arnoldi, assembly GCA_963921515.1. Lineage (NCBI taxonomy): Eukaryota > Metazoa > Chordata > Amphibia > Caudata > Salamandridae > Calotriton > Calotriton arnoldi. The sequence continues at coordinate 26,366 of CAWUFW010016382.1, read as the reverse complement.
ACTGGTGTGATTATTATTTAATATATTGAACAAAGATGAGCAGCAATTTATTCCAGCAGAAGGGTAGGTGTAGAAGTGAGGCAATTGGGTGTGTGAGGGAATGTATGCTGTCTCTTCTTCTTTAGCCCACACAGTAGGCCAAGTGCTGCCTTTAGTATGAAATTATAGCATAACATTTTCTAAGTATGATGTATTAGGTCTTATTGAAAATTGTTTTTAAGATTGGTTGGGGCTTTATGGTTTTAATTTACAAGTTGTCTATGTGCTATTAACTGTGCTATTTGAAAGTACTGATATGAGTGCTTATTTGTTTTATATACAGGATTTGTTGCCATGTTCAACCTTATGGTGTACATCGAGAGTTAAATATTCTTGTCTTGAAAAAGATGGTATAAAAATAGATACACCTTCGAAACGCTTCGACGCTTCAACTACACAATTCGTTTTGTTTTGACTGGAACCACAGATACCTAAGAAGGGTGGATGTATCAGGTCCTAGCCAACTTAAATTCCCCCCCCTTTTTTTCTTTCCCTTTTTTTTAAACGAATGTGTTTGATTCAATGACAAAGTATATTGTCTTCTTGTTCTCTCGAAAAAACACTTGATATATTGATGCTTGTTTATTAATCTCTTCCCTTATTAGTATAAGGGTGAGAATCGCGCATTTATCGTGATTGATTTAGGTTTTTTAATTATATGTGTACCATTGGTACAGTTACATATTGCACCCACGTTTTAATATTTTTATGAAATGATGTTTGCAAAATTAAGTGTGTATTTCTTTTAATAAAAACTTTGTACTGATTTCTACTTTTGATAGCTCTTTGTGTTTACTGTTGGGGCTAGATTGTTCTTCTGCATGTAAGGTTTGTGTGATATGGGTTATGTACAAGTGTCGTATGTAGAAGCAAGTGTATAGGAGCCAAAGGATACATTTATTTTTAATTTGTGTAGAGTACCCTACTCCTTTGGTGAGGTGAAGGGGTCCCTCTCTCTTTTTTGTTTGTTTCTATGTAAGAGACTTAATGATATATGCTGCATTTGCACACGACTGGTTACCATTGTATATGGAGTAGGAAACAATATAGTATTGTGTGATTTGTACTACAAAGAAATGTGCTAATTTAAAGTTGCCGTATAGGTAAAGTATTATGATACATGCGAGAGAGAGTTTATGAGAATAGAATTGTGTCCTCTCTTGCAACGGTTTTTATGTATTGATTTGGTTTTAAAGGTGTATATACAATCATTTTGTCAATAAATGAGGAGATATTTTTACTAAAAATAAGGCTTATAGTCTGTATGTATTGTATGGATGAATGGGTATGATATATGGGAGTGGCAGTTAATTAAGAAAGAATAACATAAGGAACATCTCCTTGTTACTAGTTACTCTAACCCAGTTCCCTTTGTGCTTGAAGGGTTTCCCACTTATTTGTTCTTTTGGCATAAACAATGCGCCAGGTTGCACCCAATTTACAAAGTGACGCATCTAGGCAGATGTGTCACCTTGTGAACCCCTGCTCCACATTATACCTGTGTGAGGTTTAATGTATGCAGGGTGGGCGTTCCCTCGCCAAAAAGCCTTGTAGAAGCGACGCAGTGAAATCTACAAGATTTCACTGCGCCACTTCTAGGACACCACTGCGTCAAAACCTTACGCCTGCTTGAAGGAGGCATAAGGAGTGACGCAGTGCAATAAGAATAGGCCTCCCCCATGCATTGTTGGAGTTGCGTCAAGCTTATGACACAACTCCAGCAATGTGTGGGTTTTACACTGACAGATACGTCAGAATTTCTGGCGCATCTATCAATCCTTGCACCATGGTGCACTGTATTGTAAATACGGCAAATCCATGGTGCCGCAAGGGTTTCTCTAGCAGGCACAAGGAAACTAGGGCATCGCTGCTTTAATGCAGCGATACGTCAGTTTCTTGTAAATAAGCCCCAGAATGTGGTGGAGATGGGAGCTTCCTGTATGCCCCCCCTGCCTCCATGTTTACATGTGGTGATTAAGAGGGAAAATGTGAGGCAAATTTTATTTCTGAAATTAAAGTGGCAACAAGGTGGACCCACCTTAATAAATACAGACTTGGATGAGAAGATACTCTTGATTGTTGCAAAGAGAGAAGGCTCACATTCTGGCAACAGGCCCAGGGCAATCAGAGTAATACAGATGCACTTTCAGTAGTTGGTCTGAGCTCCAGACTGCTTCTCGGCCTGTTCATCTATTAGAGTTAATCTGCTCTGCTTGCTTAGCTTTATTGCTTAAGTCAGCATTGGGATCAGTGACTGTCACCTTATCTGTTTGCACATGATTAGGCAGTCAACAGAGCCCTTTCCTGAGTCTCTTGCACCGCATGCATGAACAGAGCTGCTGAGGTTTGGTGGTGCTAGCCAACTATCTAGATTCTCACAATCTCTTTTTGTTTCAACCCTCTTTATTAATTTCATCAAACAATGGATGCCAATAGCAATCCGCAAATAAAATAGGAGTGCGGAAAAGCAGCTGGACTAGAGAAAACTGGGGAAGAGAATCCGGAATACAAAAAAGATGGGAGAAGGAAGAGATGCAAGGAAAACATCTCTAAAAAGTTTATTTATTTGTCATTTCTGTGCAGTGGCATCAGAGTGCTGCAAAGTAAACAGGAAGTTAACAAAGTAGATCCAAAATAACAGCATTACACGACGACGACAATATGCGAAAGAGCACACTTGGAGTGTTTATAAATATGCACGTAATATTATTTAGCATTAATGCCTTCCACGCCAATGCTAAAAGTGATCAGCACCCTTCGCCAAGGGCGTTCATCTTGGTCAATTTCCTTTCCTACAAATATGCAACTGACCCGAAGAATGGAGTGCACATTGTGGAGAATGGCACTTAAAAGCTGCCAGCGCACCCACTTTCTCTGCCTGCTTCATGTTTCTGCTATTTAATATTAACTAACATCCATGTAGGGCAGCGCCGCACTGTGCACATAGGAAAACATGTGCAGCGCCATGTTTAGCATAAATTGTGCATCATTCATTTCATGGTCCAGGCTGTGCTTTGAGTGAACAGGTAATTCCTACGAGCCTAGTAAATTCCAGTGGTTAATTTGTAAAATAAAAAGTGCCGGGGCTCTCCTCAGGAGGCAGCGCTAACAGGAGAAATGTGCTGGTGCAAACTGCCTCCTGACTAGAGCCCCGGCACTTATTAACCTGGAGAGGACTTGGTCTAATGGACAGAGCTGCCGATTTCAGAGCTGGGGAACCCGGTTCGAGTCTCAGCGTGGCTCAACTTCCTGTGAGTCTGGGGAAAATCATGTGCGATCTAAATAAGTGTGTCTTTAACTGGTGCTATAAGCACCGGTGCCGAGGATTAGGTGCCGGTGCTGAGCACTGGAAAGCACCGACTCAAATTAAGCACTGAAATTACCGGGATTACAAGTTTTTGCTTTTCCCGCAGGGATTTTAATCCATAATAGGGAGACTGTAACTTTATTTCTATTTTATAAAGATACCTGGAACCATGTTATAGTGGTCTGCTACCAGAATATTGTCTGACATAAATATTGTGTCCTAAATATCGTTTACAAAGATATTGCCTCATTGTGATTTAATAATAAAACAAAATCTACACTCAATGGGACGAAAGGTTTGCAAACAATATGTAGGCCATGAACTTTGTGCCACAGGATATCAATATATTACAAGAGACAGTGGTCCCTACCAAAGGAACATAAAGTCATAGGCACAGAACTACAATTAGGGCTGTGTTGGTATACATCCAAATGGACAGAATTGTATTTATTTAAACATCCAATAAATAAAGGAAAAACACAATATAAATACAATACAGGGGGTAAAAGGGACGGGGTATGGAAATCAACAGATTTCCAGACCTCAGGCATTTGCATCCAAAGTGACTTTCAACGATACATATTTACAACAGTCACAGTGTGAGAAACATCTTGTGCTCCACATAGATCGTAATAAATTAATTGGTGTCAAGGTGTGGGTGTCAACGACATTTCGATCCCAACTAAAGTAGGGGGATCATCATCAGGACTAGGAGATCTATATGCCTGAGAGATAGCCTGATCGAGTTTACACGGGGGAGGAAGTAGTTCCCGTGTAAGGCGGTCCTCCATGTGGTATTCAATAACCATAAATAGTCGGCGAACATGGAAATTAATAAGCGGGTCAAGAGGCGATGTCCTGCCCGTAGTACCCTGGGGCCCAGGCTCGGAATCGAGCGTGTTTAAATGGAACCTGAATGTTGCTGTAGTAGCGTGAGGATGGAAACCCGGAAATCAGGAGACGGGAGCCAGGGAAACGCGATGGGTCTTACATCTTACAGTAAGTGTCTTTTAATAACAATGAAAGGAACTAAAGAAGTGAAAGGCAGGCCCAAGGTGGGAGAGAAAAGGTGAGGAGGAGGGGGGCATACCTAAACAACCGCCTCTTCTTCCACGCCCCCAAGAGAAATCTCCGATCAGCCGACCTCTCCCTGGCCACCATCCCATGCATCTACAAGACCAGAATGGATGGAAATTCCTTCTCCTACCTCGCAGCCAAGACCTGGAACAACCTACCCCTCGACCTCTGGCAAAGCCCTACACTGCTCATGTTCAGGAAAGACCTCAAGACCTGGCTCTCCAGATGATCCCAACGCCCAACTGAGCCGCCCCCCCTAGCGCCTTGAGACCCTCACGGGCGAGTAGCTGCGCGTCACAAACCCCTGATTGATTGATTGATCTTTGATACCGGTGTTCTTTGTAAATTGATATACAATCTCGGGTATGGAGATCGAATACCGGTGCTTTTCACTTATTTTTTGTCATTTATCTTTAGGGTTTGTTTTAACGCTTACTGCTTTCACACTATGCAGCAGTGCCACAGAAAACCTAGAGAGTCTCCCACACGACCTGTATTTCTTCTTTGATGGCCTCTAGGGCTCCACAGGCTGACCAATACTAAAATCATAAAGACCTACACAAAAATATTCTAGTGTATCTTTTTATTAATCTTTCAACAAAAAAAAAATTCTTATTTTATCCATGATTTGTCAAGCAATTTCTTTTTTCATATTGTATCATACAAAATCACAGAGACATATCATTAACTACAAATACTTCAAAAACAATTAATTCCACACAATAACACAAAAATAACAATCATATATATTTAACATTAGATTGACAAAGATACACATGTAAGAGCGTTTTGTCTATACATGCAATATACCCCCTACTCGTTCAACCACACCAAGCCATATTCACCTCACATATGCAAACATGCCATCATACACTCTTCTCATACCTATTTCCCCAGCTAATCACATACACTACTAATTATAATGGTGTAAATACATGAAAGAAAACTTTCCGTTGTGGTGTTGTGAAATGGGGGATAATACATCTAGGTCAACGTACGTTTCGGTGGAAATTTTTAATTGTTGTCCACCTTCATCAGGACCACCCCTTTCTATAAATGTTTCGGTGAGTGGGAGGGGGTATCTGAAAAAATATATATACAAAATATTCTTAAAGGTCTAGCCCATGTTCAAAATGATTTCTTTTTAATAATCAAAGCCTCTAAGGTTTATCCCAGACATTTCAAAGCCTCCACCAAAGAGAAACCAGTGAGTAAAAGATGTAAAAGCAGTAGCCCCTGAGCCATCTACATGTGAAACTTATTTGTTAAGTTACACAAGTGCTACCTTTTGCACCCGTATAGCGGTGACCAATTAGTCTGTTAGTACTGAGGTAACCGTGATATAAGAGAGTCGTGGTAAAAAGAGTCATTAAGGAACCCATTATCATCCTAGATAGTATCCCGAGAGTTCTATTTACTGAACGTATATGTTATGTCTACTTATTATGGCGGATCTTATGGATATTAATTAAGCACGTCCGCCTTTTGTTCTACTTGAATAAAGTTGCACATAGGTTTCCGAAATTCCAATGATAGCGCTGACATCCAGATAAGGCAAACTGGAAAATTTGCTACAAGAATCACAGAGAGGCTAATGTAACAGCGCCTCCTTTCTTTCTCCCCTCACCTGGAGACCATCCAATACAATGGCAAAAGTGAAAGAAGGTTTCAGCCACTATGAAAGAGTTTGTGGTACCTCTCTATGTGCTGAACGTAAAATATCTTTGCTTATGCATTGTTTGGGTCTGGAAGGTCAGGATGTTGTTGAACATTTTTCTGATCTTTGTCCGGAAGAAGCTGCAGTATGAAATTTGTTTGAAGAAATTAGATTGGCATTATCTTCCTAAAGTTAGTACTGTAGCAGAAGGATATCATTTGATAAGAGGATCCAAAGGTCTGGAGAGTCAGAGGAAGAGTACATTACAGTTTTAAGAATATTGGCATCAACATAAAAGTTTGGCGCAACAACTGAAGAACGTTTGAGAGATCAATTCATGTTAGGTTGTGTTTTTAGAGGGAATCCATCTGTCTAAAGGACAGTCCATTGTTGAAGGATGTGATCACCATGGCAAATACTTGTGAGCATTGTCAAGCCTGTGTCGACGTGATTCGTAAGAACACCATACACTATGATAGCGAGGATCATGAAATGGTTTATGTTGTGAAATCTGCTTTGGTTGTGAAATCTGACTCTAAGAACCTAAATAAATTTCAAGGAAAATGTTTCAGGTGTGGCAATCTAGGTCATATGGCAAATTCTAAGGGTTGCCCAGGTTGGAAAGCAGTTTGTAAAGAGGCTGAAAGGAAGGTTCAATTCACTAATTGCTGTAGGTTTGGTAGGGACAAGAAAAAAGTGAGAGAAGTGAACAATGCATCTGATGGTGTGTGTGGAAGAATTTTTACAGGTAAGGGACAGAAACAATAAGGGGCTATTTGTAGAGGTGCGAGTGAATGGGATATTGGTCAAGATGCTATTTGATTCAGGCGCCAAAATAACTTTGATTCACAATTTTTTTTTTAGGAAAAATTAAAGAATAGTGGGAAATTATTCAAGCCTGATATTAGACTGAAAGGCTATGGAGGAGAGCCAATCAAGTTGATGTGTTATTTTTGAGGAACCATAGAGTTCGGGGGAAGGTTAATCCCAGGAAAAATCTTTGTATCCCTTAAAGGGGATTTGTTACTAAGCTAGTTCCACCAGAAGGATTTATCCATATATCTAGATCCCAATGAGGTCCTTTGTGTTAGGTGAACATAAAAAGCCAAAGTTGCTGATATTGTCAAATTCCCAGTCAAAAAGTGCAGTTATGAAGAAAATTGACCTGAAGTTTTTAGGAAGAATCTTGATGGTCTGAAAGATTTATGTACACTTTATAAAACTCAAACCATGGTCCCAACCCAAAGTGGGAAAGGTTAGAAGTGTCCCAATTATGGTAAAAGACGCTATGTTGAGAGATAATGAAACATTGAAGGAGCAACCATTCAAGAAGTGGAAGCAACTGAATGGCTTGCTTCTGTAGGAATGGCTTGCTTCTGTAGTAATGGCTCGTAAGGCGAATGGTGAGGCAAGATTGTCTGTGGATCTCCGAGATCTTAACAAGTGTGTGGCGTTTGACCATTATCATTTGCCCAATATGACTGAAAGATTATGTTCTCTGGCTGGTTAAAAAATGTTATTCTCTGGATTTGATGTCAGTCTATCATCAGGTTTTATTGCATCCACAATCTCAAGCGCTAATGTCATTTGTCCCACCATTTGGTACTTACAAGTTTGTACGAATGCTCTTTGGACTGATTCCAACCTCATCAGTCTTTCAAAGAGCAATGGAGAGTGTTTTGAATGGTATAGATGAGGTTAAAACATACTTAGATGATATCTTAACCTATGGCAGAAATCTGGAAGAACATCACATTAGATGACATGAAGTTCTGAAAAGGTTTGAGGCAAGTGGTCTTACCCTTAAATTGGAAAAATTGAAATTCAATGTCCCTGAAATAAAATATTAGGGACACATGATTACGTCAAAGGGAATACTACCTAAGGAAAATCTTGTGAACACCATAAAGGCGATGCAGAGTCCTGAGAGTAAGGATGAATTGTTGAAGTTTTTGAGAACAGCGGAATATTACAGCAAATTTTTTCCGTGTTTTGCTGAAAAGAGTGGCTGTATGAGAAACTTGTTAAAGAAGGGTATAGGATTTGTATGGTGTCAGAGATGTGAAGAGGCATTTAATGACATCAAAAGATGTTTGTGCAAGGCTTCTAGTTTGAGCAGTTTTGACCCAGGTGCAAAAACTGTTTTAATAACCGATGCAAGATCGAAAGGTTTGGGGGCAGTCCTCTTACAGAAATGGATTGGGCAGGAGAAAACCATCTTGTATATTTTGCGTGGTTTGAAGGGAGCAGAAATAAACTATTCGGTTATGGGGAAGGAGGCATTAGCTGTATACTGGGCAGTGAGAAAGCAAAATAATTTCTTATGGGGTAATTGTTGTGAAATTAAAGCTGACCACAAACCACTTAAGGAGGTCTTTGCAAAGAAAGGTATTGAGTAGTATTCGTAGATGGGCGGAATCTCTGCAAGAATTTGATTTTAACTTGACATATGTTCCTGGTGTGGGGAATTGAATAGCAGATTGTTTTTCCAGATTGTCTGTGGTTGGTTCTGAGAATGAACATTGAGTTAGTGAATGCTTTGGTGATGAAACCAATGGGGAAGAAGTAAATGTATGTGTAGTTTCTGGAGGTATTATACAAAAGGAGAAGTGGAAAAGGGAACTAGAAAACGATCTCATCCTGTAGGATGTAATTTGCAGGTTGAAAGAGGGATGGAAGACAAGGGATAGTTCTGATGAGGCATGAAAGGTTATTAGTATTTTAAGGATGAACTTTCTCTTATGGAAGGTCTAGTCATGAAGGGAATTTGAGATTAACATTAATTGATAATGCCCATGAGACTCATCTAGGCATATCCAAAACCATGGAGAGGGTGAGGGAATGGTACTGGTGAACAGATATGGATTTGTTGAATGCGAGGATGGTGTGAGACTGTTTTGAATGTGTTAATAGCGACAAAATTCAGAAATGTAGGAGTCAATGTGTTGAAAGAATCTATACAACATTCTTTGGCCGGAGGCTTGAATTGTATGGATGAGTTAGAAAAAAAAGGTAAGAAAATACAGATTGATTCCACGTTCCACTACAGTGGTCTCACCTTTTGTGTTGTTTAAGAAAAGAGCAGCTAATTGCTTGGTGTGTCTGTGCTGGGTGAATGAGAAACGTTTGGGTAATGAGAACAGCTTGTTCAGAGAGGGCGCTTGGAGAGAAAAAGAGAAAGTGAAGTTGTTGAAAATGAAAGAGGACTATGATAAGCACAAGACTATCAAAGAAACAAAAGTGTGTATTGGTGGTTTGGTTAAAACAAAAACTTCAAGGACAACAGAGGGGTTGATTTCAAAATTTAGTCAACATTTGAAAGTGATAAAGCGGTTTAAAAATGCTGTCAAGGGGGCGTGACCAAGATGGCGGAGAGCTAAGACGTGCTTTGCCTTCTCTCCTCCGCCCGCCGATCTCTAGCACCGGCCTTTGGCTCCGAATCGCACGGGAGGCGGCTGAATTTACATCTTCAGCACCCAGGCACAATCGGCAACTCACCGGGTGCGGAGCCTGGGGCTCCGGTGGCTGTGCTTCGTGCCCCTGGTCCCAAGTCAGGCCCGAGTGGCGGAGGTGCAGCAGCAGACGGCGCTGACGTGGCTGTGGGGGCTGGAGTCCTGTGTCCCTGGCCGCTGAGTGACATCGCTCTACCGGAGTCGCCGGCTGGACCCAGAGGCTTCTTCCGCCGCATTGGACCGGCGAGTGATGACGGCGGTGGTCGGCGGCGGAACGGTGAGCGCCATCTTGTGAGGAGCAGCGTCCCCTCCTGTGTGGAGCCGGAGCGCACAGCGACCCCACACGCGGGCTTGGAGGCCGGCGGAGAGTGGAGCAGGCTATCGGGAGGCATTTCGGCCTTCAGCCTAGCGGAACAAACCAGGGGGCTGCTGTGGGTAGTCATATCAAGCCCCCATTCCCTGCTGCAGCTTTGACTCCCCGGAGCCCCCTCGGAGGCGCCTAGGCCGCATCGGGCTACGCGACGGACCTGCCTGGAGCTCGGGCCTCTGGTTGTGCACCCCATCCTGGGCCCACGGGGAGGGATCCTGCCCGGATTCGCTTTTTTGGGATTAGCTGGGCGGGTCCCCCCGCTGTCGGACTTTGTGGAGCAGTTGGCGGTCCGGTGTTGACGGTGTCGCCTTGCCATCTCCCGATACTGGGCCCACAGAGACCGGCGCTGCATCATTGAAGGGGCCCTGCATTCGGCGGCCGCCGCCGCTCTCCTGCGTGTACTTGGCCTGGTTTCCCCCTCCGCACAACTTCGTTATCACGCCGGAGGGGGCCGTGCACTGGTGACAGGCTGCTGGCCTTGCTCCCCCGCCTTCCTTTGGCATATGCTGCGCCGTGCCCTGACGCATTGGGCCTGGACGGCGGGGACGCCGCGGGGCCCAGCAGACTGTCGGCTGACACTTCGCAGTATCATGCACCGGGAGCGGTTTGGAGCTGGTGTGCACACGATCGGTCCCTGGGACGCGGAGCGGGGACCGTTGAGCCGGGCGACGCCGTGCCGCAGTGACTCATTGTACAGCCCAGTCCGTGGTTGCCGGTGCCGGTGGCGTGGGGGGAGCTGAGCATGACATCCACCCAAGGCAGGAAGGACAAATCAGCCACAAGAGAAAAATCGCTTAAGGATCTTTTTGCCCGGGCACAGAGCGGCGGGTCGGCGGACTCCGGGTGGTCGGACACAGCGGCGCAGATGGCCACCTCTACGGAAGCGCCAGTGACGCAGGCCTTTTTGGAATCCCTGTTCGCTGCCTTGCGGGATGACCTCCAGACAGTGAAATGTGATCTCACGGCGGAGATCAAGGACATCCACAAGGATGTGGATGACATAGGGGAGAGAGTGGCATCCCTGGAGGAGAGGAGCGATGCCCGGGACACCGAACTGGCCGCCATGCAACAGGAGGTACTCCGAATACACGAGCAGCAGGTGGACGTTCAATCTCACTTGGAGGACCTTGAGAACCGCTCCCACCGCCACAACATTAGAATCCGAGGAGTGAGCACCAATGAAGAAGCTGGCGATATCTTTAAATATGTGCGTGAGCTCTTCAACCATATCCTGGGCAACCCGCTGGACTCTGATCTTAAGCTGGACTGAGGGCACAGAGTGGGTCCGCCTATGGCGGCGACATTTTGGTCTGCGTCCAGGACTTCCACACCAAGGAAGAAATTTTGCGCAAAGCTAGATCGCTTCAATCGATCACCTTCCGCAACCATTCGCCCGTCCTCTACCAAGATCTTGCTGCTATTACGCTCCAGAAGCGTAGGACCTTCTGGCCCATCACGGAGGCCCTGCGCCAACGCAATATCTCCTACTCCTGGGGGCACCCGTTCCGCCTCGTATTCCGACACGATGGCAAGTTGTACCAACTCCGTTCCCTGTCTGAAGCAAGCAAACTGTTGGGGATCACCATCCCGGAGGACACGGACGAGGGGGAGCGCTCGGACCAGGGGTCCAGCGATGGTCGACCGAAATGGAGACAGCAGCGATGCCGACGCCGCACCCAGTGCCCAGATCCACTGGTGGTCAAGAAAGAGCAACAGGCAGCCCTTGAGGCTCTGCCAGAAGCCTTAGCCAAGACGTCGACCACGTGACTGAGCCTGGCTATCATGGTGTATCCTTCCTTTGATGCTTGGGGAGTTGGGGGGGGGAGGGGGTGGGGGCTACCATCGGCCACACGACAACCCCATAGACTTTCCCTCTGTTCATCCTCGGATGACGGACTAATGATCGAACTCAAGATCCTTTTTGGCACATGTTGTGCCCTGTTTTTTCTGTTCCAATATTTGCGGGTCTCTGTTCCATTCTTCTCTTTACTCACTCTCCTCTTCTGTCTTTCTTTCCTAGGGGCCCCCCGGTCCATGGGGTGCTATTGCTTCCTCACTCTTGCGCTGGCATTGAGGGTTGTCCCTTATAGGCCTTTCCCGGGTTTTTGCACCTCCGGTGCTCATGATCGGCGACACCCTCATCTCTAGGTTCTAGATGCCACCATCCTCAGTTAAGATTCTCACTCTCAATGAAATGAAATGAAATGAAATTTGTACTTGTAAAGCGCACCCATACCCCCAAAGGGGTGTCCAGGCGCTGTACGCATACCGCTGTGGAACCCTTCCTGGCTTTTCCCTGTGAAATGTCCACTCCTGGGCACCCCCAGGGTGAAGCCAGGCATCCCAGCGCTGTTGGGGCCGTTGTGAGAGGGCTCAACAACCCCATTAAACGCAGGGCACTTCTTTCCTATCTGGAGAGTTCAGGGGCGGATATTTGCTTCCTTCAAGAGACACACTTGCTTCCTAAGGATTGCCACCGGCTTAGGTCCCGCGCCTTCCCGACACAATTCTTTTCCTCCAAACCCTCCAAGACCGCAGGGGTGGCTATTTTGGTCTCAAGGGCTTTCCGGGGGAAGGTGGTGCAGAAAGGGGTTGAGATAAAGGCAGACTTCTCACTTACCAATTTACCATAGGGGGCCACACTTTAATTGTGGGGTCTATCTACGCACCTAATGAAGGTCAGGAATGATTCTTGCACGAGGCCCTCACTGAAGCTGCGGCAACCCAGGAGCGTCACATACTGATAGGGGGAGATCTCAACTTGGTGTTCAACAATGACTTAGACAGATCGGCACAGCGCACAAGCCAGGTTGGCGCTCTCTCGCCTACAGGGCTCACCAGACTACACGACCTAGGTCTTACAGACTTGTGGAGACAGCATCACCCTCGGTCCAGAGAATTCTCATATTACTCTAACGCACACAAAACATATGCCAGACTAGACTACTTTCTGGGTTTGAAGGCTCTCCGCGATGTCACGCTCTCGGCTGACATATTGGTGGTGGCTCTGTCCGATCACGCCCCAGTGTCGGTTACACTAGCCCTACCACAGATTCGGCGACCGACCAGACATTGGCGCTTCCGCGACACTCTATTGCATCGACCGGACATGGTTGCCCAGATACAGCGTGCACTAGAGGACTATTTATTACACAATGACAGTCCTGACACTGCTCTTTCTACCCGATGGGAGGCCCTTAAGGCAGTTATTAGGGGAGAAGTCATCGCCATCTCTTCCGCAGACACCGCGGACCGTAAAACGAAAAGGGAGGAACTGACACAGAAGGTGCGAGAACTGGAGCAGATGTATCAGTGCACCGGGGCCCCCCGCATATGGCGACAGTTAACTGCAGCTCGGGCACAGCTGGCTGCCATTGACCGTGACAAGGCGGAATATGCTGCGATGCGTCTGCGGCATTCCTTCTATGCTGGTGGGGACAAGTGTGGGCGACTGCTCATGCATAAGCTCCGGGAGGTTAGACAACGCGAGGGAGTTCAGTAGATTAGGGACCATGCAGGAGTGTTATGCTCGGACGATGCGGCTATTGCCGAGATCTTCCGCAACTTCTATGCCCAACTCTATGAGGAACAGCCTTTGGAGAGGGCGGATATAGACGCTTACCTAGCCCAGGCCCGTCTTCCTGCCCTGACACCGGATCAGGCGGCTCATATAGAGAGAGAGATAAGACCGGAGGAAGTCATAGCAGCTATTGCTCGTTTGAAGTTGGGCAAATCGCCTGGCCCCGATGACTACACCGCAGCTTTTTATAAGCAGTTTTGCTCAATGTTCACCCCCCTGCTCACCCGGCTCTTCAATTCCTTTGCGGCACCCGGAGCGATCCCCTCCTCCATGCTGGAGGCAGCGATAGCCGTCATCCCTAAGCCGGGGAAGGACAAGACGAATTGTGGGTCCTATCGGCCTATCTCACTCTTGAACATTGATCTGAAGCTCTATACTGGAATATTGGCCACCCGGCCTTGCCCCCTATATGCCGGGGCTTGTGGACCCCGATCAGGCTGGTTTCATCCCACAGAGGCAGACGAGTGACAACACTAAACGTGTCACACACCTCATAGAAAAGGCCTACCGCATCTCTGGAGACTATATGCTCCTAACCATATATGCGGAGAAGGCCTTTGATCGGGTCCACTGGCCCTATCTCGAGCAGGCACTGGTCCGCATTGTAGTGGGGAAAAGATGCGGACGCACATTTTTAACTGCTACCGTTATCCCACAGCCACAGTACGGATCAATGGTCACACGTCCACCCCATTCCCTATTAGCAGATGCACGAGGCAGGGGTGCCCCTTGTCGCCCTTGCTCTTTGCCCTCTACATGGAACCCATGGCGAAGAGAGTCAGGGACCACCCTCAGATCACTGGCATTCGCTTCGGAGGGGACACGCACACTATAAGTCTATATGCGGAAGACGTACTGGTCACCCTAGTGAACCCTGGGATAGCCTTGGGGACCTTTTTGGAGGAATTGGATACCTTCGCGAGCGCCTCCGGGTTTAAGGTTAACCTGATGAAATCTACAGCGTTGAACCTCTCGTTGTCGCCTCAAGAGCGGGCGGATCTTCAGGCTCAACACCCCCTGCAGTGGTCTGATGATGTTGTCCCTTATTTAGGGATACAACTGGCCCCGACCTTGCAGGCCATGAGGACGGCTAACTACTCCCAACTCCACACACACATCCGCACCGAGCTGCGGAGATGGAAACACTATCAGTTCTAGTGGCTGGGGGGTGTTGCAGCTATTAAAATGACGATCCTCCCCAAAATTTTGTACCTTTTTCAGACGCTCCCCTTGCTGCCCCCTACAGGTTGGCTGCATAGGGTGCAATAGGAACTCTCTCTCTTTATCTGGCAAGGGCGCAAGCCGAGAATGAAACGGTTAGTCAGCTTCCTCCCACCTCACGAAGGGGGCCTTGGGATTCCGGATCTCACGCTCTATTATAACACCGCGCAGCTTCGACACCTAGTCGAATGGAGCCGGGCTGAATCCGAGAAACACTGGCTTTTTCTAGACCGTGCAGTTGCTGGCACGTCTCTCATGAAAATTCCCTTTCTCCGGAAATCCCAACGTCCCCCCAACTTATACGCTTCACAGGTGACACGCACAACCCTTACAGTTTGGGATCGGACCAATACGCGACATGACCTAACGACCTTCCCTTCTCCGCTTACATCACTTTTTGATAATCCTGACTTTAGCCCCGGGATGGGCTCGCAGTCCTTTCTATTGTGGAGAGAGGCCGGATGCCGAGCCTTAGGCCTCTTATTTGATAAGGGTGACATTATCCCCTTCTCAGGGCCGATTATGGCCTCCCAGAATCCGAACGTCTGCACTACTTACAGGTGCGACATTGGGCTATGCATCCTGGCAACCGAACACAGGCGACTAGGCTTCTCACCCCCTATGAACGGTGGCTCATCACACGGTCTTCGGACAAGAAGCTGATCTCGGATCTGTATAAGATGCTCTTGTCCCACTATATCCACACTTATCATGCGGGACGCGCACGCTGGGAGAGGGATCTTGGACGTAGTCTTAGTCCCAAGGAGTGGGAGGGTGCATGCTACAGAGCACACCACACAGCAACGCATGTAGGCCTTACTGAAACATTCACCAAGCTTGTCTATTACTGGTACTACACCCCAGAGAGACTCCAGCAAGCGGACGCTACACAGAGCCCTGACTGCTGGAGAGGGTGTGGGAAGAGGGGCACACTGGTTCACCTTCTATGGGACTGCGAACATCTCCGGAATTACTGGACGCAAATACTTGACGATGTTGACAAACACCTTGACACGGAATTCCCTAGGCTTCCTGCATATGTCCTGTTGGGGGTACCAAATCCGCTCACCTACCCTTTGAAATCTAGGCGAGGGAAGCAGATAGCCATAGCACTGGGCACAGCCATTCAGAACATATTAAGTCATTGGAGAACCCCTTGAATTCCTGCACATACAGGTTGGCATCAGCGATTGTGGCACGTACTGGGCATGGAAAAGATCTCTCTTACCCTGGCCGGGAAAGGCTCCTCCTTTAGCGATCTTTGGCAACCATTCCTCGCTCTGCTTGCACAAGATTCCCGGGAGCTGTCTTGCCCTAGATACCTACGCCTCTTATGCCTAACTGCACCGGACCCCTCCACATAGGCTGGCCTAGTTTTATGAACGACACTCCGCTTTGTGTAGCGCTGCATAGAAGGACTGGACCGGGGTGGGGGTTGGGGGGTGGTTTTCTTTGTGTTTTCTTTCCTTTTCTTTTCTCTTTTCTCTTGGGGTGGTGGACGGGATTGTATCAGTTACATGGTGTTTTTTGTAATATCAATGCACTTATTAGTATCTACGGTGGGCTCTGTGTGGCCCGTTTAATGCAAGCTTGTTTCCTGCATTGCTCAATAAAAAGAATTAAACCATAAAAATGCTGTCAAGACGGATGATCACCGGATATAAGACAAGAGTTGGGAAATTCTACCCTAGTCCTGGATCTGGCACCCCTGTGATCAGGGATGTTCCCTGTTGGGACGCACAGGAAGACAGGAGAAAGAGTCTTCATGTTGGAAAGAGACCTGCACATTTATGTGATTGTGATTTAGGGCCTGATTTAGATCTTGACGGACGGGTTACTAAGTCGCAATGGTGACAGATATTCCATCCGCCGAAATATAAATCCCATAGGATATTATGGGATTTATATTTCGGCGAACGGGATATCCGTCACCATTGTGATGGAGTAACCCATCCGCCAAGATCTAAATCAGGCCCTAAATCATGTTGTATACAGTGCCAATATAGGAATGGTTTTTTTCCTACAATGTTTTACACATGTTTGTTTAATAAGGTGGAGGTGTTTGGTATTCTATGCCCATGCATATACTACAATGTTATGTAGAGGCAAGTGCTGAAACTAGGAAGCTTGGAATGCTTGTCTTCAGTTAGCAACAGGAAGTTTGAGAAGAAGCTGTTTCTGATGGATGAGGTCTAGGATTTATCTTTTTAAAAAACCTAATGATTGGGTTTAATCTGAATCTGTGTACTTTCTACAGTCAGCACTTGATGTAGTGGGCAACCTAGATATTTCCAGTGGAGCCTAGTGCCATGAGGCAGGTGGGTGGCTGGCCACCTAACTTCAGGAAATTTACATGGGCGCACATCATCCATTAATTAACATTTAATTTAGGTGGTGGACTGCAGCTTCATTAGCATAGGTTTATAAGGATTGCTGGGCATTAGAACAGTGATTGCAGCCATGGAAGGGTGGCAACAGCTGGTCAATGCCCACAGCTCTTTCAGCCATTTTTTGAGAGATGATCTGTATTTATTAAGTGGGGATTCATATGCTTCCCTAGTCCCACCCACCAAACCATTAAAGGCCTGGACTGGTTCAGCAAATGCAGATGTATGAACACTCTCTCTTCCCTATTCCAAATATGAAAGAGTCCTTTGTATCTGGCTGTAGGGGTTCATCCCTAGATGGCTTGAGTACTGAAGCCCCAAAAGTAAAGCAGACCGTGATGGGTGGTTAATGCAGTGTGGAATTCATTGGCATAATTGAGAAACACTGTGGCACTTTGAGCAGTTGCCAATCAGAGGCGTAAATGTTCTCTCTCTCTGAAAAACCTCTGCGAAAAATGAGCAGCATTATTGTGCACTGATCAGCACGGCTGAACTGATTTTCTTGCGCTTTGAGCAATCTCCTCCATATAATCTAACTGTCTAGTCATGTCACCTGTGCTCACTTCTTCAAGCTCGACAAGCATGTGAGCATGGTGTTTCATACTGTCAGACAGGGCATGCATTCAGAAGAAAAAAAGCTGGCAGTGCACATGGAGGGAGGCTTTGGGGCATATGTACAAGCTCCTAGCGCCACAGGAACGTCACTTTTTGTGACGTTCCCGTGGCGATAGGGGCCTTGCCTTATGTACAAGGCAGAGTTAAGCCACTTAACGTGGCTTAACGCTGCCTTGTACATAAGAGCACCCTCTCACGCTATGTTTAGCGTGAAAGGGGCGAGCAGTGGGTGTTGTGGTGGGCGTTCCACCGCAGCACCCATTGATGTTGACGCTGCCCCCTATGTACAAGGGTGGCGTACATAGGAGGCAGCGCCAAAATTAAGACCAGGAAAACCCTGGTCTTAAGGTGGCGAAACGAGGAGAAATGCATTATTTCTCCTTGTTTTTGCTTTTTCCATGTGTGCTGCACAAGAAAAAGCAAAATGTCATGATTTGTTTATGTACAGGAAGGTGTCCCTTCCTTTACATAAACAAACCTTTTTTAAAAATCCCATTTTGTAACTTTCATGTGTGCTGCATGAAGCAGCACACATGAAAGTTACAAAATGGCATTTTAGGATTGTTTATGAGCAGGAAGGGACACCTTCCTACACATAAACAAACCTCCCCTGCACACAGACACCCTTGAACTCTGGTGCAAGGGTGCCTGCTTTGGCGCTAAGTTGTTAAACTTAGCTCCATCGACTAAAGATTTTCGCTCCTCAAAGGGGGTGGGGTGAGTGACCTGATCCACCAGTGATTTTACCTTTTCATCAAAGAATTTAGCGAATTCTGCTGCTTTCTTTGTAGAATCCTCAGGCTTGATGGTTGGGGGAGAGCAGTTAGGGTTTTTGATGAGGTCAAAGAGTTTTTTGGGTCAATTTTTGGATGAGTCGAAGAGGGATCTGAAATGTGATGCTTTTTCATGGAAGATATGATTGTGGTATTTGGATCTTGCTGAGCGTAAAAGAGAGAGATTGGTGGTGGATGGAGATTGTCTCCAATGTTTCTCCAAGATTCTTAGGTTCTTCCTTTCATCATAGATGGCTTTATTGAACCAAGGTGCTGAGGGGGTGGGCCTTTTCCTTTTGCTTTGGAGTGGAGCGACCTTATCGATTTCGACTGCAAGGACTGAGAGGCAATGGGAGGTGAGATCATTGACATCCACGTTAGGGTCTGGCCTAGGGAGAGAGCGCATAGCAGAATCACAAAGAGTGTCAAGATCAATGTTTTTAGTATTGCGGAACAAGGTAGAAGCCCTTTTAGGTTGGCCAAGAGTTATAACGTGCGATAGGTGAAAACAGAAGGGAATGAGGAAATGGTCAGACCAGTCTACATGGATGGCGGGAGCAATAGTGAGCAGGTCTGCTTTAGATATAACGAGGTCCAGGATTGAGCCCTTAGAGTGTGTAATTTCCGAACAATGTTGAATAAGATCATTAGCTGAGAGAAAGGTGGCAAGTTTGTTGGCAGCCGAGTCTTCCAAGAGCCCCAGTGGAGATTGAAGTCACCCAGGAAGATCTGTCTATCACTTTGAGAATATTGGTCACTGATGAAGTCGGTGAGTTCCTCCAAAAAGGAAGAGCAGTTGCCGGGCGGGTGGTAAATGGCATGGAACCTGAAGGGTGGGCAGTGTTGTACTTGGAGCTCTAGAGAAAGGCATTCGAATGTACGGAAGAGGGTGGTAGGAAAGGCTTTAATTTGGAGGGAGTTTCTGAAGATGATAGCGACACCTCCCCCAATTTTGTCAGTTCTGTCATTTCTGAGGATGGAGTAGTCGGTGGGTACCAGAAGATCAAACAGAGTATGGGAGGAGTCGTTGAACCAGGTCTCAGTGAGGAAGAGCATGTCAATATTGTGGTGGGTGATAGTGTCAGAAATTTCCAGTTTGTGTTTGATTGTGGATCTGCAGTTGTGGAGCACACAGTGGAGCTCTGACGCAACTGTTTTGGTGATGGGGGCGTTTGGGCTAATAAGGGGGATAGGGATAAGATTCTTGTAAGAGGGTGCCAGGGAAGAAGAAGGCTGGTTAGTTCTGACCGAAGAAATGGTCTGAATAGTGAACAGAGGAGAGTTATTAGGAGAGGAAGGTGGAGGGGGAGTGACATTGGTAGTCTTGTAGCTAGCCAGTAAGTTGGCGATGTCTGCAGAGGACAAATTGTGATTGGCTTTATAGGTGCGCGGGAGCAAGGAGCTCTTAGGGAGTTTGGGGAAGAGAGAGTCTGCCATATGAGTTGGATTGTTAGGAAAGGAGGATAACTTGGCACTTAAAAGTGAGATGGACGCATCAAGCTGGGACATGGAAGAGATGAGAGAATCTAGTTTATTTTCCAGGGAGAGGAGGGCTGAGCCCAGAATGTTTGGTGGCTGGATGGATAAGAGAGGGAGTGCAGTAAGCGATGGAGGACAGGGAGAGGAGGTGGAACAGGGGGACCTAATGGCAAGTTCCCAAATGTAATCAGCGCCTGACAACCGGCCATCACAGTAAAGTGTTGTCAGGTCCAATTGTTTATACCTTTTAGAATAAAGAACAAATGTCTCAATTTAGTCGCCAAAAAGCAGTTTTAGCCTATAGAGTCTCCCGCTATACCGCCGTGTTGCAGCTGTGCACTCCTACTGTTGCCCGGTATCAATTTGGATTCAATCCCCCCATCTATCCTATTGGCGGCTCTGTTCTCACCTGTCGCCTCGGCTCAACGTCCCGTCTTCGTGTCGGTTCCTGTAGAATTTTAAAACAAACTGATCTTACCTCTTTATATATGTATTGCCTACTTCGGATCCACCTGTGTGTAATTATCACATCTCGTCAATGTGATACTCGGGATTTTGGTTCCGGGACAGAAAGCCCTTCCGGTATATAAAAATAGAAATAGAAAGAGGAGTGCCCAGTTTCCTACATAGATGTTTGCCACAGGAATGGCAGCCATCTTTGAACATATCGCCATTCTCTGTTGGCCCCTGTATTTGCTTTTGAAGCCAATGAGATTGGGATAATTAGGTCCCAGGTTAGAGCGAGTGAGTACTGGTTAAATGGAGTGGTGTTTAGGACCTATAGTGAATGTGTATGAATAAAAAAGGGAAGTATAATGTGAAGCCCAGGGGGACGATTAATATGTGACAAAGCAAGTAGGCATTGTATGGCTTTTTAATACTAGTCATTTGTTTTTAATTAAACAAAATCTCTTTCAACACGAACTTCTTTGAAATACAGGAATGCACACAGTAGATATGGTGTTAGTAGAATCAAATTATAAATATTGGAGCCGTAATTTCTACGCACTAAAATGTTTGGTAAGGAAATTTGAGTGAAATACAATTGTTAACAAATGGATGAATATATGTATGTTAACATCCAAATATTTGTATTGTAGTTTCTCCATAAAATGATTTAACCGAGAGAGTCACAAATACGGTCTTGACAAAGATGGTGTTATAATACCTTCTATCGAAACGCGTCGACGCTACACGACACGATCCGTTACAAGGCTGGAACCACAGACTACCTATTCATTTTGTGGTATCGGGTTCTAGCGCTTTACATTGTTTTTTGTGGATGTGTAACCTGTTAATGACAAAAGGGTACTGTCTTGTATGTGTACTATCTATGTTAGCAAGTGTAGGTTCCTTATTGTGTGTTTCTATATCTGAAAGAGACACGTTAGTGACAGATTCCTTACCTTAGAATATCCCCAGGCGTCAGGCTGGATCCGGAAAGTTTTTTGCGTAGCAGTACCCTTGCGCGTCGGTAGGCGGCGTCGTGCGGCTCCGCGTCCGTCGTCGGCGTCGTGATCGCCGGGATGACGTCGCGGGCAGTACTTAGGCGCCGCCCCTGCGCGCTGACGTCAGTTCTTCTTTTTCCGCGCCAGTAAGCGCAGATCCGGGAAGAGCAGTGCCCTAGTCACTTTTTGACTATCTTTTTGTGAAATTTTTCACTGTTCTCTTCAACGAGTCTTCACGACTCCTAAGGTGTCGTAGGGATGCCCGGCTTTAAGCCCTGCGAGGAATGTGGTCGTATGATGTCCATCACGGACCCCCACCTCGAGTGTCTCTTCTGCCTCGGCCGAGGCCACGACACGCAGTCGTGCCCTGACTGCCGGAAACTTCATCCGAAGGCTTTGCGAGAGCGGTCTCGAAAGCTCCTTGAAGTCCGGCAGTCGGCTCCGCGCCGCAGCAAGCCCCGGTCCGGGAGAGGTCGAGGGGCCGGACGCGGAGTCCCCGCCGTTCGTCGGAATCCAAGTCTTCGCGCTCCTCCGGTAAGTCGAAGCACAAGAAGTCTAAGCGGCGTCATCGCTCTAAGACTTCGCCTCGCCGATCGCGCGACTCGGCTGAGGTCCCTGTCGGCACCGTCCCCGCCCCGCGGCCCCGGACGTGCCTGTCGAGTGCCCCCGCATTACCCGTCCTTCCCGGGTTCGGGGCGACTCCGGCCGAAGTACAGAAATTCCTGTCGGCCATGGCCCGCCTCTTCGGGCCTCAAGGTCCCTCCCGGTGCGCCTTCAGGCCCCGCGGGCCAGATGGGGTTGCTCCGGCGTCGCCGTCGACTCCCGGTCCCGGCGTCGCCTGTCCCACCAGCCTTCGTCCCGGCCTCGGCTCCGGCCCCGGCCTCGACCCGGTTCCGGTGGTGCCGCAACCTCCATCGACGCCGGTTGACCTAACCACGCCCGACGCCCGATGTCCCCGGTGCCGTTTCCGACGCCGTCCGGGGCTCCGGGCGGCGTCGTTCCCCGGTTCTCCCGGGTCCGGACATGGAGCCGGACCGGCGTCGCCCGACGCCGGTTCCGGCGCCGATGAGGCCTTGGGTCCCTTATGTCCCTCCTCCTCCATCTTTTCAACCTGAGGAGGACCAGGAGAGCTGGGAGGGGTCTGACGACCCTCTCACACAACAGTGCGAGTTTGACCCGGACTGGGTTGAGGAACTTGGGGATGCCAGTGGGCTGGATACCTCCCCCGACTCTGGCATGCTGTCTCCTCCCGTGGCAACGGAGGAGGGGCTAATTTTGCAACGGTGTTGCGTAGAGCTGCTGGAGCCTTAAATCTCCAGTTGCCTACAGTGGCCGTCAGGACTAACCTCCTGACTGAAGTGCTTCAGCCGGCGGCCTCCTCTTCGGGCCTGTGCTGCCGTTCAACGATGCACTCACTGACGTTCTTTTGGGTGCCTGGTCCAAACCCACCACAGGGGCTCCTGTGGATAGGAACGTGGCCCGACGCCATCGCCCGGCTCCGGGCGACCCCTGTTTCTCTCCCAACACCCCACCCCTGAGAGCTTGGTTGTCCAAGCCTCTGCCTCCCAAACAGCCTTCCCTACCGCCCCTCCGGATAGGGAATCCAAGCGCCTGGATCACTTTGGGAAGAAGGCTTTCTCTTCCTCCAGTGCTGGCTTGCGGTCTGTTAATACCGCTTGCCTCTTGGGCCGATACACCCACTCCCTGTGGGATTCGGTGGCTGATGTTTTGCCGCAGTGTTCTGAGGAGGTCCAGACACTGCTTACCCGCGCTATTGCGGAAGGGCGTGATGCGGCTAAGTATACCATCCGCTGTGGCCTTGATACCGCCGACTCGCTGGGCAGATCGCTTGCAACGACGGTGGCGCTGCGTCGCCACGCCTGGCTGAGAACCACTGGTTTTTCAGGGGATGTCCAGAATACTCTCATGGACATGCCCTTTGATGGAGTCGGTCTCTTTGGTTCAAAGGCGGACCATGCGCTGGAGCGTTTCAAGGATTCACGGGCTACTGCTAAGTCCCTGGGCCTTGTTGTTGTGCGCCCTCCGCAAACGTCTGCTTTTCGCCCCTTTCGTGGCCACGGAAGGGGCGCCCAGTCACATCCACAGCCCGGCCAACGGCCCGCGCAGCAAGCGCCTTCGCGTGGCCGAGGACGTGGATACCGCCGTGGCGGTTCGGGCAACCAGCGTGCGGGTCAGGCCACCACCTCCAACCCGTCCGCGGCCTCCAAGCCCTCCTAGTCCCTCCTTTCAGGTGCACAGCACGCCAGTCGAGGGCAGGGTCCGCCATCACCTTCACCACTGGCGTCCCATCACCTCGGACAAGTGGGTCTTGGACATTGTCCGAAAGGGCTACTCCCTCCCCTTCGAGACCACCCCCCAGCCATGCCACCTCAATTCCACCGCATGTCAGGGGATCACTTGGTGCTTCTACAGAAGGAAGTCACGGCCCTCTTGGCCAAGAGGGCCATCGAGCATGTTCCGACCCCAGAAGTAGGGCGTGGTTGCTACTCCCACTACTTTCTGGTGCCCAAAAAGGACAAGGAGGACATGCGTCCTATCTTGGACCTCCGGAACGTCAATCGCTTCCTCCGGAAGGAGAAGTTCAAGATGCTCACCCTAGCTCAGGTCTTGACTGCCCTCGACCCCGGGAGACTGGTTGGTAGCGTTGGACTTGCAGGACGCCTATTTCCACATCCCCGTCCTGCCGGCCCACCGGCGTTACCTTCGGTTCACGGTAGGCCTCGAGCATTTTCAGTTCACCGTGCTCCCCTTTGGCCTTACCAGTGCCCTCGGGTGTTCACGAAAGTGATGGCGGTGGTCGCAGCTCATCTGCGCCGGGCAGGGGTTTCAGTCTTCCCCTACCTCGACGACTGGCTGCTGAAGGCGGGCTCGTCCCAGGCAGTTGTCTCCCACCTCCAGACTACGGCCGAACTCCTGCACTCGCTGGGGTTCTCCATCAATGTGCCAAAGTCGCATCTGATTCCTTCTCCACAGCTCCTTTTCATCGGAGCAGTTCTGGACACGACGCAGTTTCGGGCCTATCCTCCCGAACGGCGAGTCCGGGATATTCAGGCTATGATTCCGATCTTTCAGCCCTTATCCTGGGTTTCGGTACGGATGACCCTGAGGCGGCTGGGCCTCATGGCCTCCTGCATCCTGCTGGTCACTCATGCCAGATGGCATATGCGGGCTCTGCAGTGGGACCTGAAGTTCCAGTGGGCGCAGCACCAGGGCGACCTGTCCGATCACGTCCAGATCTCGGAGGGGACTGCAAAACAGTTGCAGTGGTGGCTCTCGAACCGGCAATGGGTCATGGGCAGATCCCTCTCCCTTCCCCAGCCAGAGCACACAGTTGTGACGGACGCGTCCCTTCTGGGATGGGGCGGTCACATGGGAGAGGCGGAGATCAGAGGCCTCTGGTCTCCGGCGGAGTCCGGCTCCATATCAACCTTCTGGAGCTCCGGGCGATCCGACTTGCACTCAGGGCATTCCTTCCCTCTGTCAAAGGGAAGGTAGTGCAGGTGTTCACAGACAACACCACCGCCATGTGGTACTGCAACAAACAAGGCGGGGTGGGGTCGTGGACCCTTTGTCCAGGAGGCTCTACGCCTCTGGACATGGCTGGAACATCAGGGCATGTTCCTGGTGGTTCAACACCTGGCAGGTTCCCTGAACGCCAGGGCGGGACGAGACTCAGCCGCAGGTGCATAATGGATCACGAATGGCGTCTTCACTCGGAAGTGGCGCAAGGACTCTTTCTACAGTGGGGAGAGCCTTGGTTAGATCTATTCGCCACCGAAGAGAACGCGCAATGTCATCAGTTCTGCGCGTTGGAATTTCCAAGGCGGCACTCGCTCGGCAACGCTTTTCGTCACGAGTGGAGTTGCGGTCTCTTGTACGCCTTTCCGCCTATACCACTTCTACCCAGAGTGTTGAAGAAGATTCGGCACGACCGGGCCCAAGTCATTCTTGTGGCTCCGGACTGGGCTCGAAGAGTTTGGTATCCCGAGCTACTCAATATGAGCGTAGATCCCCGATCCGTCTGCCTCTTCGGGAGGATCTTCTGTCGCAGCAGCAGGGGACGGTCCTCCACCCGAACCTGTCCAGTCTACACCTGCTTGCGTGGAGATTGAGCGGCGGCAGTTGATTCCTTTCGACTTGCCTCCCGAAGTTTGTGATGTGATTCTGGCAGCCAGGCGTCCCTCCACTAAGGTGGTATACGCCTGCAGGTGGAACAAATTTGTGGCATGGTGCACAGCAAAGGCTGTGAATCCCCTTTCTGCCCCTCTTTCTGAGGTCCTTCTGTTCCTTCTCTCTTTGGCCCAACAGGGTTCTGCCCTGGGTACCATCAAGGGTTATCTTTGTGCTATCTCGGCCTTCCTCAGGCTCCCTGATCAGCCCTCCCTTTTCAAGTCCCCTGTTGTTAACAGGTTCTTAAAGAGCATTACTCACCTCTTCCCTCCTGTTCCGTTTGTGATGCCTCAGTGGGACTTGAACTTGGTTTTTACCTTTTTAATGTGCGCTCCCTTTGAGCCTCTACATAACTGTCCTCTTCGTCTTCTGACTCTGAAGACAGCCTTTCTGGTGGCCATCACCTCCGCTCGGCGGGTGAGTGAGCTCCAGGCTCTATCTTGCAAACCTCCCTTTCTGTCTGTTCATCCAGACAAGGTTGTTCTTCGGACGCGTCCGTCCTTCTTGCCAAAGGTGGTTACTGCTTTCCACATTGGGCAGACCATCACTCTGCCCACCTTCTTTCCGCCTCCGCATCCTTCCAGAGAGGAAGAGAGGCTCCACCGTCTGGACCCAAAACGTGCGCTCTCTTTCTATATTGACCGCACAAAACACTTCCGGGTGGATGACCAGCTCTTTGTTGGCTACGTGGGCGCCAAAAGGTCGGGCGGTGCACAAGAGGACCATCTCCCGCTGGGTTACCTTGTGCATCAAGACCTGCTATTCTTTCG